>BQKN01066431.1:0-46882 GCA_022839385.1 Asparagus kiusianus
GTGATTCATTCACAGGTATATATCCGATTCCCTTCATTCTTTTTTTTCTTTTTCATCCCACTTTCCATTTTGACTAATGAAGAAGTGTAACTATAGGACCAGGCGTTGTGCCTGATGCCACTACGGTTACTGGAGCTGATAGCTTACATGAGGGCGGTGTTTCTCTACCACAGCCGGGAGGTATGACTGATCTGCCTACATGGGTTGATATACCCTCCATGACCACCCCTGCCGTTATCCCGGAGTCTGTCGGACCTCAGCCTGAGGGAACCTCCGTCAGCATAGGTACGCTCGGAATTTGACTTTGAATTTCCTCATCGTACTCGATAATCCCTTAGCTTTCTATATCACTGCTTGCAGGATCTCGATCTTCTCTGTATGAGCGTGTCCGCGCCCTTCTGGCCGATACCGATCCAGACAGAGACGTTTTCCGTATGGACCTTGGCTTTTTTACCGCCTTTTATAACGGCATGATTGAGAAGCTTCTTCACAGAGAGTACTGTTTTGATCAGTTCAGGCGTTCCTTTTCTCGTCACATGATGATGATGAGGGAAGAGGGACATCCAGAGTTGGCCGATTCCTTCACTGCCGAATTCGCTGTTCTGGAGTCAGAGATCCGAGAGTTGAGGGAGTTGAGGGCTGGTGGAGCTTCCTCTTTTGTATCCTCTCAGATGGAGGATAGGCTGACGCAGTGGCATGACCTGAGATCTTCCATCGGCAGCGAGCTTCGATCACGTGAGCATTCTGTTGCGCAGCTGATGGCTACCCTAGCGAAGAAGGATGTCGGGAGAGCTGAATTACTCAGTTCCTTGGATTCCACCCGTGAGGAGATAGCTAGGCTGAAGGAGGCCTTGAGGCGTGCCGAAGAGTCCGCTACTCTTATCGCCGAGGACCTGGCTGGATTAGAGCGTTCTCGTGAATGGACGCTCGATAAACTGGGATCGACACAGGAGGGATTGATGAAGCTGCAAAATGAAGCCGCGGAGGTCTTAAGCAGTTCTGAAGACTCTGTCCGAGCTAGCCTGCAGGCAGAACTTGAGCAGGGCTACATGGACAGGCTCTCTAGTCTAGAGTCCGATGTTCTTAGCCGTCAGTTGCCTTCGGGCTAACGAACTTGTTGTTGTATGCTTTTGGCTTGATTTATTACTAGAGACTCCACATTTGCTTCTTTCACAGGATTTTTGGTACACCCCCAGCCCTCAATGCTATGACTTTGAATACATAGACTTCACCTTTTCTTATAGGGAAAAGGGCACCCCGCACCGCGTATTAGGCGATGACTTATCCCTTCTTAGGCTTCGGGATAAAATTCCCCAGGTTTGGACCCTGGTGTCTTCTTCAATCGGTAAAAGACTAAACCGGCTATACGTGTTAGGTATAGACTTTGGGGTTTTTGGCAAACCCCCAGCCTTCAACGGATTTGATGTACCTTTACCGATTACCGTTTGAATCGGGCTAGCATGCGAATTGTCTAGATCCGTTCCGCATGTAACGTTGTGCTAAGAGAGTGAACTCTCTGAGACTTTGTGTTGTGATGCCGAAGGGTACCCCGCACCGCCCCGTGCACAAAGTGCACGGACTGGAAGTTTGGGGTTGCGTCTTTTCAAAGACAAACTGAGAGAGGAAGAATTTTATATTCTATCTCCCAGTGCTGAAGAGGAAGAATTTTATATTCTATCTCCAGCAGGAAAGGAAACTCAAGGTGGGATCCCCACCCCCAGAATCCGAAAGGACGAAACTAGGGGTGGGATCTCCACTCCGAGAATCGAAAAGTTCAAAAGACCCTAACTTTTATAGGATTGGTCATTCGAATCTGAAGAGGAAGAATTTTATATTCTAACTTCAGCAGGAAAGGAAACTCGGGGTGGGATCTCCACCCCCAGGATCCGAAGGATGAAACTAGGAGTGGGATCTCCACTCCGAGAATCGAAAAGGTTCAAACGACCCTAACTTTTATAGGATTGGTCATTTGAATCCAAAGAAGCTTAATTTCTACCCTAACTTTTATAGGTTTGGTGGAAAAAGGAGCGAAGGCAACTTTTCGTTTATCGAAAAGGAATGACTCAGTCTCAGTCTTGGCCAGGGTAAGCTTGACTAAGTGAGAGTGGGGAACAACCCTAACTTTTATAGGTTTGGTTGTCCGGATTGAAAGTGGACCTCTCGTTCCTAGGAGGAATCGAGAGGAGATTTCGGCTTTGGTCCTAACTGTAGGAAGGTTTGACCAAGCGGGAGTTTGAGGTGACCCTAACTGTAGGAAGGTTTGATCACTCGATTTGAAAGTGGACCTCTCGTTCATTGGAGGAATCGAGAGGGGATTTTGGTTTTGGCCCTAACTGTCGGAAGGTTTGACCAAGTGGGGGGTTTGAGACGATCCTAACTGTAGGAAGGTTTGATCGCTCGATTTGTGGACCTCTCATTCATTGAAGGAATCGAGAGGGGATTTTGATTGTGGTCCTAACTGTAAGAAGGTTTGACCAAGTGGGGGGTTTGAGATGATCCTAACTGTAGGAAGGTTTGATCGCTCGATTTGAAAGTGGACCTCTCGTTCATTGGGGGAATCGAGAGGGGAATTTGGCTTTGGTCCTAACTGTAGGAAGGTTTGACCAAGTGGGAATTGTGTGGTGGCGACTATGAGTCGTCAAATACCACTGAAAGTTTTGTGAGGGAAGATTAATCCATCGAATGATTAGATCTCATCTCATGAGAGTTAGAGTCTGACAAACAAGAACATTCGGAATTCGAATGTAGATTTCTTGTTCATCTCTCTTACAGCGACCGGGTTATCCCTAAGAATATCCCAATGCGGTATTCTTCCGGGAACTTCCCGGTACATTAAAATTTTCTGAAGATACTAAGGATAGTATCTTTTCAGGAATTTTTCATTTATTGGCATCATAAGCCGGTCACCGTCCTTGGTGACTAGGCGATATGCGCCGTTCGAGTAAACTGTTTCTACTACGAACGGTCCTTCCCATTTGGGTTCAAACTTGCCTTTCTTCTTGGAGTTAAGGATCATAGGATGTCTTTCAGTTAAGACCAAATCCCCTTCCTTAAAACTCCTTTGTCGAACCTTTTTGTCGAAGGCTCGAGAAATTCTGGCTTGGTAAAACTCAATATGCTGTTGAGCTTCCAGACGCTTTTCATCAAGCATCTCGAGTTCTTCGAGGCGCTTCTGATGTTGTTCTTCGGTCGTCATCTGGGTTGCAAGAGCGATCCGAAGAGATGGAATTTGTATTTCCAAAGGGAGAACGGCTTCACATCCGTACACCAATGAATATAGGGTTGCGCCGGTCGGTGTACGCACCGTGGTACGATAGGCCCATAGAGCCGCGCCGAGCTTGTCATCCTAATCCCGTTTGTTATTCTTCACAAGTTTTGATAACAGCTTTATGATAGTCTTGTTGAAGGCTTCAGCTAATCCGTTTCCTGTGGGATTATAAGCTGTTGATGAGATGTCCTGAATTTTGAACTTTTCGTAGAACCTTATGAAGGCGTTGCTGACAAATTGAGGACCGTTATCATGTATGATTCGTCTCGGAACACCATGCCTGTAGATGATATGGTGCTTGATGAATGCAATGACGTTACTCGTTTTAACTTCTCTGAGTGGAACTGCTTCAGCCCATTTGGAGAAGTAATCGGTAATTGCCAGGATGAACCGGTCACCTTTGACCGAAGGGGGATTTATAGGACCAACAATGTCCATTCCCCAAGTCTCGAACGGCCATGACGTAACCGAAGGATGCAGATGCTCCGGAGGTTGGTGCATATAATTCGCGTGTACTTGACACACGTGACACTTTCGGGCGTATGTGATTGCATCACTCATCATGAAAGGCCAAAAATATCCCATTCTTCTGATGCGGTCGTAAAGCTTGGGACCAGGTTGGTGTACGCCACACTCTCCTTCATGCGCCTCTCTAAGCATTTCTTCAGCTTCTTTGGTCGATAAGCAACGTGCTAGCAGCCCATCGTACCCCCTGCGATATAGCGTTCGATTCTCCGTATTATAGTAGAATCTTGGAGCTCTTCGTCTGATTGACTCTCTCTCCTTCACATCTTCTGGCAAGATTCCATGCAAGACGTAGTCGATGATGGGGAAACGCCAATCTCGGGCTTCGAATTCAGCCTGAGTTGTGTGCACCTCCTGGACCTCTTCTTCCCTGCCATCTTCATCGTAAAGCAGCACTAAGAGTTGGTGAGTTCTTACCGTAACAAACTACTCTGTTCCGGGAGGCTGTGCCAGAGATACAGCTAAAACCGCTAACGCATCTGCGTAGGTGTTCTGTAACCACGGAACGTGCTCGATGAAGAATCCTTCAAATGATTCCGCTAGTTCCACCGCCATCTTGTGATATGGGATTAAATCCTGACTTCGGACTTCGTACTCCCCTTGGACTTGTTTAACTATCAGTTGAGAATCACCGAAAGCTTCGAGATACTCAACCCCCAGCTCCTTGGCGAAATTGAGCCCTATAATCAGTGCGTTATACTCTGCTACATTATTCGAGCATGGCTCGGTTAATGAGTAGGCTCGAGGCATCACATGTTTTCCTGGGGAAACTAAGACAACTCCAACTCCGGAGGAGACCTTAGAACATCCAGGAGTACCTGTGACAAGAGCCACTCGGGAAGCGCCATCGAAGTACAAACGCCACACTTGTTGGTGCGAAGTTGCGTTGACTTCGTGGGTTTCATCAGGTAGGTCATCATATATCTCGGTGGTGTCCGTAGTTGGATTAGCTGCTAGGAGATCACAGATGGCCTGCCCTTTTACTGACTTCTGCTGTTTGAAGTACAGATCGTATTGGGACAAGAGTAAGGCCCATTTTGCTAACCGCCAATTCATGGAAGCTGGTTGAGTCATGAACACTCGAACTGGGTTAACTTTGGAAATGATATAGATGGTCTGTCCAACCAAGTAATGCCGCATCTTCTAGATGGCGAACACTAGAGCGAGGCATTCTCTCTCAATCATGGGATATCGAGATTCCGCACCTACCATGGTTCGGCTTAAATAATACACCGCCTGCTCGTGACCGTTATCGTCATCTTGTGCAAGCAATGCACTTAATGAGTGGCTCGTCGCCTTGACATAAATCAAGAACGGTTTGCCCGATTTCGGTGCAACGAGTACGGGAGGTTTCGAGAGATACTCTTTAATACTCTCAAATGCCTTTTGACAAGCATTGTCCCATACGAATGACACACCCTTCTTTGTGAGCCTGGAGAACGGTTGGCATTTTCCCGAAAGGTTCAAGATAAACCGACGGATATAAGCCAATCGCCCTTGTAGCTCTCTGAGCTCTTTGAGGTTTCTCGGCGGTTGTAATTCATTAATCGCCTTTACTTTGTCAGGATCGATGTGAATACCTTTGGTGGTGACGACGAATCCTAGGAATTTACCACTGGACATTCCGAGGAAAGACTTGGTAGGGTTCATCTTCAACTGATGGGCCCGCATCAAGTCGAACATGGTTTTCAAGTCCTTAATGTGATCATTCTTATCACGACTTTTCACGACCAGATCATCCACGTAGCATTCGACAGTCTTTTGGAGATGCTCCTGAAAGATCCTCGACATAGCTCGCTGATATGTAGCACCTGCATTCTTCAAGCCGAATGGCATAACTGTGTAGCAGAAAACGCCAAGAGGCGTTCTAAATGCAGTATGCTTTTCATCATCTGGATGCATCTTTATCTGGTTATAACCAGAGAAACCATCCATAAAGGACATCCTCTCGAACCCACACGTGTTGTCGATGATAACATCCGTGATGGGAAGAGGAAAATCATCTTTTGGGAAGGCAGCATTGAGGTCCTTGAAGTCGATGCATATCCTGATCTTCCCGTTCTTCTTAAGGACCGGGACAATATTAGCAAGCCACTCTGGATGTTGCTCTTCTCTAATGAATCCTGAGTCGACGAGCTTTTTAACCTCAGCTTCGATCGCCTCTATCATTTGCGGACGAAACCGTCTTTGTTGTTGTTTGACAGGTTTAACATCCGGCTTAATGTTGAGACGATGTACTGCTACGTTTGGATCGAGCCCTGGCATGTCTTCATAGTTCCAGGCGAACACATCGATGTACTCCCGGATAAGAGAGATTAACTCTTCTTTCTCCTCAGGTAGGAGACTGCCGCTAATGAATATCGGCTTTGGATTTTCCTCGCTTCCCATATTCACTTGGACTACTTGATCTTCGGTAGGAGGTTCTCTCTGTTCGAAACGATCACCGTACTGTATGCTTAAGTGATGAACCCACGGATCTTCCCATGTTGGCATATGGTCATCCTCTTCTATTGTCGTTGGATCAACCGTGACCATGTTCGACATTAGCTTTTTAAACATTTCGCCAAGACTAGCGTCGGAATCCCAAGCCGAGGAGTTGGAAGAGTATCCTTTTCTAGCCTTGTTAGCAATTTGATCGATGATTTGCCAGCAACATTCGTCGTCGGATGAGGAGACGTAGCCTAAGCCTCTTTTGTGGCGATAATAATCATCGGGTTTTCCTTTTGGTACATAGGCCATTCGAGGTGGAACTCGCGGACCTCGACCAAAGTAAAGACCCTCTCCGAGCTTGAAGTCATATCCCTGCTTTTCCATCATATTGCGTGCTTTCGCATCATATCTGAATAGATGTGGAGCAGGTTTATCGTCGTCGTCTTCCTCTTCCAAGAAGTGGTCGGGTATCGGAGATTTTCTTCCTTTGCCGTAGACGACCTCCTTTCCACCCCCAATCCCTGCGGGGATGACAAGCGTCGTTCCGCAAGGGTCGTGTACCTGCTTTTTTGTCAAGCAAAATGATTAAAGAGGCATATGTAAATCAGGGTTATCATAGAGTTCTTTAGTGACATTATCGAGACACATCGAGTACTCTAAATCATCGTTTATTGATAGTTCTTCGGCAAGTTGCCAATTACAACTATTCTCCGATGATTTATCATCGTCAAGATTGATTACAATGGGTATAATGTCATTAAGAACAAAACCACCATCGTAATCAAGCCCGGCTTCGGTATCAGCTTCATCACCGCTGTCCGTCCCCTGGGCCGATGGTTCAGTATCGGATTCAGCACTGTATAAAAGGGAATCGGTGAAATAGTTCTCCAATTCCTTAAACAGGTGCTTATCCGTGACCACCATCTTAACTTCGTTATTTGTGCCTACATATTTGAGGCATTGATGCAGAGTTAACGGGACTATAAGGTTACCGTGGATCCAAGGTCGACCCAACAGTAAGTTATAGGATGTTTCCGCGTCAATCACATAGCAAGTAACTTCCGACTTCAAATCCCCGATCTGGCACTTGATTCGGATCTTCCCCAGGGGTCTGGACCCGCTGGTGTTAAATCCATAAATCGTCGTGCCAGTGGAGGCTAATTTGCTAGTCGGGATCCCGAGATGATGCATCAATCGGAATTGCATGATGCTAACAACGGAACCCGGATCGACTTGGATCCGGTTGACCACGCTGGAGCCAATGTGCCCGGTGAAATACAAGGGCCTATAATGCTTTGAGTTCTTCGTCTGCATATCTTCTTTGGTGAAAGAGATGCAGGGAAAATGATGAGCCGCGAGGTAGCAGTGCTGAACTGACGACTCTGGTTCTTCAGGAGATGGTTTGATCCGAGTCAGGAAGGTTTCAGAATCGCTCAAGGCCTCCTGTAATGCTTTCCTTGTATCTTTTGACAAACGCAGCAACTCGTATAGGGTTATCCGAGCCGGGATGTTAGCCAACTGCGCCATGATATCAAAATGGGGTGGAGAGCTTGCATTTCCCGGTTTATCTCTCCCAATCGGATGATTGAATCAAGACTGCCTCGGGTTTTGAGCTTCTTGTCGTACAGGCTCTTTCCCTTTCTCCTTTTGCGGGACTTTCTCCGCAGCTACCGGCGTTAGGGGAGTTACTGTAATCCCCAGTTCTGCCAGCGTCTTGGAAGGTGGGGTTTTGGTGCCCAATAGCTCGGAAGCATCCGGGTACTTTTAGTGATATTCGTTCCCGCTTCGGGTTGCGAAGGCCTCCTGTTCGTCTTCAGAGAGCGGGAAGGTCGGAATTCTATCGTCATCCACCCCTGGTATAGCAGAAGCTCCATGACAGGATTTACCCTTTCTTTTCGACTTTTTCTTGGAAGAAGTCGCAGTCCATTGTTCATCTGTGATCAAGTCCGGGTGAACCCACAGAATCTCGCCGTTCGGGGCCGTGTGTGGTACGAGCCCTTTCTGGCGCTGTTTGTGAGGATCATCATTCACCGTCTTCACTGCTGCGTTGATTACTGGCTCATGTTGAAACCAGCTCGAAGGAACAGACCCGAAGCTGATGGATACTGTATTCACACCCACATTCTTCTCCTTAGGTTGCTTCATAGTGATAACCCCAACATCGATTAGAGCTTGAATTTTATCTTTGAGAGCGTAGCATACCTTGGTAGGATGGTGCACCGCTCGGTGAAATGCGCAGTACTTTGGACCATTGACTCTCTTGGCGTCTTCTTGATCCTGAATCGGAGGCAACTTGATCTTGTTGTTCTCGACGAGGTATTTGAAAATACCGGGAACTTCATCCTCCTTGAATAAATAGACCTTGGGGAACTTCGGCTCCGCGGCCTTTTGCTTCTGGGGCTGTTGTTGCCACCTTGATTGTTGAGGCGCCTTCTGTTGCTGCTGCTGCGGCTGTGCTTGCACCTCAAATATTTGGTTCGCATTCACCGTATTCGCATGCGCCTTTCCTTTGCCCTTAGGGACAAAGTTTTGCTGTGGAACATTACCTGTGATTTGCCCTCTTTCGGCCTTCTTCCTTTTGAGGAATCGCTCGGCTCTTTCTCCCCGCACCTTCAGGTCCTTCCAGGTCTTTGGTGGCGCCATTCCCATGGCTTCGAGGATGTACAACGTCAGATTGTTGTGGCAAGTTTCGAGGACAAAATCCTCGCTGACTGGGTCCCTGCAATTCATATGCTTTATTTCGGAATCTTTTCACGAAATTTTCGACCGTCTCACCATTCTTCTGCTTTTTGTCGAATAGCGTGCCGATCGAAATTTCGGTGTCATCATCAAAGAAATTTGTTAAGAACATATCCTCCATGTCGTCCCAGCTACTGATACTCCCAGGCTTGAGACGGCGATACCAATCGAAGGCTGCTCCGCGAAGAGTGCCGACGAATGACCGCACCATAAGAGGCTCATTTCCAGAAATGATTCCTAAATGAGACTTGAAATATATCAAGTGTTGGGTAGGGGAACCCTTCCCATCAAACGGCATAAAGTTAATCAAATTAAACTTTGCCGGATATGGGATTGATTCCCACTCCCTTGGGTAGGGACAGGGTATGCCGGACCTCTTCACTTCTTGAGCATTCATCAACGCATTGATTTTGCTCTCTAAGTCCTTCATCTTCTTGTCCTCACTCGTAGCTGCCTTCGAGTGGCCTTGGGAAGAGGTGACGTGGTCCTCTTTAACACCATCGTCTGCGGGACCACCCCCATTGTTGTCGTTGACAGGAGGGATATTGACGTTATCTCCTTCCCGCTCATTCTCATCTTGATTGCGTTGATTAGGCTCTGCTTGGTGAACCGTCAGCGCCGCAATTTGTTGGTCGTGCATCTCCCTCATTCGTTGCATGGCCATCTCCATCTCGAACTTGAAGCTCTCCTTCTGCTTAGCCAGGGCCTCTTCAAGTATCTTAGTCACTTGTTCGGCGCTGATCATAAACGATTCATAAGGTTGCCCCGCACTCGAAGCCGTGTCATCAGACGCTATGGCCGAGCAAGAATCTGAATCAGCATCCGACTCCTCTTCTTCTAGAGAAAGTCCCTTTTGTACTCTTTGGTAATTCTTCCGGCCATTGATTCCTGGTGGCAACCGCGTCATGTATCGGGATACTTCGGCAAGCTGATCCAGGTTGAAATATCTGGTTGATTTCCCCCTATCGGCCATGTTAGCCGACACTCCTAGATATTCGTCTTCTTGGCGTACGAATTTCTTCTTGTGGAAACGCCTTGGCTTAGAAATTCTTTCGAACACCGAGACTCTCCTTGGGGTTTCAGCACAGCAGCATTCTGATAGCACCGCCTTGATTATGTTGGCGCACGGGCAGCGAGACTCCATGTCCTGCACATATCTCTTCCGAGATTTTTCCATACCCCCAGCTCTATAGTACAACTCATCAGTTTGATAACTGGAGCAACCTATAGAGTGTTGGCATGTGTTCCCTGGTGTAACACCATCATCATCAGATGAGTGTGCTTCCCTTTGGGAATGCGATGCTTTTCTAACTTTTTCAAAAGTGGCCCGTTCAAGTTTACGCTTTTGTGAGCGTAGAAACTGAACGGGCTCTTGTACTTTGACTCGCAATCCAATGCGGTCGGTGATAGGGGTTTTCCCTTTGACATTTTTCTTAGGGGGATTAATTCGACCCCCGGTCTGATTTATAACTTGGGGACCTTTCAATGGTCCCAGTCTTTCCTTGATAGTTACTCTACCTCGATTCTTTGGTAAAGGACCGAGGCGACCTATCAAAGGAACCTTGGATCTTGAAGGGTCCCCGTTCTTACCTAGCTCCGTTGAAGGTGTAGGCGTATAAAATTGCTTATAGGTCCCTCAACACAGCTCGACACGGTGATTCGGCAAATCAACGAACCATCGAGTGACGAGGCGATGAAGTCAACAAATTGCACGCGATCAACGGAATGAATTCGCGTGCGGAATCAATCCAACGGTTCGGGGAGTTAACGAGTCGTCCAACCAAGAGAGGACTCGGATAAATCGCGATCGAATCAAGATCAGTTTCGGACCCGGACTCAGAAGTGGATTTACTGCCAAATAAAGACCCGGACTATCATATCTAGGTCCGATACAAATCAAACGAAGAACCGAAAGACGGGAAACAACCGAACAACGGGAAACGAAACACACCCGGGGGACTCGGCCGAAACCGAGCCAACCCGAGGTGGCTCGGCATGAGCCGAGCCACCCCAAGGTGGCCGGTGGTTTCCCCTTCCCCCCCTCACATGCACACGGGCACAGTGAAGAGAGGCTATAAATAGAGGAAGGGGTTCTTCATTTTGAAAGGTTGGAAAAAGAGGAGTCGAAGCTCTGCCGGATTCAGATCTAAGAACTTAGAAAAGATTGGAGCTTTGGAACTTCAAGGGCTTGTCCATCCAGATCCGGTGCTCGGCGATCGTCAACGCCAAATAAGGCAAGTGTTCGAGAGGAATCGGATCCCGGATCTCAGATCTACATCGTTATACTCCGGATCTAAGCTTGGTTCTTAGATCCTGAGATTCGAGCGGTCGTTTCCTTGGTGAAACGATCCCTCCCGGCTATTATCTCCTTGGTGGGATAATACCCGTAATACGTCGTAGATCTGCTTGGATCTAGATCACACGGTGGTCCACGGTAAACAACCCCGGCGCAGGCAAACAACCCACAAAGCGAGTGACCGCAAAACAGGAGCTCGCGATTTGTTCGACAAACAAGGAAATAAAGTTGTAATCTTTCTTTGTTTTCTTTGATTTCTTGTAACCGGATCTTATAAAAAGACCGGATCTTTGTAACACAAAAAGTTATTATTTTAAGATGACAATGGAATCAATAATGAAAGAAGCAACGAATTTTCCCGTGAACAATCTGGCGACCACAGTGGGAGCCACCGATCTCGCTGCCGAGATCGGAGCGTCGCAGCCGCGGATCTCAATCCCGGTCGTGGAGGAGGTCGAATACGAGTTCGACCAGCAGAAGTTCGAGGAGTACTTGTCGTCCTCGTCCAGATCAACCTCCCCCTGCAAGTCCAAGAAGTTCTCCTCCAGGAGAAAAGTTCGTTGGTACGAAGAAGTTGAAGCTACCAACGAAGATCTCGCCCCGCTGGATGCTGAAGCTGCATTGGGTGAGGTCTCTCCAACTTCTAACCAGGTCAGATCCGCTCTGGCCAAATCCTCCGTTGCCGAGGGCGTGGTGACTCTCTCAAAGAGAGCCCGCCAAAGGCAACGTCAACGCCTTGCGAAAGAATTCGCAAAGGCAATGGAATCTGTTGACGGAGTCCGCTACAAGGCGGAGCTGAAAAACAGAAGAGGCAAACAGCCTCAACAATAGATGAACGGCGGCTCTTCCAAGCCACTAACAACGGAATGGGTCCGTGTCAAATAGAACCGTTCAATGTTGGAGGAGCGCATTCGTAAGCGTCGCGCACTATCAGCGCAGGCACGGGCTCAAGCTGAAGAAGCCCGTAGAAGGTTGCAGAAGGAGGTGACAAAGAAACCGCCACCAACCCGCAAAGTGTGGAGGCCGAAATCCGAAGTGGCGATTCAGGCCAAAGAGCAACCTTTGCAACCTTCGAAGCAGATTCAACCTCTGGCGAACCAAGCGAAGTCGCCGACAATTCCTATGGCTACTCCGGGAGGTCACACAGAATCATCCCGGAGAAAGAAGTCAGTTTTGGAGCGCATCGGCCCACTCCCCAATGGACGATGCAAAACTCCAGTTCAAGAGTGTTTGGGCCCGATGAAGAAGCCCCGAACGACTCAACATGCTGGGGGTCGCCATCACTTTTAGCATGACAAGGAGTTCAAGGCTACCGCACACGCCAACTTACGCATTGAAGTCCAGGAACCCGCTGAGAACTCGCGCTCGCAAAGGCGTGTTTCAAGGCGCGTGACTCTCGAAAGCCCGAAGAAGGCGATTCATCCTCAGAAGGAAACGTTGTCGTCTGATAACGATGACGTTATACCTAAGAAGTCGTGCCAACACGCGATAGGTTGCTCCGACCTTCATACGGACGAGCTGTACTATCGTGCTGGGGGTACGAGCAGAGCCAGAAAGAGAAGTCCTCGTAGGCTCGAGACTCAATGCCCCTGTTCCAAACTTATTCGGGCTGTATTGTCTGAATGCAGATGCAACAATACAGTCCCTGAAAGAGTTTCGGTGTTCAAAAGGCTCAGCACTGAAACGCCAAAGCCAAGGCCTAGGCGTTTCCGACGAAGGAGAGCGGTGGTTGAAGATGGAGAATTTTCAAGGGTCACCGCTAACATGACCAGCAAAAGGACATCGACGCGGGATGATCTCGAGTTGATTCTGAAAGCATCCCGGCGTCTAACCCGTCTGCAGTCCGGAGCCATCGCACGAGGAACTTATAGTAGGGTTCGGATAAGACCACCTTCAAAAAATGAGGAATCGGATGCCTGCTCTGTGGTTGCGTCTGACAACACCGTATCCAGCGAAGGAGAACCCCGCGAGTCATTCATGATAAGCACGGAACAAGTGGCCAAGATGCTTGAAGAAGCCATGGCCAAACAACAGGAGAGCTTCAAGCTCGAGATGCAGATGGCCATGCAGACTATGAGGGAGATGCATGACCAACAAATCCAGGCATTGAGGAACCAACAAGGTGAACCAAGCCGCCGTAACCAGGTCGTTCAAGAAGAGGAGCACACGGATACGGACGAAACTCATAATGCCAATGATCCTCCCATCAACGCAGGGGGTGGTAATGAGGATGCCAACGAAGATACAAGTGAAAACTTGAAGATTAAAAAGCCTCGAGAGGAAAATCAATACCTTGATGTCCGCTCAAGAGGTGAAGAAAACGGGCATTCCTTGTCCATACCCAAGGGAGTGGGAGTCAATCCCCTATCCGACGAAGTTTAGTGTAATCAGCTTCACGCCGTTCGATGGGAAAGGTTCCCCCACTCAGCATTTGATTTATTTCAAATCGCACCTGGGTGTTATCTCCGGCAATGAGCCTCTAATGGTGCGGTCATTCGTTAGCACTCTTCGCGGAGCCGCCTTCGATTGGTATCGCCGCCTCAAGCCAGGAAGCGTGAATAGCTGGGACGACATGGAGACAAAATTCCTCGCTAACTTCTTCGACGACGACACCGAGATATCCATCGGAACGTTGCTCGACGAGAAACAAAAGGATGGGGAACCAGTCGAAACCTTCGTCAAGAGGTTCCAGAACAAAGCATTGAATTGCCGGGACCCGATCACCGAGGAGTTCATTCTCCAGACCTGCCACAACAATCTTTCGTTGGACGTATTGGAAGCAATAGGGACAGCACCGTCCAACACTTGGAAAGACTTGAAGGTCCGAGGGGAACAAGCCGAACGCTTCCTCCGAAGGAAGAAGGCCGAGAGGGGTCAATCGACGACGAATCCTCCGAACTCGAACTTCGCCTCCCGTGGTAAGGGCAAGACACACGCAACGACTGTCGATGCTAATCAAACATCGCAACAGCAGTCCCGGAGGCAGCAAAAGACTTCGGATCAGAGGCCTCAAAAAGAGTACTCCTTCAAGGACGAAGATGTTCCAGCCATCTTCAAATCTCTCCTTGATAATAACAAGATCAAGCTCCCACTAATCACGAATCAGGAGCAAGCTGACGATATTGTAGATCCGAAGTACTGCGCATACCACCGGAGGATCCTTCACCCAACCAAGGCGTGCTTTACACTCAAGAATAGCATCCAAACCTTGGTTGAAGCCGGTGTCATAACGCTAGAGTGAGCCAGTTGAAAACGGCACAACTCCGACCGGTATAAGAGTATAAACTGCTTCATGCCACTCCGAAGAGTATACGAGTATAAATTGCTTCTCAATCCTCTGACCGGTATAAGAGGTTAAACTGCTCCCTGATACTCCAATAGGTATATGAGTCTAAACTATTTCCTTTCTTCCATGGGAAGTTCCTGGAGAGTACCATGCGTAGTATTCTTAAGGATAACCCGATCGTACAGCTGATACAATGATACACCCAGTTTTTCTAAGAAAGCTGGGGGTGGATAATTCATGTAACGGGAAGTTCCCGGAAGAATGTTAAAAGTAATATTCTTAGGGATAACCCGATCATTATGAATAAAGTGATAAACACTAAACTCTTAAATTCCGAACACTCTTTTGCTGAGATGAGATTCGATCACTTCATTGGATCAATCTTCCCTCACAAAACTCTCATTGGTGTTTGAAAACTCATAGTCTCCCACCACAGAATCCCCCACCGATCAGATTAATTGACGGTGGGAACACCAAAATTCTTTCCTGTTTAATCCATTCAAGCTTCCGCTATGTTCGTGCACTCAACATTCCCATCGTTAGAGTCCGGATATAATTGATGAATGGTCAAAGCCCCTTTTTGTTAAGTCTTTATCACTTAACATCAGGAACCACCTTTGAGTGATTTGTACGAATCAATATTCTTACAGTAATTTGTACCCTCACTCTTTACTTGGTCAAACCTTCCTACAGTTAGGGCCAAAACCAAAATCCCCTCTCGATTCATTCAATGAACGAGATGTCCACTTTCAAATCGAGCGATCAAACCTTCCTACAGTTAGGATCGTCTTAAATCCCCCACTTGGTCAAACCTTCCTAAAGTTAGGACCAAAACCAAAATCCCCTCTCGAGTCCATCAATGAACGAGAGGTTCACTTTCAAATTGAGCGATCAAACCTTCTTACAGTTAGGATCGTTTTAAACCCCCCGCTTGGTCAAACCTTCCTATAGTTAGGGCCAAAACCAAAATCCCCTCTCGATTCCTCCAATGAGTGAGAGGTCCACTTTCAAATCGAGTGATCAAACCTTCCTACAGTTAGGGTCATCTCAAACTCCCGCTTGGTCAAACCTTCCTACAGTTAGGGCCAAAACCACGATTAACTCTCGATAAACGAGAAATCTATCTTTAGTTCGGTAATCAAACCTTCCGACAGTTAGGGTTATCCGAATCTTTTCGATTCTCGGAGTGGAGATCCCGCTCTTAGTTTCACCTTTCCGGATTCTGGGGGTGGAGATCCCACCTCAAGTCTCCTTTCCTTGTTCGGGGAATAGAATATAAAATTCTTCCTTCCCACACCAACCTTTTCCAAGAGTTTATCGATTTTGGATTCATCCTAGGAATTTTATCCCGAATCCTAAGCAGGGATAAGTCTGCGCCTAACACGCGCTGCCGGTTTAGTCTTTCTCTGAAGAAGAAGACACCAGAGTTCGATTCTGGGGTATTTTATCCTGAAACCTAAGTAAGGATAAGTCTGCGCCTAACACGCGCTGTCGGTTAGTTCTTAACCGTTAAAAAGAACACCCATCCGCATATTCAACATTGTGGCAGGTTGTTATTAATAACACCGAAATCCATGCCTTACACACATGGGGAATTTCATCCTGAATCCTAAGAAAGGATAAGTCGACGCCTAACACGCGTCGCCGGTTTAGTCTTTTTCCGATTGAAAAAGACACCAGAGTTCAATTCTGGGGTATTTTATCCCGAAGCCTAAGTAGGGATAAGTCAGCGCCTAACACGTGTCGCCGGGTAGCCTATTCCCGCAACAATGGCGAAGTCTATGTATTCGACATCATAGCACATAGTCTCATACGAACGGATTTAAACAATCCGCATGCTAGCCCGACTCAAACGGTAGTCGGTAAAGGCTAATCAAATCCGTTTAAGGCTGGGGGTTAGCCAAAAATCCTAAAGTCAACGCCTAACACGCGTCGCCGGGTAGCCTATTCCCGTAACAAATGGTAAAGTCTATGTATTCAACATCATAGCACAAAGTCTAAAGGAGTTCATTCCTTTAGCACAACGTCACATGCGGAACGGATTTAAACAATCCGCATGTAAGCCCGATTCAAACGGTAATCGGTAAGAGCACGTTAAATCCGTTGAAGGCTGAGGATTTGCCAAAAATCCTAAGTCAACGTCTCATACACGTTGCTGTTTAGTCTTTTCACAGGAGAAAGACGAAGTCTACATATTCAATATCGTAGCACTAAAAGGGTTAACTCTTTTAGCTTAACGTCACATGCTAGCACTAAAAGGGTTAACTCTTTTAGCTTCATCTCCAACTATAATCCATTGAAGTCCTCGTGTTAGACTTTAAGCTTTTACAATTCATGTATTGGACATTTACCTATTTCAGTCCATGAGTTAGGTACGTATTTGACATCTGACAGGTCATTGATATTATGGTTGGAGATGAAGCTATATTTCTTTATTGCTTCAAGTTGTAGTTTTTTTTTTGGATTTGGTATTTAGCTATTTACAATTTGAGCTATTTACAATTTGGTATCTGTTCGTGGGAAAAATCGTGTCTTTCTTCATTGATTCCATTGCACACTCTTGTAACAGTTTATCGATTACAAAGATCCGGTCTTTTTATAAGATCCGGTTACAATGAAAAATCAAATAAAAGAAATGAAAAAAGATTACAACTTTTTCTCCTTTTGTGTCGAACAAATCACGAGCTCCTGTTTTGCGGTCGCTCGCTTACGTGGGTTGTTTGCCTGCGCCGGGGGTTTATCCGTTGACCACCGCGAGATCTAGATCCAGTCGGATCTACGCAGTACGACGGGTATTATTTCACCAAGGAAATAATAGCCGGAGGGATTATTTCACCAAGGAAACAATCGCTCGAGTCTCGGGATCAAAGACCAAGCTTTGATCCGGAGGAAAGCTACGTAGATTTGAGATCCGATCCTCTCGAACTCTTGCCTTATTTGGCGTTGACGATCGCCGAGCACCGGATCTGGAAGTCCAAGTCTTCAAAGTTGTAAAGCTCTAATCTTTTTAAGTTTTGAGATCTGAATTTGGCAGAGCTTCGACTCCAATTTTTCCAACCCCTGAACAAATGAACCTGAAGGCCTATTTATAGGCGCTCTGAACTATGCCCGCGCACGAAACTGGGCCGGCCACCTATAGGTGGCTCGGCCACCGAGCCACCTAGAGGTGGCTCGGCTTTGGCCGAGTCCCCCAGGTGTTCGTTGATTTGCCTCTTTGTGCCCATTTTTCGGTTTTGTGGTTGACTTGTTCGGATTCGATCCGATTCCTGATTTGGCAGTAAATCCACTTCTGAGTTTGATTCCGAAACGAATCTTTGATTCGATCTCAATTCGTCCGAGTCTGCTATTGTTTGGATGGCTCGTTGACTCCTCGAATCGTTGGCTTGATTCCGCACGCGAGTGGATTCATTCCATTGTTTACTTGCGGTTCGTCAGCTTCGTAGCCTCGTTAACCCGCTTCGTCACGTATCATCCGGCTTCGGTGTTGCGGACTAACGATCGTGCCTGGATATGTCGCCTGATGGTCGATTTTGTCGAATTGGCGTCGTCGAGCTGTGTTAATGGACCTATAGGTAGTTTTATATGCCTACAGATACCCCCTCCAAAGTATTTTAGCCTCGTTCTTTTATAGAAGAGTCTGGAATACTTTGGATGTGATTGTCCCAACCTTCAGTCGGTGTAATGGGACTTTGGAATGGCTTCTGTTCTGGATTCCTTCAATTCCTTCAGGCTATTCGGTGCTTTGTCAAATACTTGAAAAGGTTCCGGTGCTGCATTTATTGTCTGACCGTCTGTCGGAATTTTGAACTTGAAGTTGTTTCAACGCCCCGGGGGTGTCTCCAAGTTGTTTCAACGCCGAAATGCTTTTTGAGGGGTGTCTCAAGGCGTTTTACACGCCGAAATGCTTTTTGGGGGTGTCTCAAGGCGTTTTACATGCCGAAATGCGTTTTGGGGCAGCCCCTAGGGCCTCCTCTTGGCCTATAAATAGACCCCTTGGGTCCTCATTCAAAAGGCTGGATTTTTGGGAGAGCAAGGCTAGAGCTTTGGAGCTTAGAGCAAGATTCTGAATTTTAAAGCAGCGAAGCCCTGCCGGAGCGAGGAGTGAGAGTACTTCATCAACCCTTCATGCACCCCCTTTTCTTTTCCTTAGTGTTGCTCCTTGGCGGTGACACTAAGAAGAGCTATTGTCTCGCTTTAGCCGAGATATACGCTTTCAAACTTCTAGATCTCACGCGGATCGACGAAGTTCTGTTTCTATATCCCTTCGCGGATAGACGAAACTCTGTCGGATTCTTCCGGAACGGATCTGATTGACCGGTGGTCCACGGATATCAACATCCCCGTCACAGGCAAAAGACCCACGCAAGCGAGACCGCACCAAAACGGGATCTCGTGTTTATTTTCGATAAAGTTGTAATCTTTGTTTTATTGCACAAGTAGATCTTATAAAAAGATCGACTTTTCATTTGACTTTGTTGTAACGCTTGAAGTTGTAACAGATTCGAAAGCAATGAAAACAGCAACTTTTCCTGAAAACAAGCTGGTGACCACAGTGGGAGCCGCCGATCTCGCTGCCGAGATCGTCGTGACGCAACCAGCATTCAAGATCTGGGTGAATGAAGAGATCGAATACGAGTTCGATCAACAGAAGTTCGAAGAGTACCTCTCTTCCTCCTCCTCCAAATCCGCCTCTCCGCATAGGCGCGGGAAGACTCCATCCTCCCAAAGGGCTCGTGGGATCTCCAACTCCTCAATCCAAGATCCCACCGTTGCTGCTGCTACACTTGCACCACACAACATCCCCGCGTCGTTCAGTGTGGTCAAGGCTATAGATACATCCTCCACAAAGGCGATTGATGATGCAACTCCAGCTCCATCAAAGAGGGCTCACCAAAGACGGCGTCAACGCCTCGCCCTACAACAAGCTAAAGCTGCTGAATCGTTGGATGGGATCCGTTACAATGAGGATCTGAAATCCAGGTACCGCCGAGAACAACAACGGCAAACAATCAACTCCTCCTCCTCCAAAACAGAAGCGAACGAGTGGGTTCGCGTCAAGAGGAATCGTTCCACCCTCGAGGAGCGGATCAAGAAGCGTCGAGCGTTGCTCGCGCATGCCCGACTCCTCCTAAAGAAGGCGGAGGAGATGCAGCAGGAAACGGCGGTCAAAAGGCTGTCTACAAACAGATTGGTGTGGGTTCCCAAGTCGAAACCAACACCTCCAGCAAAGAAGGGTGAGGCTACCGCCCGAAAGCTTCCAAAACCAGATGTGATTTCTACTGTTCCGGCACCTTCAACGGGGCCAGGTAAGAACGGGGATCATTCAAGATCCCAGGTTCCTTTGATAGGTTGCCTCGATCCTTTACCGGAAAACCGAGGTAGAGTACCTGTCAAAGAACGGCTGAGACCATTGAAAGGTCCCCAAGTTTCAAATCAGACCGGGGGTCGAATTAATCCCCCCAAGAAAGATGACAAAGGGAAAGCCCCTATCACCGACCGCACCGGGTTGCGAGTCGAAGTAGAAGAGCCTGGTCAGTTTCTATGCTCACAAAAGCTTAAACTTGAACGGGCCACTCTTGAAAAATCTAACAAAGCGTTGCATCCCCGAAGGGAAGCACACTCATCTGAGGATGAGGGTGTTATACCGGGGAACACATGCCAACACTCTGTAGGTTGCTCCAGCTACCAAGCTGATGAGTTGTACTATAGAGCTGGAGGTATGGAAAAGTCCCAGAAAAGATATGTGCAGGACATGAAGTCTCGCTGCCCGTGCGCCAATATAATCAAAGCGGTGCTGTCAGAATGCTGCTGTGCTCAGATCCCAAGGAGAGTCTCGGTGTTCGAAAGAATTTCCACACCGAAACGCTTCCACAAGAAGAAATTCATCCGCCAAGAAGACGAATATCCAAGAGTGTCGGTTAACATGACCGGCAGAGGGGGATCAACACAATACTTCGGCATAGATCAGCTTGCCGAGGTATCCCGATGCATGACGCGGTTGCCACCAGGAACCAGGGGCCAGAAGAATTACCGAAGGGTACAAAAGGGGCTCTCTTTAGAAGAAGAGGAATCAGATGCTGATTCGGATTCTTGCTCTGCTGTTGCATCCGATGACACGGCTTCGAGTGCAGGCCAACCTTATGAATCGCTCATGATCAGCGCTGAACAAGTGTCTAAGATACTTGAAGAGGCTCTGTCTAAGCAGAAGGAGAGCTTCAAGTTTGAAATGGAGATGGCCATGCGGCGAATGAGGGAGATGCACGACCAACAAATTGCGGCGCTGACGGTTCACCAAGCAGAGCCTAATTAACGCAATCAAGATGAGAATGAGCGGGAAGGAGATAACGTCAATATCCCTCCCGTCAACAACGACAACGGGGGCGGTCCCGCAAATGATAATGCTAAAGAGGACCACATCACCTCTCCTCAAATCCACTCGAAGGCAGATACGAGTGAGGACAAGAAGATGAAGGACCTGGAGAGCAAAATCAACGCGTTGATAAACGCTCAAGAGGTAAAGAGGTCTGGTATACCTTGCCCCTACCCAAGGGAGTGGGAATCGATCCCATATCCGGCAAAGATTAATCTGATTAACTTTACGCCGTTAGATGAGAAGGGTTCCCCTACCCAACACTTAATCTATTTTAAGTCTCATTTAGGAATCATTTCCGGATATGAGCCCCTCATGGTGCGGTCATTCGTCGGCACTCTTCGCGGAGCTGCCTTCGATTGGTATCGCCGTCTCAAGCCCGGGAGCATCAGCAGCTGGGATGACATGGAGGATATGTTCTTAACGAATTTCTTCGATGATGACACTGAAATTTTGATCGGCACGCTGTTTGACGAAAAGCAGAAGAACGGCGAGACGGTCGAAAACTTTGTGAAGAGATTCCGAAACAAAGCAATGAATTACAGGGATCCAGTCAGCGAAGATTTCATCCTCAAAACTTGCCACAATAACCTGACGCTCGACATTCTTGAAGCCATGGGAATGGCGCCGCCAAAGACCTGGAAAGACCTGAAGGTTCGGGGAGAAAGAGCCGAGCGATTCCTCAAGAGGAAGAAGGCTGAAAGAGGGCAGATCACAGGCAACGCTCCACAGCAAAACTTTGTCCCCAAGGGCAAAGGAAAGGCGCATGCGAATGCTGTGGATGCAAACCAAATATTTGAGGTGCTAGCACAGCCGCAACAGCAGCAGCAGAAGGCGCCTCAACAATCCAGGTGGCAACAACAGCCCCAGAAGCAGAAGGCCGCGGAGCCGAGGTTCCCGAAGGTCTACTCATTCAAGGAGGATGAAGTCCCCGGTATTTTCAAATACCTAGTCGAGAACAACAAGATCAAGTTGCCTCCGATTCAGGATCAAGAAGATGCCAAGAGGGTCAACGATCCGAAATACTGCGCATTCCACCGAGCGGTGCACCATCCTACCAAGGTATGCTACGCTCTTAAGGATAAAATCCAGGCCCTAATCGATGTTTGGGTCATCACTATGAAGCAACCCAAAGAGAAGAAGGTGGGTGGAAATGCAATATCCATTAGCTTTGGGTCTGTTCCCTCGAGTTGGTTCCAACTCGAGCCGGTGATCAATGCGGCGGTGAAGACGGTGAATGATGATCCGCACCAACAGCGCCAGAAAGGGCTCGTGCCACACACGGCCCCGAACGGCGAGATTCTGTGGGTTCATCCGGACTTGATCACAGATGAACAATGGACCGGGGCCTCTTCCAAAAAGAAGAAGTCAAAGAGAAAGGGGAAATCTTGTCACGGAGCTTCTGCTATACCAGGGGTGGATGACGACAGAATTCCGACCTTCCCGCTCTATGAAGACGAACAGGAGGCCTTCGCAACCCGAAGCGGGAACGAATATCACTACAAGTACCCGGATGCTTCCGAGCTATTAGGCACCAAAACCCCACCTTCCAAGGCGCTGGCAGAACTGGGGATTGCAGCAACTCCCCCAACGCCGGTAGCTGCGGAGAAAGTCCCGCAGAAGGAGAAAGGGAAGGAGCCTGTATGCCAAGAAGTCCAAAACCCGAGGCAGTCTCGATTCAATCATCCGATTGAGAGAGACAAATCGGGAAATACGAGCTCTCCGCCCCATTTCGACATCATGGCGCAGTTGGCCAACATCCTGGCTCGGATAACCTTATATGAGTTGTTGAGCCTTTCGAAGGACACAAGGAAAGCGCTACAAGAAGCTTTGAGTGACTCTGAAGCCTTCCTGACTCGAATCAAACCATCTCCCGAAGAACCAGAGTCGTCAGCTCAACAATGCAATCTGGCGGCGCATCATTTTCCCTGCATCTCTTTCACCAAAGAGGACATGCAGACGAAGAATTCGAGGCATGATCGACCTTTGTACTTCACTGGTCACATTAGCTCCAGCGTTGTCAACCGGATCCAAGTTGATCCGGGTTCCACTGTTAGCATCATGCCATTCCGATTGATGCATCATCTCGGAATTCCGACTAGCAAATTAGCTTCCACTGGCACGACGATTTATGGATTCAACACCAGCGGGTCTAGGCCCTTGGGGAAGATCTGAATCAAGTGCCAGATTGGGGATTTGAGGTCAGAAGTCACTTGTTATGTGATTGACGCGGAAACATCCTATAACTTACTGTTGGGTCGACCTTGGATTCACGGTAATCTTATAGTCCCGTCAACTCTACATCAGTGTCTCAAATATGTAGAAACAAACAATGAAGTCAAGACGGTGGTCGCGGATAAGCAACCGTTTAAGGGATTGGAGAATTATTTTACCGATTCCCTTTTATACGGCGCTGAATCCGATACTGAACCATCGGCCCAAGGAACGGACAGCGGAGATGAAGCTGATACCGAACCTGGGTTTGATTACGATGGCGGTTTTGTTTTAAATGACATTGTACCCATTGTAATCAATCTTGACGATGATGAATCATCGGAAAATAGTTGTAATTGGCAACTTGCCGAGGAACTATCAATAAACGATGATTTAGAGTACTTGATGTGTCTTGATGATGTCACTAAAGAACTCTATGATAACCCTGATTTGTATATGCCTCTTCAGTCATTTTGCATGACGAAAAAGCAGGTACACGACCCTTGCGGAACGACGCTTGTCATCCCTGCAGGGATTGGGGGTGGAAAGGAGGTCGTCTACGGCAAAGGAAGAAAATTTCCGATACCCGACCACTTCATGGAAGAGGAAGACGACAATGATAAACCTACCCCTCATCTGTTCAGATATGATGCGAAAGCGCGCAATATGATGGAAAAGCAGGGATATGACTTCAAGCTCGGAGAGGGTCTTTTCTTTGGTCGAGGCCCGCGAGTTCCACCTCGAATGGCCTATGTACCAAAAGGGAAGCCCGACGATTATTATCGCCACAAACGAGGCTTAGGCTATGTCTCCTCAGATGACGAATGTTATTGGCAAGTCATTGATGAAATTGCTAACAAGGCTAGAAAAGGATACTCTTCCGACTCTTCGTCTTGGGATTCCGACGCTAGTCTTGGTGAAATGTTCAAAAAACTAATGTCGAACATGGTTACGGTTGATCCGGCGATAATAGAAGAGGATGATCAGATGCCAACATGGGAAGACCCATGGGTTCATCACTTGAACATGCAATACGGTGATAGGTTCGAACAAAGAGAACCTCCTAGCGAAGACCAAGTAGTTCAAGTGAATATGGGAACCGAGGAAAATCCGAAGCCGATGTTCATTAGCGACAGTCTCTTACCCGAGGAGAAAGAGGAGTTAATCTCTCTTATCCGGGAGTACATCGACGTGTTCGCCTGGAATTATGAAGACATGCCAGGGCTCGATCCAAACATAGCAGTGCATCGTCTCAACATTAATCCGGATGTCAAACCAGTCAAACAACAACAACGATGGTTTCGTCCGCAAATGATGGAAGCGATCGAAGCTGAAGTCAAAAAGCTCGTCGATTTGGGATTCATCTGAGAGGAGCAACATCCGGAATGGCTTGCCAATATTGTCCCGGTCCTGAAGAAGAACGGGAAGATCCGGATATGCATCGACTTCAGGGACCTTAATGCTGCTTGCACAAAAGATGACTTTCCTCTCCCCATCACGGATGTTATCATCGACAACACGTGCGGGTTCGAGAGGATGTCTTTCATGGATGGTTTCTCTAGTTACAACCAGATAAAGATGCATCCAGATGATGAAAAGCACACCGCATTTAGAACGCCTCTCGGCGTCTTCTTCTACACAGTCATGACCTTCGGCTTGAAGAATGCAGGTGCTACATATCAGCGAGCTATGTCGAAGATTTTCCAGGAGCATCTCCGAAAGACGGTCGAGTGCTACGTGGATGATCTGGTCGTGAAAAGTCATGATAAGAAAGATCACATTAAAGACTTGAAGACCATGTTCGACTTGATGCGAGCTCATCAATTGAAGATAAATCCTACTAAGTCTTTCCTCGGAATGTCCAGTGGCAAATTCCTGGGATTCGTCGTCACCACCAAAGGTATTCACATTGATCCGGATAAAGTAAAGGCGATCAATGAATTACAACCTCCGAGAAACCTCAAAGAGCTCAGAGGACTACAAGGGCGATTGGCTTATATCCGTCGGTTTATCTCGAACCTTTCGGGGAAATGCCAACCGTTCTCTAGGCTCACAAAGCAGGGCGTGTCATTCGTATGGGACGACGCTTGTCAAAAGGCATTCGAGAGTATTAAAGAATATCTCTCGAAACCTCCCGTACTCGTTGCACCGAAATCGGGCAAACCGTTCTTGATTTATGTCAAGGCGATGAGCCACTCATTAAGTGCATTGCTTGCACAAGATGACGATAACGGTCACGAGCAAGCAGTATATTATTTAAGCCGAACTATGGTGGGCGCGGAATCTTGATATCCCATGATTGAGAGAGAATGCCTCGCCTTAGTGTTCGCCATCCAGAAGATGCGGCATTACTTGGTTGGACAGACCATCTATGTCATCTCCAAAGTTAACCCAGTCCGGGTGTTCATGACTCAACCAGCTTCCATGAGTTGGCGGTTAGCAAAATGGGCTTTACTCTTGTCCCAATACGATCTGCACTTCAAACAGCAGAAGTCAGTAAAAGGGAAGGCCATCTGCGATCTCCTGGCATCTAATCCAACTACGGACACCGCCGAGATATATGACGACCTACCTGACGAAACCCACGAAGTCAACGCAACTTCGCACCAACAAATATGGCGTTTGTACTTCGATGGTGCTTCCCGAGCGGCTCTTGTCACAGGTACTCCTGGATGTTCTAAGGTCTCCTCCGGAGTTGGGGTTGTCTTAGTTTCCCCAGGAAACCATGTGATGCCTCGAGCCTACTCATTAACTGAGCCATGCTCGAATAATGTGGCAGAGTATAACGCATTGATTATAGGGCTCAATTTCGCCAAGGAGCTGGGGGTTGAGTATCTCGAAGCTTTCGGCGATTCTCAACTAATAGTCAAGCAAGTCCAAGGGGAATATGAAGTCCGAAGTCAGGACTTAATACCCTATCACAAGATGGCGGTGGAAATAGCAGAATCATTTAAAGGATTCTTCATCGAGCACGTTCCGCGGTTGCAAAACACCTATGCGGATGCATTAGCAGCTTTAGCTATATCTCTGGCACAGCCTCCCGGAACAGAGCAGTTCGTTACGGTAAGAACTCACCAACTCTTAGTGCCGCTTTATGATGAAAATGACAGGGAAGAAGAGGCCCAGGAGGTGTACACAACTCATGCTGAGTTCGAACCCCGAGATTGGCGTTTCCCCATCAAACGTCACAACAGCAATCCCGGAGGCAGCAAAAGACTTCGGATCAGAGGCCTCAAAAAGAATACTCTTTCAAGGACGAAGATGTTCCAGCCATCTTCAAGTCCCTCCTGGACAATAACAAGATCAAGCTCCCACCGATCACGAATCAAGGGGAAGCTGACGATGTTACGGATGCGAAGTACTGTGCATACCACAGAAGGATCCTTCACCCAACCAAGGCGTGCTTTACACTCAAGAATAGCATCCAAACCTTGGTTGAAGCCGGCGTCATAACGCTATAATGAGCCGGTTAAGAACGGCATAACTCCGAACGGTATAAGAGTATAAACTGCTTCCGGAAACTCCAACGAGTACACGAGTATAAACTGTTTCTCAATCCTCCGACCGGTATAAGAGGTTAAACTGCTCCCTGATACTCCAATAGGAATATGAGTCTAAACTATTTCCTCCCTTCCACGGGAAGTTCCCAGAAGAATACCGCATTGGGATATTCTTAGGGATAACCCGGTCGCTGTAAGAGAGATGAACAAGAAATCCACATTCGAATTCAGAATGTTCTTGTTTGTCAGACTCTAATTCTCACAAACACTCTCTTTTTGAGATGAGATTCGATCACTTCATTTGATCAATCTTCCCTCACAAAACTTTCAGTGGTGTTTGATGACTCATCGTCTCAACCACACAATCCCCACTTGGTCAAACCTTACTACAGTTAGGACCAAAGCCAAAATCCCCTCTCGATTCCTTCAATGAACGAGAGGTCCACTTTCAAATCGAGTGATCAAACCTTCCTACGATTAGGATCGTCTCAAATCTCCCCACTTGGTCAAACCTTACTACAGTTAGGACCAAAGCCAAAATCCCCTCTCGATTCCTTCAATGAACGAGAGGTCCACTTTCAAATCGAGCGATCAAACCTTCCTACGATTAGGATCGTCTCAAATCTCCCAATTGGTCAAACCTTACTACAGTTAGGGCCACAACCAAAATCCCCTCTCGATTCCTTCAATGAGCGAGAGGTCCACTTTCAAATCGAGTAACCAAACCTTACGACAGTTAGGGTTATCCGAATCTTTTCGATCCTCGGAGTGGAGATCCCACTCCAAGTTTCATCCTTCGGATCCTGGGGGTGGAGATCCCACCCCGAGTTTCCTTTCCTGCTGAAGATAGAATATAAAATTCTTCCTCTTCAGATTCAAATGACCAAAACTATAAAAGTTAAGATCGTTTGAACTTTTCGATTCTCGGAGTGGAGATCCCACTCCTAGTTTCATCTTTCGGATTCTGGGGGTGGAGATCCCACCTCGAGTTTCCTTTCCGACTGAAGATAGAATATGAAATTCTTCCTCTTCAGCAGTAGGAGATAGAATATAAAATTCTTCCTCTCCCATTGAGCCTTCTTTCCAATTGAAGATAGAATATAAAATTCTTCCTCTTCAATGCTGGGAGATAGAATATAAAATTCTTCCTCTCCTATTTTTCCCTATCTTTGTTTTTAGAAAAGACAGAGATGAATTAACGCCTAACACGCGTTGCCGGGTAGTCTATTCCCGTGAGAAAGACGAAGTCTATGTATTCAAAATCATAGCACCTTTTCCCCTGTCTTTGCTTTCAGAAAAGATGGGGATGAAGTCAACGCCTAACACGCGTTGCCGGGTAGTCTATTCCCGTGAGAAAGACAAAGTCTATGTATTCAAAGTCATAGCACTCACCTTTTCCCCTGTCTTTGCTTTTAGAAAAGACAGGGATGAAGTCAACGCCTAACACGCGTTGCCGGGTAGTCTATTCCCGTGGAAAAGACGAAGCCTATGTATTCAAAATCATAGCACTAAGTCTAAGCGAGCTTGCTCTCTTAGCACAACGTTACATGCGGAACGGATTTAGACAATTCGCATGCTAGCCCGATTCAAACGGTAGTCGGTAAAGGCAAGTCAAACCCGTTGAGGGCTGGGGGTTTGCCAAAAATCTCAAAGTCAGTGCCTAACACGCGTTGCCGGTTAGTCCTTAACCGTAAAAAGGGACAAAAGCCCACATATTCCACATTGTGGCAGGTTGTTATTAATAACACCATAATCCGTGCTTCACACGCACGGGGAATGTTATCCCGAATCCTAAGTAGGGATGAGTCAACGCCTAACACGCGTTGCCGGTTTAGTCTTTCACCGATTGAGAAAAGACACCAGAATTCCAAGTCTGGGGAATTTTATCATGAAGCCTAAGGAGGGATGAGTTAGCGCCTAACACGCGTTGCCGGGTAGTCTATTCCCATGAGAAAGACGAAGTCTACGTATTCAATATCGTAGCACTAAAAGAGTTAACTCTTTTAGCACGACGTCACATGCGGAACGGACTTAAACAATCCGCATGCTAGCCCGACTCAAACGGTAGTCGGTAAAGGCTCATCAAACCCGTTGATGGCTGAGAATTTGCCAAAAATTCTATAAATACGAGTCATTGACGCACCAGCTCCATTAGTTGGTCTCGTGACTCGAGCATCCAACAACTTCAGAATAGGATCCACATATGCAGATGAATCAGCTTTAACAGTTGGACCTGCAACCCCTCCACAAATTTCGGGTTAGTTCCCACATATCTTTACCAAAACTTTGGTTATACGTTTGTGGTCTAAATCTTGGGATTTCAGCCCTAAATTTCAGACCTTGTGCAAATAAGCCCCTCTAAAACATTTATGGGCTGTTTTGCAAATAAACCCCTCAACAATCCTTTGATTCTCTTGCATAAAGCACCCTTCACCTCTTTTGATCAAATGGACATGAATCCGCCTACAAATTCTAGCGCCATTTTTTGCACAAAAAACCCCACGAATTTCAGTCCTATTTTGCAAATAAGCCCTCCAAAATTCGGCTAATGGGGTGCCCACAAAAATCCAAAATCTTAAGGAGAAGTTGATGGGTTCTTGAAGCAAATCAATGGAGGAGGCTTGGAGGAAGAAGATGAAGTTCAAGAGATAAGGGGGAATCTCTTTTGAAATTTGAAATGAAGGGGGGGACCATAAACAAAAGACAAAACAAGGAAAAGGCCAAACAAAAGGGGGGGGACCACAAAAAAAATACCAAGACACCCCAGGGTGTCCCGGTTTTGTCGGGACACCCCCGGGGCATCTTGAGTCAGTTTTGACCCCCGAACCTTGTTTTGACCCCTAAATTGTTTTTCTGAACCCCGAACCACACCGATTCTTCGCCAATGGTTGAATAAATTGATGAATTCCACAAGTCAACCTTTGACGATGTCAAACCCTAAGGGTGGCGCCGGTCAACGCGTAACCCTAGGTCAACGCCATTCAGCGCGTTGCGACAAAAAGTCAACCGTCGACTTCTAAACCCTAAGGGTGGCGCTGGTCAACGCGTAACCCTAGGTCAACGACATTCAGCGCGTTGCGATAAAAAGTCAACCGTCGACTTCTAAACCCTAAGGGTAGTGCCGGTCAACGCGTAGCCCTAGGTCAACGCCATTCAACGCGTTGCGACAAAAAGTCAACCGTCAACGTTCGAAACCCTAAGGGAGACGCCGGTCAACGCGTAACCCTAGGTCAATGCCGGTCAGCGCATTGCGACAAAAGTCAACACGCAGCGACAAAAGTCAACGCGTGACGACAAAAGTCAACCCACGCGGTTCGAAACCCTAAGGTAGGCGCCGGTCAACGCGTAACCCTAGGTCAACGCCGGTCAGCGCGTTGTGACAAAAGTCAACACGTGGCGACAAAAGTCAACACGTGACGACAAAAGTCAACCCACGCGATTCGAAACCTTAGGGTAGACGCCGGTCAACGCGTAACCCTAGGTCAACGCCAATCGGTGCGTTGCAACAAGAAGTCAACATACAGTGATCTGAAACCCCCAAGTCAACATGATGTGACAGGGATAGTAAGTTCAAAAGTCAACCAAATGACGCGAGCCAAACTCAACTCACCAGCTGTAGACTCGAGATTCCAACGACGGCCAGGCGATAAACGCAGCGCCGAAACAACTTTGGTTATTCGACAAAGCACCGGATAAACCGAAAATCGAAGGAGCCGAGAGTTGAAGCTAACCACAGGTCCTTTATGCCGACTGAAGGCTGGGCCAATCATATCCAAAGTATTCCGGTCTCTTCTATAAAAGAAACGAGTCCGAAACACTTTGGAGGGGGTATCTGTAGGCATCAAAAATTTCCAATAGGTCCCCGCAAGCAGCTCTGTGTTAACGAGCGACGATGAACATCACTATCCGATTCACAAGAGTTCAATTGACGTCGGTAAGCGCATGAAGCGAATCGACGGACTACGTGAGCCGACAGAATCTCAGAATAACGGGGATACGGACTGACCGGAAACCCCGCGATCACTACAAAAGGAGCAATGCCCGTCGTGTACCATTCGCCCCACTGATAATCCAACCCTCAGGATCGACAGAGCTCTTCGCCAGAATTCCAACGCATCCGAAATCACTCGAATCCGAGTTCGGACGAAAAATCAACGGCGGACAGTCTCGGACTGAACCGAGGCACCCACAGTGTCCCGGCGAGGTCGAAACACCCGAGGGGTGTCTCGGCCAAGTCGAAACACCCCAAGGGTGTCTTGGCTTGGTCGAGACACCCCAAGGGTGTCTCGGCCAAGCCGAGACACCCCAAAGGGTGTCTTGGTGATATTTCACGCCGAAGCGCCTTTTTGGGGGGTGTCTTGGCCTCCTTTTACGGCGAAACACCTTTTTGGGGGTGTCTTGGCCTCCTTTTACGACGAAACACCTTTTACAGCAAAACACCTTTTTGAAGGTGTCTTGGCCTCCTTTTACGACGAAACACCTTTTACGGTGAAACACCTTTTACGACGAAACACCTTTTTGGGGGCAGCCCCTAGGGCCTCCTCTTGTCCTATAAATAGCCCCCCTTGGCCTCCATTTGAAGGGGCTCCCAATTCTTGGCTGAATTATCTCGGCTTAGAATTGCTCTTGGTCTGAAGCGGCGAAGCCCTGCTGGAGTAAGGGGTGAGGTCTGAATTTTGAAGCGGCGAAGCCCTGCCGGATCGAGGAGTGTGACTTCTTCTTCATTCCCCTTTTCTTTTCCTTGGTATTACCCTTCGCAGGTAATACTAAGAAGAGCTAGTGTCTCGTTTTAGCCGAGATATAAGCTTTAAACTTCTAAGATCTCACGCGGATCGACGAAGTGTTGTTTCTATATCCCATCGCGGATAGACGAAACTCTGCCGGATTCTTCCGGAAAGGATCTTGATCAACCGGCGGTCCACTGATATCTACATCCCCGTCGCAGGCCAAAGACCCACGCAAGCGAGATCGCACCAAAACGGGATCTCATGTTTATTTTCGATAAAGTTGTAATATTTTGTTTTCATTTAATTCTGTTGTAACGATTGAAGTTGTAACAGATCTCAAAAGCAATGAAAACAGCAACTTTTCCCGAAAACAGGGGTATTTGTAGGCATCAAAAATTGCCGATAGGTCCCCGCAAGTAGCTCAGCGTTAACAAATGACGATGAACATCACTACCCGGTTCACAAGAGTTCAATTGACGTCGGTGAGCGCCTGAAGTGAACCGACGGACTACGTGAGCCGACAGAATCTCAGAACAACAGGGATACGGACTGACGGAAACCCCATGATCACTACAAAAGGAGCAGCGCCCGTCGTATCCCATTCGCCCCACTGATAATCCAACCATCGGGATTTACAGAGCTCTTCGTCAAAATTCTAACGCATCCGAAATCAATCAAATCCGAGTTCGGACGAAAAGTCAACGGTGGAACAACGGCGGACGGTCTCAAACTGAACCGAGGCACCCGGCGATGTCCCGGCTAGGACAAAACACCCGAGGGGTGTCTTGGCAAAACCAAGACACCTCAGGGGTGTCTCGGCCAGGCCGAGACACCCTTGGGGTGTCTCGGCCTGGCCAAGACACCCCGGGGGTGTCTCCAAGTTGTTTCAACGCCGAAATGCTTTTTGAGGGGTGTCTCAAGGTGTTTTACACGCCAAAATGCTTTTTGGGGGTGTCTCAAGGCGTTTTACATGCTGAAAATGCTTTTTGGGGGTGTCTCAAGGCGTTTTACACGCCGAAATGCTTTTTGGGGTAGCCCCTAGGGCCTCCTCTTGGCCTATAATTAGACCCCTTGGGTCCTCATTCAAAAGGCTGGATTTTTGGGAGAGCAAGGCTAGAGCTTTGGAGCTTAGAGCAAGATTCTGAATTTTAAAGCAGTGAAGCCCTGCCGGAGCGAGGAATGAGAGTACTTCATCAACCCTTCATTCACCCCCTTTTCTTTTCCTTAGTGTTGCTCCTTGGCGGTGACACTAAGAAGAGCTATTGTCTCGCTTTAGCCGAGATATACGCTTTCAAACTTCTAGATCTCACGCGGATCGACGAAGTTCTGTTTCTATATCCCTTCGCGGATAGACGAAACTCTACCGGATTCTTCCGGAACGGATCTGATTGACCGGTGGTCCACGGATATCAACATCCCCGTCACAGGCAAAAGACCCACGCAAGCGAGACCGCAACAAAACGGGATCTCGTGTTTATTTTTGATAAAGTTGTAATCTTTGTTTTATTGCACAAGTAGATCTTATAAAAAGATCGACTTTTCATTTGACTTTTTTGTAACGCTTGAAGTTGTAACAGATTCGAAAGCAATGAAAACAGCAACTTTTCCCGAAAACATGGGGTGGCTCGGCCACCCCATGGGGTGGCTCGGCTTTAGTCGAGCCACCTGGGTGGTTTGGCTTTGGCCGAGTCGCCCGGGTGTGGCGTCGTTTTGTCCGTTGTCCGGTTCTGGCTCTGTCCGAGATTCGGTTGTGTCGTTGTTTGGTTCGGATTCGATTTGTTGTCCTGATTTGGCAGTAAATCCGCTTCTGAGTTCGAATCCGAAACTGATCTTGACTCGATCGCGATTCATCCGAGTCCACTCTTGGTTGGATGACTCGTTGATTCCTCAACCCGTTGGCTTGATTCCGTACGCGAGTGGATTCATTCCGTTGTTTGCGTGCGGTTCGTCAGCTTCGTAGCCTCGTTAGTCCGCTTCGTCGCGTATCGTTTGGCTTCGGTGTTTGCGGGCTAACTGTCGTGTTTGGATACGTCGCCCGATGGTCTGTTTGTCGATCGGCGTCGTCGAGCTATGTTAAGGGACCTATAGGTAGTTTTATACGCCTACAGATACCCCCTCCAAAGTTTTCCAGCCTCGTTCTTTTATAGAAGAGTCTGGAATACTTTGGATATGATCGTACCCACCTTCAAGCAGTATAACGGGGCTTTAGAATGGCTTCTGTTCTCGATTCTTTCAATCCTCCAGGCTATTCGGTGCTTTGTCGAATGCTTGAAAAGGTTTCGGTGCTGCATTTATTGTCTGACCGTCTGTCGGAATTTTGAACTTGAAGTCGATTCTTGATTTCTTGCCTTTTTAGCTCGAGTTTGCTGCTTCAACACAGAACTAACCATCGGTCGTCAGCGTTGAATCTTTATTTACAATGCGTTGTCCGGTGTTTGAGCTTCCTTACGACGCGTTGTCCAGCGTCCAGGTTTCATTATAACGCGTTATCCGACGTTTGACACAGTTTATACTCGTACGTCTGCTGGAGTATACACAGTTTAAGCTCTTAAGGAATTGGAGCGTGGCAGATACTTGAGTCACGAGACCAATTTATAAAATTTATGCGTCAATGACTCGTATTTATAGAATTTTTGGCAAATTCTCAGCCATCAACGGGTTTGATGAGCCTTTACCGACTACCGTTTGAGTCGGGCTAGCATGCGAATTGTTTAAGCCCGTTCCGCACGTGACGTTAAGCTAAAAGAGTTAACCCTTTTAGTGCTACGATATTGAATACGTAGACTTCGTCTTTCTCCTGTGAAAAGACTAAACAGCAACGTGTATTAGACATTGACTTTAGGATTTTTGGCAAATCCTCAGCCTTCAACGGATTTGACGTGCTCTTACCGACTACCGTTTGAGTCGGGCTTACATGCGGATTGTTTTAGTCCGTTCCGTAGGTGACGTTGTGCTAAAGGAATGAACTCCCTTAGACTTTGTGCTATGATGTTGAATACATAGGCTTTACCATTTGTTACGGGAATAGGCTACCCGGCGACGCGTGTTAGGCGTTTGACTTTAGGATTTTTGGCTAACCCACAGCCTTCAACGGATTTGATTAGCCTTTACCGACTACCGTCTGAGTCGGGCTAGCATGCAGATTGTCTAAATCCGTTCCGCACGTGACGTTGTGCTAAAGGAATGAACTCCCTTAGACTTTGTGCTACGACTTCGAATACGTAGACTTCGCCGTTGATATGGGAATAGGCTACCCAGCAACGTGTATTAGACGTTGACTTATCCCTACTTAGGCTTCGGGATAAAGGTCCCCAGAGTTAGGCTCTGGTATCTCTTTCTACGGGTAGAGACTAAAGCGGCGACGCGTGTTAGGCGTCGGCATATCCTTTCTTAGGGTTCAGGATGAAATTCCCCATGCGTGTGAGGCATGGATTTTGATGTTATTAATAACAACCTGCCACAATGTTGAATATGTGGGCGAGTGTTCTTTTTAACGGTTAAGAACTAACCGGCAGCGCGGGTTAGGCGCTTACGTTTCAGGATAGAATACCCCAGAATCAAACTCTGGTGTCTTCTTCTGCGGAGAAAGACTAAACCGGCAGCGTGTTAGGCGCAGACTTATCCCTGCTTAGGATTCGGGATAAACTTCCTAGGATGAATCCTAAATTCTTAGAAAAGGATTGATGTGGGAAGGAAGAATTTTATATTCTATTCCCCGAACAAGGAAGGAAGAATTTTATATTCTATTCCCAGTTGGAAAGGAGACTCGAGGTGGGATCTCCACCCCCAAAATCCAGAAAGGTGAAACTAAGAGTGGGACCTCCACTCCGAGAATCGAAAAGATTCGGATAACCCTAACTGTCGGAAGGTTTGATTACCGAACTAAGGATGAATTTCTCGTTTACCGAGAGTGAATCGTGATTTTGGTCCTAACTGTAGGAAGGTTTGACCAAGCGAGAGTTTGAGATGACCCTAACTGTAGGAAGGTTTGATCACGCGATTTGAAAGCGGACCTCTCGTTCATTGGAGGAATCAAGAGGGGATTTTGGTTGTGGTCCTAACTGTAGGAAAGTTTGACCAAGTGAGGGGTTTAAAACGATCCTAACTGTAAGAAGGTTTGATCGCTCGATTTGTGGGCCTCTCTTTCATTGAAGGAATCGAGAGGGGATTTTGGTTTTGGTCCTAACTGTAGGAAGGTTTGACCAAGTGGGGGGTTTAAAACGATCCTAACTGTAAGAAAGTTTGATCGCTCGATTTGTGGGCCTCTCGTTCATTGAAAGAATCGAGAGGGGATTTTGGTTTTGGTCCTAACTGTAGGAAGGTTTGACCAAGTGGAAAGTGAGAGTGAGAGTACAAATCACTGTAGGAATGTTGATTCGTACAAATCACTCAAAGGGGGTTCCTGATGTTAAGTGATAAAGACTTAACAAAAAGGGGGCTTTGACAATTCGTCAATGATTGATAGATCAGAATTCTAAGCATTATATCCGGACTCTAACAATGAAAGTGTTGAGTGCACGAACATAGCGGAAGTTTGAATGGATTAAACAGGAAAGAATTTTGGTGGTCCCGCCGTCAATTAGTTTGATCGGTGGGGGATTCTGTGGTGGAGACTATGAGTCGTCAAACACCAATAAGAGTTTTGTGAGGGAAAATTGATCCAATGAAGTGATCGGATTTCATCTTAGCAAAAGAGTGTTCGGAAATTAGGAGTTTAGTGTTTATCACTTTATTCATCATGACCGGGTTATCCCTAAGAATATTACATTTAACATTCTTCCGGAAACTTCCCGTTACATGAATTATCCACCCCCAGCTTTCTTTGCAAAACTGGGTGTATCATTGTATCAGCTGCACGATCGGGTTATCCTTAAGAATACCACGCATGGCACTCTCCAGGAACTTCCCGTGGAAGAAAGGAAATAGTTTAGACTCATACACCTATTGGAGTATCAAGGAGTAGTTTAACCTCTTATACCGGTCGGAGGATTGAGAAGCAATTTATACTCATATACTCTTCGGAGTCTTGAGAAACAGTTTATACTCGTATACTCTTTGGAGTTTTGAGAAACAGTTTATACTCGTATACTCTTTGGAGTTTTGAGAAACAGTTTATACTCGTATACTCTTTGGAGTTGGCCGTTCTCAACTGGCTTACCCTAGCGTTATGACACCGGCTTCAACCAAGGTTTGGATGCTATTCTTGAGTGTAAAGCACGCCTTGGTTGGATGAAGGATCCTCCTGTGATATGCGCAGTATTTTGGATCCGCGGTATTTTTAGCATCCTCCTGATTCGTGATGGGCGGGAGCTTGATCTTGTTGTTTTCAAGGAGGGATTTGAAGATGGCTGGAACGTCTTCGTCCTTGAAGGAATACTCTTTTTGGAGTTTTGGGCCCGAGGTCTTTTGTTGTCTCCGGGGCTGCTGTTGTGACGTTTGATTAGCATCAACAGCGGCTGCAGGTGTCTTGCCCTTACCACGGGAGGCGAAGTTCAAGTTCGGAGGATTCGTCGTCGATTGTCTCCTCTCGGCCTTTTTCCTTCGGAGGAAGCGCTCGGCTTGTTCACCGCGCACCTTCAAGTCATTCCAAGAGTTGGATGGTGCTGTCCCCATTGCTTTCAACACGTCCAACGCGAGGTTGTTGTGGCAAGTTTGGAGGATGAACTCTTCAGTGATTGGTTCCCGACAGTTCATCGCTTTATTCCGGAACCTCTTGACGAAGGTATCGACCAATTCCCCATCCTTTTGTTTCTCGTCGAGCAACGTTCCGATGGATATCTCGGTGTCGTCATCGAAGAAGTTAGCGAGGAATTTTGTCTCCATGTCGTCCCAGCTATTTACGCTTCCTGGCTTGAGGCGGCGATACCAATCGAAGGTGGCTCCACGAAGAGTACCAACGAAGGACCGTACCATCAGAGGATCGTTACCAGAGATAACACCCAGGTGCGATTTGAAATAAATCAAATGCTGAGTGGGGGAACCCTTCCCATCGAACGGCGTGAAGTTGATTAGACTAAACTTCGCCAGATAGGGGATTGATTCTCACTCTCTTGGGTATGGACAAGGAATGCCCGTCTTCTTCATCTCTTGAGCAGAAATCAACGTATTGATTTTGCTCTCGAGGTTTTTGATCTTCAAGTTTTTACCTGTATCTTCGTTGGCATCCTCATTACCACCCCCTGCATTGATGGGAGGGTTATTGGCGTTATGAGTTTCATTTGCACCTGTGTCTTCATCTTCCAGATTGTTCTGGTTACGACGACTTTGTTCGCCCTGTTGGTTCCTCAATGCATGGATTTGTTGGTCATGCATCTCCCTCATAGTCTGCATGGCCATCTGCATTTCGAACTTGAAGCTCTCTTGCTGTTTAGCCATGGCTTCTTCGAGCATCTTGGCCACTTGTTCCGCGCTTATCATCAGCGACTCGTGGGGTTCCCCCTCACTGGATACTGTATTATCTGATGCGACCGCAGAGCAGGCATCCGACTCTTCACCTTCTGAAGGTAATCTTGTTCGAACCCTGCCATAAGTTCCTCGTGCGATGGCTCCAGACTACAGACGGGTTAGACGCTGGGATGCTTTCAGAATCGACTCGAGATTATCCCGTGCTGATGTTTCTTTGCTGGTCATATTAGCAGTGACCCTCGGAAATCCTCCGTCTTCAACCACCGTTCTCTTTCGTCGGAAATGCCTAGGCCTTGGTTTTGGCGTTTCGGTATTAAGTATTTCGAACACCGAAACTCTCTCGGGGACTGCCTTGATGCAGTTGTACTCAGACAGTACCGCCCGAATGAGCTTTGAACAAGGGCACTGAGTTTCTAGCCTTCGAGGACTTCTCTTTCTGGCTTTACTCGTACCCCCAGTACGATAGTACAACTCGTCTGTGTGAAGGTCGGAGTAACCTATCGTGTGTTGGCATGACCTCCCAGGTATAACGTTATTATCATCGGATGATAACGTTTCCTTCTGAGGGCGAACTGCCTTCTTTGGGCTTTCAAAAGTTACGTGCCTCGAAACATGCCTTTATGGGCGTGAGTTCTCAGCGGGCTCCTGGACTTCGATGCGCAAATTGGCGCGCGCAGCAGCCTTGAACTCCTTATCATGCTGAAAATGATGATAACCCTCAGCAAGTTGAGTCGTTCGGGGCTTCTTCATCGGGCCCAAACATTCTTGAACTGGAACTTTGCTTCGCTCCTCGGGAACAGGACCAAGGCGCTCCAAGGCTGATTTCCTTCTTTGGGACAGACCTGCGGGATCTCCCAGAGCAGTTGTGGAAATCATCGGCGATTTGGGTTGGTTCGTCGGAAGTTGCACTTTCGACGGCTGAAATTGTTGCTCCTTGGTCTAAACCGCCGCTTCAGACTTTGGTCTCCAAACTTTGCGAGTTGATGGCGGCTTCTTAGCCACCTCTTTCTGCAGCTTTCTACGGGCTTCTTCAGCTTGAGCCCGTGCTTGCGCTGATAGTGCGCGGCGCTTGCGAATGCGCTCTTCTAGCGTCGAACGATTCCGTTTGACACGGACCCACTTGCTCGTTGGCGGCTTGGAGGAGCTACCCTTCATTTGTTGTTGAGGCTGTTTGCCTCTCTTGTTCTTCAGATCCGCGTTGTAGCGAATCCCGTCAACTGACTCCATGGCCTTTGCGAATTGTTTCGCAAGGCGTTGACGTTGCCTTTAGCGGGCTCTCTTCGAGAGAGTCACCACGCCCTCTGTGGTAGAAGGGTTGGCCAGAGCAGATCCGACCTGGTTGGGAATTAGAGGAATCTCACCTGATGCAACTTTGGCATCCAGCGGGGCGAGATCTTCGTTGGTGTTTTCAACATCTTCATACCAACGAGTTTTTCTCCTGGAGGAGAACTTCTTGGACTTGCGGGGGGAGGTTGATCCGGAGGAGGATGACAAGTACTCCTCGAACTTCTGCTGGTCGAACTCGTATTCGACCTCCTCCACGACCGGGATTGAGATCCACGGCTGCGATGCTCCGATCTCGGCAGCGAGATCGGCGGCTCCCACTGTGGTCGCCAGATTGTTCGCGGGAAAAATCTTGTCTTTCTTCATTGTTGATTCCATTGTCATCTTTAAATAACAACTTTTTGAGTTACAAAGATCCGGTCTTTTTATAAGATCCGGTTACAATGAAATCAAAGAAAAATAAAGAAAAGATTACAACTTTCTCCTTTTGTGTCGAACAAATCATGAGCTCCTGTTTTGCGGTCGCTCGCTTGCGTGGGTTGTTTGCCTGCGCCGGGGTTTATCCGTGGAGCACCGCGAGATCTAGATCTGGTCGGATCTATGCAGTACGACGGGTATTATTTCACTAAGGAAATAATAGCTGGGGGGGATTAGTTCACCAAGAAACAAATCACCCAAACCTCGGGATCAAAGACCAAGCTTTGATCCGGAGTACGCCTGCGTAGATCTGAGATCCGGTCCTCTCGAACACCTGCCTTTTTTGGCGTTGATGATCGCCGAGCACCAGATCTGGATGAGCGAGTCCTCGAAGTCCCAAAGTTGAGATCTTTTTTAAGTTCTGAGTCTCCAATCCAGTAGGGCTTCGCCTCTCCAAAATCCAACCTTTGAAAATGAGCCACCCCCTCTCCTATTTATAGGCCCTCTTCACTGTGCCTATGCGCACGTGTCTGAGGACGGCCACCCATAGGTGGCTCGGCAACCGAGCCACCATGGGGTGGCTCGGCCACCCCATGGGGTGGCTCGGCCGCCGCCGAGCCACCATGGGGTGGCTCGGCCGCCGCCGAGCAACCATGGGGTGGCTCGGCCGCCACCGAGCAACCATGGGGTGGCTCGGCCATCCCATGGGGTGGCTCGGCGTTGGCCGAGCCACCTGGGTGGTTCGGCTTTGGCCGAGTCGCCCGGGTGTGGTGTCGTTTTGTCCGTTGTCCGGTTCTAGCTCTGTCCGTGATTTGGTTGTGTGGTTGATTGGTTCGGATTCGATTTGTTGTCCTAATTTGGCAGTAAATCCGCTTCTGAGTTCGAATCTGAAACTGATCTTGACTCGATCGCGATTCATCCGAGTCCGCTCTTGGTTGGATGACTCGTTGATTCCTTAACCCGTTGGCTTGATTCCGCACGCGAGTGGATTCATTCCGTTGTTTGCGTGCGGTTCGTCAGCTTCGTAGCCTCGTTAGTCCGCTTCCTCGCGTATCGTTTGGCTTCGGTGTTTGCGGGCTAACGGTCGTGTTTGGATACGTCGCCCGATGGTCTGTTTGTTGATCGGCGTCGTCGAGCTGTGTTAAGGGACCTATAGGCAGTTTTATACGCCTACAATTATTGTATCTAATAATCACACATATTGTTTACCTTAGTTGAGTTTCCCTCGAAGGCGTTTAATGCTCATGCTGTGGAAGGTCGTTGTAGTAAGGCTTATTCCTATACCGATGAGCCAATTCCTGTACTAATGGCTACCCAATTTGCTCCGGGTGCATCGGAAGAGCTCCCGCTACTAATACGGAAGGGAGAGTGCTGCACTTTAAGGCAGCTTATTACGGACGCGCCTCTAGTGAAAGACCCAAGCTCTACACATTTATTGAGGAAACCGAACTATTTGTTCAGGGACTCTGCAGAAGATCCAGCTGCTGCATCTCTCAGAGCCGAACAATGGCTGCATCATGATGATGGCGGTCACTTATATCTCCCTCTAATTCCTCATCATCGTTCGCTTACCGAGATACGGTACCATGCTGTCCCACTGGAAATGTCATGGGGGTTAACAGAGGAGCATGACCCTGTTCATTGCGGCTACATTACCTATGGGGCGATTCTCAGATCAAGTGATCGTAATCGGATAACAGGACTACATCCGGGAGTCTTGGGATTGAATGATCCCCTCAGAGGTGAGGTCTTTACCATTTCCAACATTGTAAAGAACCGACTAGCGAGTTTGGGTCGATAGCTACCCAAAACTGGTCACCGATGTTTTTGGTTGGGTGCATTCATCGAATAAGCTTTGGTGGGCTCGTTTGAGCAACTATATCTTAAATCGGTTCTATGAGGAGTTGAAGGCTAGTGGTTTGTACACAGCTATCCGCACCACAACTTATGGGCTACCAATCAGCGTTCCTCACTTCCTGGCACTGTTGGAGCTTTACAACCCAACACCAACACATGTTTGACCAAGTATGGTGAGCTGGGGTTGGCGCTGCACGAGATGCATAAGGTTTCCGGTCTTCTGATGGGTAATATGATCTATCAAGAATACTTCCCTTCTAATCGGGAGCTGCAACAGTTGAGGTCGCGGACGCCTAACCGTTACAATACTCTGTGGGATCTCACCTGCCACTATCATATAGCTTTGGCAGGTACTGACCCATTATCAAAGAAGCCGCAGCCGTAGATAAGTTTGAAAAAATTTATGGATTATCTATTCAAGAACATAGACGTCGGCTCGGGCGAAGTGATACACATGAGTTGACGCCGCTGACCCCTCAGAAGTTAACGAGTTAATCAGAAAGTCAAACGCCCAGTCTTACACCACAGTTGAGGATGATTTTGCTGCTGGAACCAAGTTCTAAACATTTTTGTGGCAAGCGGTGAAACTAATCCAACCAATCACGTTGCTTGCAGGCTACCTCGCCATCTGGTTAAAGAAGTGCATGGTGCCATACCAATCTACCGATGCATTGCCTCTAGAAGTTCTTTATCCTTCAGTTCTGCTCGCACATCGAAAAATTCTATCTCTTCCTCCGGCAATGACTACAGATATTCATAGAGGGCTTTGTCAGATTGTGAATGTGTTCAGTAAAGGGGAAGGTAAACCATCAGCTCAAATCCCTCTCACAAAGGTGGAGCTTCCCTACACCTACTTGATGGCTTTGCTCGTCCTCCACCATTCGGATATGATGTCGGCCCTAACTTCTGGAGACTCATCTGTTCCTTTTCTCTAATTAATAGGAAGTTGTAAATGGAAAGGACGAGGGTTCGCAGAGATTAAGATGCAACTTCAAAACCAGAAGTGTTGGGTCTTCCCTACTTGCTTCCCACGATTTTCGGGTCAATATGGTGATTCACTGGTCGATACGGAGGCGTCAAGTATGGGTCAGGCTTCTCTTGATTCCGGTTGCTTCGATTGGTTGATCAATATCCGGCCAGGCTACTTGATCTTCCGGGTGCAGAATCTCTTCTATATAGAGCTATACTTGCCGTGTCGACTCATGCACCAATTCGGGTATGATCAAATTTATATCAGGAACCTGAATCGACAGCTCCGGACTCATGGTGGATTGATAGAATGGGCTATGGCATGGCTGTGGAGTATAACCGGCTACACTGGTGCCAAGTTCAAACTCCCCGGTGTTGAACGCACATTAGAGCTGACTTTCCTACGATGTCGGTGGCTTTTGGCGGCAAACTAGTCTGTGCCCGTGTGACCAATCGCAGAGTTAGCAGCTGAAGAAGCGACTTAGATTGCTACTCAGATGGTGTATGAGGCTGAGTTCCAAAAAAAAGAGGAAAAGAACGTGCGGGTCCTTCTGGCAAGGAGAGGCAGAAGGAAGCCATCTTTGCTCCTGATAATGAGATCCCGGAAACTAATATTGCTAGTGGCCGAGAGGCCAGAGTCAGCGACAACAAAGAGGAGCTGAGAATAGGTCTATCGGATCCTCTCTCATTAGAATTAATTAAGTAAGCAATAGTTGATTGAGCTCGCCGCTCAAAATTATCTAAACCTTCACCGGCTCCGAAGAAGCTGAGGATGCAAGTTTTATTCACTTATCCTAACAGGATGTCGGTTGAACTCCCAGGTGCAGCTTCCGAGAAGGAGGAAGAAGAAGAGCCCCAACTTATATGCCGGACAAGATCTCAGCCTACAACTCAAGTCACTTCTGGGCTAGAGTCACGTTCTAAATTGGCTCATGAACAAGTCATTGATCCGGAGGAGGCTCCCCCTACTAAGCATAAAAAATTAGCTTCCAAGCAACGTGGTGGACTCCCAGCTTTAGAAATGAGGCCTAGCACTGACATTCTCATCGGTGGAGAGTGTAATGTTTTAACTCTTTGTGATCTTTTGACTGTTCTGCTTATTAATTCCTAGACTTAGCCATTACTGTGTCTTAGGAGGTCGTGAAAAAGGTGAGGAGGAATATGATCCTCCTTCTCCTATCTTTGATGATTTCAAAAGATTTGACTTCTCCCGACAAAAGGATGAGGTCATGGCTGTTTTCGGGAAAAGTTGTTGTTTTCATTGCTTTGAGATCTGTTACAACTTCAAGCGTTACAACAAAATCAAATGAAAAGTCGATCTTTTTATAAGATCTACTTGTGCAACGAAACAAAGATTACAACTTTATCGAAAATAAACACGAGATCCCGTTTTGGTGTGGTCTCGCTTGCGTGGGTCTTTTGCCTGTAATGGGGATGTTGATATCCGTGGACCGCCGGTCAATCAGATCCGTTCCGGAAGAATCCGGCAGAGTTTCGTCTATCCACGAAGGGATATAGAAACAGAACTTCGTCGATCCGCGTGAGATCTAGAAGTTTTAAAGCGTATATCTCGGCTAAAACGAGACACTAGCTCTTCTTAGTATTACCTGCGAAGGGTAATACCAAGGGGACGGGTGATGAAGGGTTGATGAAGACCTCTCGCTCCTTGTTCGCGGGAAAATTTGTTGCTTTCATCATTGATTCCATTGTACATTCTTGTAATAGTTTATCGATTATAAAGATCCGTTCTTTTTATAAGATCCGGTTACAACGAAAATCAAATAAAAAGAAATGAAAATTACAAATTTGTTTCCTTGTTTGTCGAACAAATCGCGAGCTCCTGTTTTGCGGTCACTCGCTTGCGTGGGTTGTTTGCCTGCGTCGGGGTTGTTTGCCGTGGACCACCGCGAGATCTAGATCCAGGCAGATCTACACAGTATAACGGGTATTATTCCACCAAGGGAGATAATAGCCGGAGGGATTGTTTCACCAAGGAAACAACCGCTCAATCTCGGGATCTAAGAACCAAGCTTAGATCCGGAGTATAGCAACGTAGATCTCCTGATCCGGTCCTCTCGAACTCCTGCCTTATTTGGCGTTGTCGATCGCTGAGCACCAGATCCGGATGAGCAAGTCTTCAAGTCTCCAAAGATTGAATCTTTTCTAAGTTTTGAATCTCCAATCCAGCAGGGCTTCGCCTCCTCCAAAATCCAACCCTTGAAAATGAAGAACCCCTCCTCTTATTTATAGCCTCTCTTCACTGTGCCCGTGTGCACGTGAGGGGGGAAGGGGAAACCACCGGCCACCTTGGGGTGGCTCGGCTTTGGCCGAGCCACCTCAGGGTGGCTCGGCCTTGGCCGAGCCACCCTAGGGTGGCTCGGCTTGGGCCGAGCCACCCCGGGTTTGGCTCGGTTTTGGCCTAGTTCCCGGGTGTTGTCCGTTTCGCCGTTTTCCGGTGTTTCCGGTTCTTTTCCGGTGTTTCCGGTTCTCCGTTGTTCGGACTTGATTCGGTTTGTGGTTGACTTGGTTTGGAATCAACTTGTTGACTTGATTCCAAATATGGCAGTTAATCCACTTCTGAGTTCGAGTCCGAAACCGATCTTGATTCGATCGTGGTTCATCCGAGTTCGCTCTTGTTTAGATGACTCGTTGACTCCTCGAACCGTTGGATTGATTCCGCACGCGATTGACATTGTTTGCGTGCAATTTGTTGACCTAGTCGCTTCGTCACTCGATGGTTCGTTGATTTGTCGAATCACCGTGTCGAGCTGTGTTGTGGGACCTATAGGCAATTTTATACGCCTACACTCCTCACTCCGGCAGGGCTTTGCCGCTTCTCTTGCAAATTTCAGATCTCAAGGATAAAGCCCAAGATCTGAAATTTCCTCCAAGCTCTAGCCTTGCTCTCCCAAAAATCCAGCCCTTTGAATGAGGACCCAAGGGGTCTATTTATAGGCCAAGAGGGGACCCTAGGGGCTGCCCAAAAAGGTGTTTCGCCGTGTAATAATCTTGGAGATACCCCCAAAAAGGTGTTTCGCCGTGTAATAATCTTGGAGACACCCCCAAAAAGGTGTTTCGCCGTATAATAACCTTGGAGACACCCCCAAAAGGTGTTTCGGTGTGTAGCAACCCTGGAGACACCCCAAAAAGGCATTTCGGCGTAAAAACTTCGTGAGACACCCTTGAGGTGTCTCGCCAAGCCGAGACACCCTAGGGTGTCAAGGCTTGGCCGAGACACCCCTGGGGTGTTTCGACCTCGCCGGGATACCCCTGGGTGCCTCAGTCTGGAACGAGGTGCTACCGGGTGTTTTGCCGTTGATCCGCCGTTGACTTTTCGTCCGAACTCGGATTCGATTGATTTCAGATGCGTTGGAATTCTGACAGCGTGCTCTGTAGGCCCTAATGGCCGGATAATCAGTGAGGCGAACGGGATACGACGGGTGTTGGTCCGTTTGCAGTGATCACGGGGTTTCCGGTCAGTCCGTATTCCCGTTGTTCTGAGATTCTATCGGCTCACGTAGTCCGTCGGTTCACTTCAGGCGCTCACCGACGTCGATGGAACTCTTGTGAACCAGGTAGTGACGTTCATCGTCGCTCGTTAACACTGAGCTGTGAGCGGGGACCTATCGGCAATTTTCGATGCCTACAGATACCCCCTCCAAAGTGTTTCAGACTCGTTTCTTTTATAGAAGAGACCGGAATACTTTGGATATGATTGGTCAAGCCTTCAGTCGGCCTAAGGGACCTGTGGTTCGCTTCAACTCTCGGCTCCTTCGATTTTCAGTTTATCCGGTGCTTTGTCGAATAACCGAAGTTGTTCCGGCGCTGCGTTTATCGCCTGGCCGTCGTCGGAGTCTCGAGTCTACAGCTAGTGAGTTGAGTTTGGCTCGTGTCATTGAGTTGACTTTTGAACTTACTATCCCTGTCACATCGTGTTGACTTAGGGTTTCGGATCACTGTATGTTGACTTTTTGTTACAACGCACCGATTGGCGTTGACCTAGGGTTACGCGTTGATCGGCATCTACCCTAGGGTTTCGAACCGCGTGGGTTGACTTTTGTCGTCACGTGTTGACTTTTTGTCGCCACGTGTTGACTTTTGTCGCAACGCGCTGACCGACGTTGACCTAGGGTTACGCGTTGACCGGCGCCTACCTTAGGGTTTCGAACCGCGTGGGTTGACTTTTGTCATCACGCGTTGACTTTTGTCTCTACGTGTTGACTTTTGTCGCAACGCGCTGACCGGCGTTGACCTAGGGTTACGCGTTGACTGGCGTCTACCTTAGGGTTTCGAACCGCGTGGGTTGACTTTTGTCGTCACGCGTTGACTTTTGTCGCTGCGTGTTGACTTTTGTCGCAACGCGCTGTCCGGTGTTGACCTAAGGTTACGCGTTGACCGGCGTCCACACTAGGGTTTTGAACCGCGTGGGTTGACTTTTGTCGTAACGTGTTGACTTTTGTCACAACGCGTTGTCCGGCGTTGACCTAAGGTTACGCGTTGACCGGCGTCCACCCTAGGGTTTTGAACCGTGTGGGTTGACTTTTGTCGTTACGTGTTGACTTTCGTCGCCACGTGTTGACTTTTGTCGCAACGCG
>BQKN01066431.1:46892-58497 GCA_022839385.1 Asparagus kiusianus
TTGACTTTTGTCGCAACGCGCTGTCCGGCGTTGACCTAGGGTTACGCGTTGATCGGCGTCCACCCTAGGCTTTCAAATCGCCGCCCGTTGGCTTGTGTTGCAACGCGCTGAATGGCGTTTGACTTTGATCGCAACGCGCTGATCGGCGTTGACCCAGGGTTACACGTTGACCGGCGTCCACCCTGGGGTTCCGAACCGTCGAAAGTTGACTTGTGGAATTCATCCATATTTTCAACCGTCGGCGAAGAAAATCAACTTTTGTGGAAACATCGGGGGTATGAAAATAATACAGGGGGTTCAGAACATTGCTCGGGGGGTCAAAATCCGGGCGAAGCACCCCGGGGTGCCTCGCCAAAGTTGCTTGTTTTCGGGAAAAGTTGCTGTTTTCATTGCTTTGAGATCTGTTACAACTTCAAGCGTTACAACAAAATCAAATGAAAAGTCTATCTTTTTATAAGATCTACTTGTGCAACGAAACAAAGATTACAACTTTATCGAAAATAAACACGAGATCCCGTTTTGGTGCGGTCTCGCTTGCGTGGGTCTTTTGCCTGTGACGGGGATGTTGATATCCGTGGACCGCCGGTCAATCAGATCCGTTCCGGAAGAATCCGGCAGAGTTTCGTCTATCCGCGAAGGGATATAGAAACAGAACTTCGTCGATCCGCGTGAGATCTAGAAGTTTTAAAGCGTATATCTCGGCTAAAATGAGACACTAGCTCTTCTTAGTATTACCTGCAAAGGGTAATACCAAGGGGACGGGTGATGAAGGGTTGATGAAGACCTCTCGCTCCTCACTCCGGTAGGGCTTCGCCGCTTCTCTTGCAAATTTCAGATCTCAAGGATAAAGCCCAAGATCTGAAATTTCCTCCAAGCTCTAGCCTTGCTCTCCCAAAAATCCAGCCCTTTGAATGAGGACCCAAGGGGTCTATTTATAGGCCAAGAGGGGACCCTAGGGGCTGCCCAAAAAGGTGTTTCGCCGTGTAATAAACTTGGAGACACCCCCAAAAAGGTGTTTCGCCGTGTAATAATCTTGGAGACACCCCCAAAAAGGTGTTTCGCCGTGTAATAACCTTGGAGACACCCCCAAAAGGTGTTTCGGCATGTAGCAACCCTGGAGACACCCCAAAAAGGCATTTCGGCATAAAAACTTTGTGAGACACCCCTTGGGGTGTCTCGGCCCGGCCGAGACACCCTTGGGGTGTCTCGGCTTGGCCAAGACACCCCTGGGGTGTCTTGGTTTTGCCAAGACACCCCTTGGGTGTTTTGACCTCGCCGGGATACCCCTGGGTGCCTCAGTCTGGTCCGAGGTGCTACCGGGTGTTCTGCCGTTGACTTTTCGTCCGAACTCGGATTCGATTGATTTCGGATGCGTTGGAATTCTGACGGCAAATTCTGTAGGCCCTAATGGTCGGATAATCAGTGAGGCGAACGGGATACGACGGGTGTTGGTCTGTTTGCAGTGATCACGGGGTTTCCGGTCAGTCCGTATCCCCGTTGTTCTGAGATTCTATCGGCTCACGTAGTCCGTCGGTTCACTTCAGGCGCTCACCGATGTCGATGGAACTCTTGTGAACCGGGTAGTGATGTTCATCGTCGCTCGTTAACACTGAGCTGTGAGCGGGGACCTATCGGCAATTTTCGATACCTACAATGGCTGAGGAACCTGTAGGTGCTGAAGCAGTTATAAATATTGAAGCTGTTGTGGACTCTGGTGCCGAACCCAATGCATGTGCAAGGGTTGGAGATCCAGGTACATCAAACATCGGTGATAGGTCTTTTATTTGGTGGGAATTGAACGATTCGGAATTTGTGTCTCCGCTAATCGTTTCTATGCTTCTTACTCTCTAAGAAAAATTACAAGAAGCGGTCCTGAGTAATAAGGCTGTGGATCCCGGTGTAGCTACTGAAGGTGAATTTGACTTCCTCTTATTACGTATTCTTGGCTTTTCCTCTTTCTACTTTAACACTTTGATTCTCTGTAGGTGTTTCAGTGGGGGATCTAGGCGAGGATGGAGCCTTCCATGATGCGTCCCTCGGAGAAACAAGTGTACCCTCACCCGATCTGCTTCCCGTCTCTTTGAACTCTGACGACAGGCTTTTTGAAGATATGTTGTCTGATCAAGCCCAACGTGAGGCTGCCGAACCGATGAACACAGCTAATTCGCCTACCGGTATGATTTTTATTCCCATGTTACATATTCATTTGTCGGCTTCCATTTAACCATAGGAGAGTTCCAATCGTAGGACCAGTCGCTAAGACTGATACAACTACTCTTATTGGAGGTTTTGATGAATCTGAGGGTCTCGATTTCTTGCTGTTGGTAGGGATTGTCATCGAGGCCCAGTCATCAGGTCTCGAGATGCAACTCCCAATTCTTTCAGGGATGCCAGCTACAGCGAGTGTTAGAATTATTGGGGGGAACCTAACTGAACAAACTGTGAGATCAACCGAAGAAGTTGGTGCTTCAACGGCTGCTACGCCCACCGTGTTTCCTAGGACTAATGAAGTCGGACGAATGGAACCGGGCGTGATGCGTTTAGCTAAAGCAAGGTTCGCAGGCGTTGTTAAATTTCACATCATGTCTTGACATAGAATTGTTTTATACTTTGGAATATTCATCTCTTCTCTTTTTATAGGATTGTCGCGTCAACTCTGGGACATGGTTAAGGCATTATTGTCGGAAGATGATCTGGAGAAGCTCATCCTCTGTTTGGAGGTCAGCCACTTTTTTAATTTTGCAAGGTCATTGATCAACAAACTTCTGCAGAAAGGGCTCCCTTTCAATCAATTCCGACCTTTCCTCGAGCGCAAAATAGCCTCGGTGAGGGACGCCGGCTCGCCAAAAATTGCAAATGCCTTGACCGATGACCTGAAGCGGTTAGAGCATGAATTTGAAAAACTGCAAGAGCTCCGATCCATTGGTGCTCCTGGTTATGTTGCGGCTCAGATGGAGATCCATCTACAATCCCGGCGTGAAGCTTGAGCATCTTCCGAGCTCGAGATTCAAGCACAAAGAAAACGGGTCGACCAGGTGAAGGAGGTTCTCTTTGAGAAACTTGCCCATATACACGAGCTCAATTCTTCCATAGCTTCTACCGACGCCGAGATAGCAGATCTTAAGCAAAAGCTTGTGGAGGCGGAAGAGCGAAGGGCTATTTTAGAGGTGACCAGGGCCGGGGAAGAGCAAGGCAGGCTTGTGATATCCAACAAGGTGACGCTCTTAGAAGAGAGATTAGCCAAAATAGAGGAGGAAGCTGCCATAATTTTATCTATCTCTGAAGAATCATTCAAGGCAGAACTGCAATGTGAGCTTGAGCGGACCTATGTCGAAGAATTATCTATATTAGAGCAACAAATCCTTAGTTATAAGCTTGATGTAGAGTGACCGTAATTTGTTGTATCTGAACGCTTGGTTTCGTTAATGAAGATATATTTTTTTGTTCAGTATACTTTCATTATGATTTTTCATTCTGCTTAGCATAATCAATAGTAATACTTATATGATTCTTAGCAAATCCTCAGCCTCCTATGGGTTTGATGAGCCTTTACTGACTATCGTTTGGGTCGGGCTAGCATGTGAATTGTCTAAGTCCGTTTCACATGTAACATTATGCTAAAAGAGTTAACCCTTTTAGTGCAACGATATTGAATACGTAGACTTGGTCATTTTTCTGGGAACAGACCACCCGGCAACACGTGTTAGATGTAGACTTTAGGATTTTTGGCAAACCCTTAGCCATCAACGGGTTTGATGAGTCTTTACCGACTATCGTTTGGGTCGGGCTAGCGGAATGAACTCCCTTAGACTTAGTGTTACGAGTTTGAATACGTAGACTTTGTCATTTTTACGAATATAGACTACCCGATAATGCGTGTTAGGTGCTGACCTATCCCTTCTTAGGCTTTAGGATAAAATTCCCCACACTTGTATTCTGGTGTTTTTTTTAATCGGTGAAAGACTAAACCGGCAACGTGTGTTAGACGTTGACTTATCCCTACATAGGATTCGGTATAAAATTCCCCGCGTGTGTAAGGCACGGATTATGGTGTTATTAATAACAACCTACCACATTGTCGAATATGTGGGCTTTTGTTCTTTTTACAGCAAAAGACTAACCAACAACGCATGTTAAACGCTGACTTATCCCTTCTTAGGCTTTGGGATAAATTCCTCAGACTTGTATTCTGGTGTTTTTTTCAATCGGTGAAAGACAAAACCAACAACGCGTGTTAGATGTTAACTTATCCATACTTAGGATTCGGGATAAAATTCTCCGCGCCTGTAAGGCACAGATTATTAGTGTTTGAACATGGTGTCTGCTGTTGGGATAAAGAAGAACCTAACACTGGAGAGGAAGAATTTTATATTCTATCTCCAGGCCATCTTTTTGGGCAGAAGTAGACCCAATACCGGGGAGGAAGATTTTTATATCCTATCTCCGGTTACAAAGGAAACTTAAAGTGAGATCTCTACTTTAAGAATCCGGAAAGGTAAAACTAAGAGTGAGATCTCCACTCCGAGAATCGAAAAGATATAGGTAACCCTAACTTTTATATGATTGGTTACCTGATCTGAAAAATAAAATTTCGACTTCAGTCCTAACTTTTATAGGTTTGACCGAAAGGGAAGGAGTGAAAGCCTTTTATTTATCGAAAGGGAAATGTGATTTCGGCCCTAACTATATACAGGTTTGACCGAGTGGGGGTTTAAGACAATCCTATCTTTTATAGGTTTGATCACTCGGTTGGGGGGGCACTTGGTGTCAAGTGATAAGAACTTAACACTAAGTGGTTTGAAAACCGTCAAGAATTGGTAGATTAAAAACTCCAAGAATTATGTCCTGATTCTAACAATGGGAGTGTTGAGTACACAGACATAGTGTGAGTTTGAGTGGCGTAAACCAAGAAAAATTTTAGTGGACCCACCGTCAATTAATTTGATCAGTGAGGGATTTTGTGGTGGAAGAGTGTAAATCGTCAACAACAGTGGGGAGTTTCGTGAGGGAATATTATGGCCAATCTAGCTGATCTCGGGTTGTCCTTAAGAACATCCTGCACAGTATTCACCAGAAACTTCCCGTTTTAGCGAGTTATCCTGAGCATACTAAGGATAGTACTTTTTCAGGAATTTCTTATTTATTGGCATCATGATCTTGTCACCGTCTTGGGTGACTAAACGGTATGTATCATTGGAGTAGACTGTCTTTATTACAAATGGTCCTTCCCATTTGGGTTGAAACTTACCTTTTTTCTTGGAGTTAAGTATCATTAGCCGCCAGACGGCGAGAACCAAATCTCCTTCCTTGAAGCTTCTTTGCTTAACTTTTTTGTCAAAAGCACGAGAAATTCTGGCTTGGTAAAACTCGATCTGCTACTAAGCTTCCAAACGCCTCTTGTCTAATATCTCGAGTTCTTCGAGACGTTTCTTGTGTTGTTCCTCCGTCATCATCCCTATTTTGAGAGCGATAAGAAGTGATGGAATTTGAATTTCCAAGGAAAGAACAGCCTCGCATCCATATACTAGTGAGTACGGAGTCGCCCCGGTAGGTGTGCGGACTGCAGTACGATTGGTCCAAAGGGCTTCGCCAAGTTTATCATCCCAGTCTCGCTTGTTGGTTCTCATTATGCTTTGACAAAATCTTTATGATTGTCTTGTTGAATACCTCAGCCAATCCATTTGTCGTGAGATTATATGTCGTCGATGAGACATCTTCAATTCCAAACTTCCCACAAAATTTGATGAAGGCGTTGCTCACAAACTGAGGATCGTTGTCGTGTACGATTCATCTCGGAACTCCATATCGATAGATGATATGGTGTTTGATGAACCTGACGATGTTGCTAGTCTTTACTTCTTTTAGCGGAACTGCTTCAGCTTACTTTGAGAAATAATCGGTGATTGCCAAAATGAAATGGTCACCTTTTACTAATGGTGAGAAAATAGGACCAATGATATCCATCCCCCATGTCTCGAATGGCCATGAAGTAGCCGATGGATGTAGGTACTCCGAGGGTTAGTGCATATAGTTTGTGTGTATTTGACACGCGTGGCATCGTCGGGTGTAGTCAACCTTATCATTGACCATGGTTGGCCAATAATACTCCATTCTTCTGGATCACAGAGCTTGGGACCGAGTTGATGTGCACCACAAGTTCCGTCATGAGCTTCTTTGATAGCTTTTTCCGCTTCTTTTATTGAGAGGCATCGAAGTAGTAACCCATCGTATGCGCAACGATATAGTGTTTGGGTCATTGAGTTGTAATAGAATCTCGGTGCCCTTCGTCGAACCGAGTCTCTTTCCATTATATCTTGCGGTAAAATTCCATGCATGTAGTCGATAATAGGCAATTGCCAATCTCGAGGTTTGAGTTCAATTTTGGCCGTATGCGCCTCTTTGATTTCCAAAGAGCATTCTGGCACTAAAAGTTGATGAGTTTTGATGGTAACCCTTTGTTCTGTGTCGGGAGGTTGCGCCAAAGATACTGCTAATGCTGTCAACACATCTGCATACGTGTTTTTGAGATGTAGAACGTATTCGATGAAGAATTCCTCAAATGAACCTACCATCTCGATGGCCACCTTATGGTACGGTATCAAGTCTTGATTCCTAACTTCGTACTCTCCTTGAATTTGATTGACTATCAATTGAGAATCACCAAAAGCTTCAAGATATTCGACCCCCAATTCTTTGGCAAAGCTAAGTATGATAAGAAGCATGTTGTATTCGACTATGTTGTTGGAGCATTTTCCTATCAATGAGTAGGCTCAGGATATCACATGCTTTTCCAGGGAGACTAGGACGACTCTAACTCCTACGGAGATTTTAGAATTACCGGGAGCGCTAGCTGTTTTGGTTGCTCGGGAAGCGCCATCGAAGTACAATTACCAAATGTGTTGATGAGAAGTAACATTAACCTCATGGGTTTCGTCTGGCAAATATTCATACAATTCGGCCGCATAAGTTGTTGGGTTAGCTGCCAAAAGATCGCAAATTGCCTGTCCTTTGATTTACTTCTATTGTTTGAAGTGCAAATCGTACTGGGATAGGAGTAGGGCCTATTTTATTAATCTCCAATTCATAGAGGCCGGTTGCGTCATGAATACCCAAACTAGGTTAACGTTTGAAATGACTTAGATTGTCTGTTAAACGAGATAGTGCCACATCTTTTGGATGGCGAACACCAAAGCGAGGCATTCCTTCTCAATCATTGGATATCAAGACTAAGCACCTACAAAAGTTCAGCTTAAGTAATAGACTGCATGTTCATGACCATTGTCATCGTCTTGTGTGAGCAAAGCACTTAATGAGTGGTTCATCACCTTAATATAAATCAAGAACGATTTACCTGATTTTGGTATGATGAGAACAGGAGGATTCGCCAGATATGCTTTGAAATCCTCGAATGCCTTTTGACAAGCGTCATCCCAAATGAACGACACACCCTTCTTAGTGAGTTTGGAAAACGGTTGGCATTTTCCTGACAAATTCGAGATGAAATGACGAATATAAGCTAGCTGCCCTTGCAATCCTATGAGTTCTTTAAGGTTCCTCAGGGGTTGCAATTCGTTTATTGCTTTCACTTTGTCGGGGTCAATACGAATAACCTTCATGGTGATGACGAATCCTAGAAACTGTAGGCATCAAAAATTACCGATAGGTCCCCGCAAACAGCTCAGTGTTAACGAGCGACGATGAACGTTACTACCCGGTTCACAAGAGCTCCATTGACGTCGGTGAGCGCCTGAAGCGAACCGACGGACTACGTGAGCCAACAGAACCTCAGAACAACGGGGATACGGATGACCGGAAACCCCGTGACCGCTGCAAACGGACCAACGCCCGTCGTGTCCCATTCGCCCCACTAATAATTCAACCATCAAGATCTGCAGAGCTTTTCGTCAGAATTCCAACGCATCCGAAATCAATTAAATCCGAGTTAGAACGACGAATCAACGGCAGAACAACGGCAGAACAACGGCGGACGGTCTCGGACTGAACCAAGGCACCCGGCGGTGTCCCAGCGAGGTCGAAACACCCGAGGGGTGTCTTGGCAAAGCCAAGAAACCCCAGGGGTGTCTCGGCCAGGCCGAGACACCCCCGGGGGTGTCTCAAGGCGGTTACATGCCGAAACACCTTTTTGGGGGTGTCTCAAGGCGGTTACACGCCGAAACACCTTTTTGGGGGTGTCTCCAAGCGGTTACATGCCGAAACACCTTTTTGGGGGTGTCTCCAGGTTGTTATACGGCGAAACGCCTTTTTGGGGGTGTCTCCAAGTTTTTACACGCCGAAACGCCTTTTTGGGCAGCCCCTAGGGTCTCCTCTTGCCTATAAATAGGACCCTTAGGCCTTCATTTTGAGGATCTGGATTTTTGGGAGAGCAAGGCTAGAGCTTTGGAGCTTAGAGCAAGATCTGGAAATTTGGGGAGCTAAGGCGAAGCCCTGCTGCAGTGACGAGTGATCAAGCCCTCTACAGCAAAGGAGTCTTCTTCTTCATTCACCTTCTCTTTTTCCTTAGTGTTGCCCCTTAGCGGTGATACTAAGAAGAGCTAGTGTCTCGTTTTAGCCGAGATATACGCTTTGAAAACTTCTAGATCTCACGCGGATCGATGAAGTTCTGTTTCTATATCCCTCCGCGGATAGACGAAACTCTGCCGGATTTTCCCGAAACGGATCTGATTGACCGGTGGTCCACGGATATCAACATCCCCGTCACAGGCAAAAGACCCACGCAAGCGAGACCGCACCAAAACGGGATCTCGTGTTTATTTTCGATAAAGTTGTAATCTTGGTTTTATTGCATAAGTTGATCTTATAAAAAGATCGACTTTTCATTTGATTTTTGTTGTAACGTCTGAAGTTGTAACAGATCTCAAAGCAATGAAAACAGCAACTTTTCCTGAAAACAAGCTGGCGACCACAGTGGGAGCCGCCGATCTCGCCGCCGAGATCGTCGTGACGCAACCGGCATTCAAGATCTGGGTGAATGAAGAGATCGAATACGAGTTCGATCAGCAGAAGTTTGAAGAGTACCTCTCTTCCTCCTCCTCCAGATCCGCCTCTCCAAGCAGGCGTGGGAAGAACCCATCTCCCAAAAGGGCTCGCGGGATCTATAGCTCCAAGATTCAAGATCTCATCGCCGTTGCTACGCCCGTACCACGCAACATCCCCGCGTCGTTTAGCGTGGTTAAGGCTGTAGATCCGGCTCTCCCTCCCACCACAAAGGCGGTTGATGATGCAACTCCAACTCCATCAAAGAGGGCTCGCCAAAGACGGCGTCAACGCCTCGCCCTACAACAAGCCAAAGCTGCTGAATCATTGGATGTGATCCGTTACAATGAGGATCTGAAATCCAGGTACCGCCGAGAACAACGGCAAACGACCAACTCCTCCTCCTCCAAAACTGAAGCGAATGAATGGATTCGCGTCAAGAGGAATCGCTCCACCCTCGAGGAGCGAATCAAGAAGCATCGGGCGCTGCTTGCGCATGCCCGACTCCTCCTAAAGAAGGCGGAGGAGATGCGGCAAGAAACGGCGGTCAAAAAGCCATCTACAAGCAGATTGGTGTGGGTTCCCAAATCAAAACCAGCACCTCCAGCGAAGAAGGGTGGAGTTATCGCCCGAAGTTCCTCCAAACCAGATCATGTTTCTCCTATTTCGGCACCTTCAACGGGGCCAGGTGAGAACGGGGATCATTCAAGATCCCAGGTTCCTTTGATAGGTCGCCTCGGTCCTTTACCAGAAAACCGAGGTAGAGTACCTGTCAAAGAACGGCTGGGACCATTGAAAGGTCCCTAAGTTATAAATCAGACCGGGGGTCGAATTAATCCCCCTAAGAAAGATGACAAAGGGAAAGCCCCTATCACCGACCGCACCGGGTTGCGAGTCGAAGTAAAAGAGCCCGTTCAGTTTCTACGCTCACAAAAGCGTAAACTTGAACGGGGCACTTTTGAGAAAACTAACAAAACTTTGCATTCCCAAAGGGAAGCATACTCATCTGATGATGATGGTGTTATACCGGGGAACACATACCAATACTCTATAGGTTGCTCCAGTTATCAAACTGATGAGTTGTACTATAGAGCTGGGGGTATGGAAAAATCTCGAAAGAGATATGTGCAGGACATGGAGTCTCGCTGCCCGTGCGCCAACATAATCAAGGCGGCGCTATCTGAATGCTGCTGTGCTCAAACCCCAAGGAGAGTCTCAGTATTCGAGAGGATTTCCGAACCGAGGTGTTTCCACAAGAAGAAATTCGTCCACCAAGAAGACGAATATCCAAGAGTGTCGGCCAACATGGCCGGCAGGGGGAAATCAACACAATACTTCAGCATAGATCAGCTTGCCGAAGTATCCCGATGTATGACACGGTTGCGGTCAGGGACCAGTGGCCGGAAGAACTACCGAAGGATACAAAAGGGACTCTCTTTAGAAGAGGAAGAGTCAGATGCTGATTTAGATTCTTGCTCCGCTGTAGCATCCGATGACACGGCTTCTAGTGCGGGACAACCTTATGAATCGCTTATGATTAGTGCCGAACAGGTAACTAAGATGCTTGAAGAGGCCCTGGCTAAGCAGAAAGAGGCATTCAAAATCGAAATGGAAACGGCCATGCAGCGGATGAGGGAAGAGCACGACCAACAAATTCGGGCTCTGTCTAATCAGTTCGGTGAATCCAGCCGTCGTAACCGTGCTGACAAAGCGGGTAGCGATTCAGATGTGGATGAACCTCTCAATGCTGAGAACCCTCCAGCTAACCAAAACGCTGGGGGTGGTTCTACTAATAATGACAATACAGGGGGTGGCCCCATTATCCCTCTTTCAATTTGTCCAAGCCCCGATACGAGCGAGGATGAGAAAATGAAAGATCTCGAAAGCAAAATCAACGCTCTGATGTCTGCTCAAGAAGTGAAAAGGACCGGCATTCCGTGTCCTTATCCAAGGGAGTGGGATTCAATAGCATACCCGGCGAAGTTCAACTTGATTAACTTCACACCGTTTGACGGGAAAGGTTCGCCCACACAACATCTGATCTACTTTAAATCCCACTTGGGCATGATCTCCGGTAATGAAGCCTTCATGGTGCGGTCATTCGTTGGCACTCTTCAGGGAGCCGCCTTCGATTGGTATCGTCGCCTCAAGCCCGGAAGTATTAACAACTGGGACGATATGGAGAGCTCATTCCTCGGCAGTTTCTTTGATGACGACGACGAGGTATCCATCAGGACACTTTTCGATGAGAAACAAGAAGATGGCGAGACAGTTGACGACTTCGTCAAACGCTTCAGGAATAAGGCAATGAACTGCCGAGATCCGATCACAGAGGACTTCATCCTCCAGACATGTCATAACAACCTATCTATTGAGATATTGAAAGTTATGGGGGTCGCACCGTCCAACACTTGGAAAGACCTGAAGGTCCGAGGGGAGCAAGCTGAGCGATTCATCCGAAGGAAGAAGACCGAGAGGGGTCAATCGACGACTAATCCTCCGAGTTCTAACTTCGCCTTCCGTGGTAAGGGCAAAACCCCTGCAGCGGCTGTTGATGCCAATCATGAAAGTACCCTAATGCTACTAGGAAGGAACCCTAGAGGGGGGGTGA
>BQKN01066431.1:63497-113654 GCA_022839385.1 Asparagus kiusianus
TCAAAACAAGATTAGAAGATGTAGGCTCATAACATGAGACCTAACAAATCAAACATCGCAACAGCAGCCCCGGAGACAGCAAAAGACTTCGGATCAGAGGCCTCAAAAAGAGTATTCCTTCAAGGACGAAGATGTTCCAGCCATCTTCAAATCCCTCCTCGAAAATAACAAGATCAAGCTGCCACCGATCACGAATCAGGAGGAAGCTGACGATACTTCGGATCCAAAGTACTGCGCGTACCACAGGAGGATCCTTCATCCCACCAAGGCCTGCTTTACTTTAAAGAATAGCATCCAAACCTTGGTTGAAGCCGGCGTCATAACGCTAGAGTAAGCCAGTCAAGAACGGCAACACTCCGACCGGTATAAGAGTATAAACTGCTCCCCGACTCCGAAGAGTATACGAGTATAAACTGCTTCTCAATACTCCAATAGGTATATGAGTCTAAACTATTTCCTTTCTTCAACGGAAAGTTCCTGGAGAACGCCATACGATAACCCGATCATGCAGCTGATACAAACCCAGTTTCGCAAGAAAAGCTGGGGGTGGATAATTCATGTAACGGGAAGTTCCCGGACGGATTAAGGATAACCCGAAATCATTTTCAAAACCAAAATCCCCTCTCAATTCGTTCAATGAACGAGAGGCCCACAAATTGAGCGATCAAACCTTCCGACAGTTAGGGTTATTCGAACCTTTTCGGATTCTCGGAGTGGAAATCCCACCTCGAGTTTCCTTTCTTGCTGAAGATAGAATATAAAATTTTTCCTCTTCAGATTCAAATGACCAATACTATAAAAGTTAGGGTCGTTTGGACTTTTTGATTCTCGGAGTGGAGATCCCACTCCTAGTTTCACATTTCGGATCCTGGGGGTGGAGATCCCACCTCGAGTTTTTCCAACTAAAGATAGAATATAAAATTCTTACTCTTCAGCAATGGGAGATAGAATATAAAATTCTTCCTCTCCCGTTGAGTCCCCTTTCCAATTGAAGATAGAATATAAAATTCTTCCTCTTCAATACTGGGAGATAGAATATAAATTTCTTTCTCTCCCATTTTCCTCCTGTCTTTGCTTTCAGAAAAGACAGGGATGAAGTCAACGCCTAACACGCGTTGCCGGGTAGTCTATTCCCGTGAGAAAGACGAAGCCTATGTATTCAAAATCATAGCACTAAGTCTCAGAGAGCTTGCTCTCTTAGCACAACGTTACATGCGGAACGGACCTAGACAATTCGCATGCTAGCCCGATTCAAGCGGTAATCGGTAAAGGCACGTCAAACCCGTTGAGGGCTGGCGGGTTTGCCAAAAATCCCAAAGTCTATGCCTAACACGCGTTGCCGGGTAGTCCTTAACCGTCAAAAAGGACAAAAGCCCACATATTCCACATTGTGGCAGGTTGTTATTAATGACACCATAATCCGTGCTTCACACGCACGGGGTATTTTATCCCGAAGCCTAAGAAGGGATGAGTCAGCGCCTAACACGCGTTGCCGGGTAGTCCTTAACCGTCAAAAAGGACAAAAGCCCACATATTCCACATTGTGGCAGGTTGTTATTAATGACACCATAATCCATGCTTCACACGCACGGGGAATTTTATCCCGAATCCTAAGAAGGGATAAGTCACGCCTAACACGCGTTGCCGGTTTAGTCTTTTACCGATTGAAGAAGACACCAGAATCCCAGTCTGGGGACTTTTATCCTGAATCCTAAGTAAGGATGAGTCAGTGCCTAACACGCGTTGCCGGGTAGTCTATTCCCGTGAGAAAGACGAAGTCTACGTATTCAATGTCGTAGCACTAAAAGAGTTAACTCTTTTAGCACAACGTTATGTGCAGAACGGATCTAAACAAACTGCATGCTAGCCCGACTCAAACGGTAGTCGGTAAAGGCTCATCAAACCCGTTGATGGCTGAGAATTTGCCAAAAATTCTATAAGTACGAGTCATTGATGCATCAGCTCTGTTAGTTGGTCTCGTGACTCGATTATCCAACAACATTAAAATAAAATCCACAAATGCCGATGAATCATCTTTAACAGTTGGTCCTACAACCACGACATTTGGGACCACCGTGCTCCAATACCTTAAGAGCTTAAACTGTGTATACTCCAGCAAACGTACGAGTATAAACTGTGTCAATGGCGATCCAAAAACCCTAGGTTAACGCCGGTCAACGCGTAACCCTAGGTCAACGCCGGTCAGCGTGTTGCGACAAAAGTCAACACGCGGCGACAAAAGTCAACGCGTGATGACAAAAGTCAACCCATGTGGATTTGAAACCCTAGGGTGGACACCGGTCAACGCGTAACCCTAGGTCAACGCCGAACAGCGTGTTGCATCAAAAGTCAACACGTGGTGACAAAAGTCAACGCGTGGCGACGAAAAGTCAACGCACGGCGATTCTAAACCCTCGGGAAAACACCGGTCAACGCGTAACTCTAGGTCAACGCCGGTTAACGCGTAACCCTAGGTCAACGCCGGTCAGCGCGTTGCAACAAATGTCAACACGTGGCGACAAAAGTCAACATGTGACGACAAAAGTCAACACGTAACCCTAGGTCAGCGCCGGACAGCGCGTTGTGACAAAAGTCAACACGTGGTGACAAAAGTCAACGCATGATGACAAAAGTCAACCCATGCGGATTTGAAACCCTAGGGTAGACACCGGTCAACGCGTAACCCTAGGTTAACGCCGGTCAGCGTGTTGCAACAAAAGTCAACACGTGGCGACAAAAGTCAACGCGTGACGATAAAAGTCAACCCATGCAGATTCGAAACCCTAGGGTAGACTCCGGTCAACGCGTAACCCTAGGTTAACACCGGTCAGCACGTTGCGACAAAAGTCAACACGTGGCGACAAAAGTCAATACGTGATGACAAAAGTCAACCCACGCGGTTCGAAACCCTAGGGTAGACGCCGGTCAACGCGTAACCCTAGGTCAACGCCAATCGGTGCATTGCAACAAAAAGTCAACATACAGTGATCCGAAACCCCAAGTCAACACGATGTGATAGGGATAGTAAGTTCAAAAGTCAACTCAATGACACGAGCCAAACTCAACTCACCAGCTGTAGACTCGAGACTCCGACGACGGCCAAGCGATAAACGCAGCGCCGGAACAACTTCGATTATTCGACAAAGCACCGGATAAACCGAAAATCAAAGGAGCCAAGAGTTGGAGCGAACCACAGGTCCCTTATGCCGACTGAAGGCTGGACCAATCATATCCAAAGTATTCCGGTCTCTTCTATAAAAGAAACGAGTCCGAAACACTTTGGAGGGGGTATCTGTAGGCATCAAAAATTGCCGATAGGTCCCCGCAAACAGCTCAGTGTTAACGAGCGACGATGAACGTCACTACCCAGTTCACAAGAGTTCCATTGACATCGGTGAGCACCTAAAGCGAACCGACGGACTACGTGAGCCGACAGAACCTCAGAACAACGGGGATACGGACTGAACGGAAACCCCGTGACCGCTGCAAACGGACCAACGCTAGTCGTGTCCCGTTCACCCCACTGATAATCTAACCATCAAGATCTGCAGAGTTTTTCGTCAGAATTCCAACGCATCTGAAATTAATTAAATCCGAGTTGGAACGACGAATCAACGGCAGAACAACGGCGGACGGTCTCGGACTGAACCGAGGCAACCGGCGGTGTCTCGGTGAGGTCGAAACACCCGAGGGGTGTCTTGGCATAGCCAAGAAACCCCAGGGGTGTCTCAAGGCGGTTACACGCCGAAACACCTTTTTGGGGGTGTCTCAAGGCGGTTACACGCCGAAACACCTTTTTGGGGGTGTCTCAAGGCGGTTACATGCCGAAACACCTTTTTGGGGGTGTCTCCAAGCGGTTACACGCCGAAACACCTTTTTGGGGGTGTCTCCAGGTTGTTATACGGCGAAACGCCTTTTTGGGGGTGTCTCCAAGTTTTTACACGCAAAAGACCCACGCAAGCGAGACCGCACCAAAACGGGATCTCGTGTTTATTTTCGATAAAGTTGTAATCTTGGTTTTATTGCATAAGTAGATCTTATAAAAAGATCGACTTCTCATTTGATTTTTGTTGTAACGTCTGAAGTTGTAACAGATCTCAAAGCAATGAAAATAGCAACTTTTCCTGAAAACAGAAACATACTGCTGGACATTCTGAGGAAAGACTTAGTGGGGTTCATCTTCAACTAGTGAGTCCGCATGAGATTGATCATCATCCTCAAATCTCTGATATGGTCATCTTTATTACGACTTTTTACGATTAGGTCGTTGACATAGCATTCGACGGTTTTCCAGAGGTGTTCTTGGAAAATCTTTGACATCGCTCGTTAATAGGTTGCGCTTGCGTTTTTCAATCCGAAAGGCATAACCTTGTAGCAGAAGCCCCGAGAGGAGTTCTGAATGCGGTGTGTTTTTCGTCATCCGGGCACATCTTTATTTGATTGTAACCTAAAAATCCATCCATAAAGGACATTCACTCAAACCCGCATGTTGTATCGATAATAACATCCGTGATTGGAAGAGGAAAATTATCCTTTAGTTAGACAAGCGGTGTTCAAGTCTCTGAAGTCGATACAGATCTTGATTTTCCTGTTTTTTAAGGACCGATACGATATTCGCCAACCAATCGGGATGTTGCTCTTCTCTAATAAAACCAGAGTCAATCAATTTCTTAACTTCTACCTTAATTGCTTCCATAATCTATGGACGAAACCATCTCTATGCATGTTTGACGGGATTGGCATCCGATTTGATGTTGAGGTGGTGCATTGCTACGTTTGGATCAAGTCCTGGCATATCCTCGTAGTTCAAAGTGAAGACGTCTATGTAATCCTTAATGAGGGCGATCAATTCTTCCTTCTCATCTGGTGGAAGACTATCACTGACGAATATGGGTTTTAGATTCTTTTCATCTCCCATGTTTACCGGGACTACTTTGTCTTCGGTAGGTGGTTCCCTTTGCTCGAAACAATCCCCATATTGAATATTCAGGTGATGAATCCACGCGTCTTCCCAAGTTGGCAATTGATCATCTTCCTCTATCATGGCAGGATCGACCATATCCATATTCGACATCAAGCTTTTGAATATTTTTCCAAGGCTAACATCGGAATCCCAATCGGAAGAATCGGATGAGTATTCGTCCTTATTTGCTAATTATTCAAGGACTTTCCAACAACATTCTTCATCGATGAAGAAGCGTAGCCTAGGCCCCTTTTATAGCCATAGTAATTGTCGGGTTTTCCTTTCGGTACATAGGCCGGACGAGGTGGGACTCGTGGGCCTCGGGTTAGTAAAATAATTTTCTAACCTCTTAAACGATTGCTTATCCGCGACCACCGTCCTTATCTCATTATTAGCGTCTACATATTTTAGACACTAATGGAGAGTGGAGGGGACTATAAGATTACCATGGATCCAAGATCGACCCAATAGTAAATTATACGAGGTTTCAGCATCGATCACGTAATAGGAGGTTTCAGCATCGATCACGTAGCCCGTGACTTTGGATTTTAAATCTCCAAGTTAGCATTTTATCCGAATTTTGCTAAATTATCAGGACCCACTGGTATTGAATCCGTAGATGACGGTGCCTATCAAAGATAACTTGCTTACAGGGATTCCAAGATTGTACATTAGTCAGAGTAGCATGATGTTGACAGCGGAATCCGGATCGACTTGGATCTGGTTGACCACACTGGAGCCTATGTATCCAGTGAAGTATAAAGGCCTATAGTGTTTTGAGTTTCTGACTTGTATGTCATCTTTGGTGAATGTTATGCAAGGGAACTGCTTGGTTGTCAAATCGTAGTGTTGAATTGGTGATTCCAGATCTTTGGGAACTGGTTTGATGTGAGTGAGGAATACGTCAGCATCAGCTAGGGATTCTTGCAAGGCTTCTCTCGTATCTTTAGAGGCGCAACAATTTGTATAGGGTTATTCTTGCTGGGATGTTTGCGAACTGAGTCATAACATCGAAGTGGTATGGTATGCTCAAACTCTCCAGTTTATATCTTCTAATCGAACGATTGAATCGAGCCTTCTTTGGGTTTTGAACCTCCTGGTGTTGGGGTTCTTTTCCTTTCTGCTTATTAGCTGGTTATTGCTGGGATTTCTCTATAGGTGCAGGGGGAGTTGTAGTCACCCCCAACTAATTCAACGTTTTAACATTTGGGTCAGGGGCTTCAGGATACTTATAGTGGTACTCGTTCTCACCCCTAATAGTGAAAACTTCTTGTTCGTCCTCAGAATGTGATAAAGTAGGAATATCGTCATCATCTTTTTCAGGAATTGCTGTAGTGGGACAATAGCATTTTCCCCTACTTTTGGACTTCTTCTTAGATGAGGAACTTGCTCATTGCTCATCATTGAGAAAATTTAGATGGACCCAAAGAATTTCAACATTAAGAGCCGTGTGCTGCACAAGTCCCTTCTGGCGTTGTCCATGAGGATCATCATTAATAGTTTTCACCTTTACTTTTAGCATAGGCTCTGGTTGGAACCATGACATAGGAACTGAGCCAAAGCTAATAGAAACCGCATTTGCGTCCACCTTCTTTTCCTTTGGTTGCTTTGGAGTAATAATACTCACATCGATTAGGGCTTGAATTTTATCTTTGAGAGCGTAGCACGTCTTTGTGGGATGGTGAACTATTCTGTGGCAATATCACGGATCTGTAGTCTTCTTAGCTCCCTCTTGATTGGTGATTGGGGGTTGCTTAATTTTGTCTTTCTCTAACAAGTATTTGAAGATACCAGGCACCTCATCTTCTTTGAAAGAATATTCCTTTGGGAACTTCGGTTTAGAAGCCTTCTGCTGCCTTGGAGACCGTTGTTGCCATTGAGACATTTGCTGCTTTGGCACTTGTTGTTGCGGCTGTTGTTGCAATTGGAATGTCTGATTTGCATCCACTGCATTTGCCTACGCCTTTCCTTTACTACGGGGGGTGAAGTTGTGTTTTGGGGCGTTATTTGCTGGTGACGCCTTTCAGCTTTCTTCCTCCTGAGAAAGCGTTCGGTCTGCTCCCCACATACTTTCAATTCTTTCTATGTTTTGGATGGTGTCATGTCCATTACCTCTAAAACGTCCAAGGAGATGTTGTAGTGGCACGTTTGGAGAATGAATTCCTCCCTGACCGAATCTCGGCAGTTCATAGCCTTATTCCGGAAGCGTTTGACGAAGTTCTTAACCAGTTCCCCATCTTTCTACTTCTCATCAAAGAGTGTTCCAATTGACACTTCAATGTCATCATCAAAGAAATTGGTGAGAAACATGGTCTCCATATCACCCCAGCTATTGATACATCCTGGTTTAAGCAAAGGCAGTTACGCAAAGGGTTCCCACAAATGATCGTACCATCAGAGGTTCATTGCTTGAAATGACCCCTAGGTGAGACTTGAAGTAAATCAAGTGTTGAGTGGGTGAACCTCTTCCGTCGAATGGTGTGAAGTTAATTAGGTTAAACTTTGTCGGGTACGGAATTGATTCCTACTCTTTTGGATAAGGGCGCGGAATACCAGTCTTCTTTACTTCTTGAACAGACATCAATGCATTGATTTTGCTCTCTAAGTCTTTCATCTTCTTATCCTCGCTCCTATCTTTCTTTGAGCTATTCTGGGGAGGAATGATGTAATCCCCCTTCGTATTGTTTTCATCTGAGGGGCCACCCCCAGTATAGTTGTGAACGGGAGGGGTATCCATGTTGGTATTCTCGTCCACTTCTCGATCGCTATCAACTTGGTTAGGATGATTGTGACGGCTGAACTCTCCCTGCTAATTTGTCAGCACCACGATTTGTTGGCTATGCATTTCTCTCATCTGTTGCATAGCCATTTCCATTTCAAACTTGAAATTCTCTTTCTGTTTGGCTAAAGCGTCCTCGAGGATTTTAACCATTTGCTCGGCATTGATCATGAATGACTCATTGGTTTGTCTTATGCTAGATGCAGTAGCATCTGAAGCAATTGCAGAGTTTGCATCTGATGCTGCATCATCTGAGGAATCCCCTCTCTGAAATCCCCTATAATCTCTAGGCCTGATAGCCCCGATTCGCAGCCGAGTCATCCGCTGAGATATTTCAGGGAAAGGTACAAGGCTGAAATGTCATGTTGCCTTCTCTTTACTAGTCATGTTGATGGACACTTCTAGAAATTCATCATCTTGAACAACCGGCCTTCCATTACGGAAACGCCTCGGCTTGGGTCTTAACGTTTTAATAGAAAGTCTTTCAAATACTGAGACCCTCTGTGAAGCTATCTTGGAGCAGCTACACTTTGATAATAATGCCCTGATGAGCTTGGTACACGGACAATGGGAATCTGTTTCTCGTGTACTTCTCTTTCAAGATTTGCGTGTACTCCCAACCCGATAGTACAACTTATCGATATGATTTTTGGAGCAACCTATTGTAGGCGGGTAGGATTTTCCAAACCCAACATCGTCGTCTTCTGATGAACACACTTCTCTTTCTTCATTAGTGTTCTCAAGAATCACTCGTTCTGAACCACGCCTTTGTGAGCGCGAGGCCCTATCGGGCTCTTGGACTTCAACTCGTAATCCAAAGCGAGCGGTTACATGTACTTTCCCAACATGAGAGGCCTTTGACTTGTTGGGAGGACGCATACGACCCCCAGTCTGACGAGTAGTTTAGGGTTCACTTGCTGGACCTAAGCGTTCTCTAATTGGAGTTTTACCTCGGTCTTCGTGCAAATGACCGAGACGATCAGTGATCTTCATTTGGAATCTGGATAAATCCACGCTATTGTGAAGCTCCAAGAGAGGTGTAGAAGTTTTTAGGATAGGAACAGGGGCTATTAAAGACTCGAAAACGACCGCAGGAAGTTAAACGGGAGCAAAACAGGCCTTGATGGCTCGGGGGTGGCGCGAGCCACCATTTGGTGACTCGGCCTTTGCCGAGCTAGTAAGCGGTGGCTCGGCCTTGGCCAAATCAGTAGGTGGTGGCTTGGCCTTGGATGAGCCAGTAAGAGGTAGCTCGGCCCTAGCCGAGCCAGTACATGGCAAATTCTCTTTTTCGACAATTTTGAGCATCTTTTTGCCCTTTTTTCTCCATACTTTGCGTAATTTTGGAGGTTTTTGGGCCACCTCTTCTTTCTGCAGTTTCTTAGCTTCCTGTACAAGGATTCTAGCATGCGCAAGTAATGTGTAGTGTTTCTGAATGTGTTCCTCAAGGGTTGAACGGGTCCTTTTCACGCGGACCCACTCATTCGTTGCTGGTTTGGATGATAAGGTATTCACTCGCTAGAGGCCCCTCCTGCGAGGCAGGAGTGGCTGAGAGACCCCCCGAGAGTCGACTCCCACTCATCAGTCCGACAGTAAGAACCAACTGAGGGACCAGGCTCCAAGGCCCACTCTCACAGTCCTCAATACCTCCCTCACAGAAGTTTTCACTAGAGTTCACAAGGAGGGACACCTCGATGGAAGAGGTGGAGGGCTCGTCCTCCTCATCGCCGTTCACGATGGATCTGCTAGAGGAGAAATGGCCATGGAGTTTTTGTGGCGGCCATCGATAAGCTCCTCTAATCGTTCTTGAATTTGTCGACATTGTTTGGTCTTCGGCCCCGAGGTTTGGGTTACCCTAGCCCAATCCAATTTTGGTTGCCTCTTATACTAAAAATTTGGTACGAACAATAACGATAAAAATGAATACATATAATACCATTTAGCGTTCTATATTGGGCTCAAACTAATAATTTTCTCTTTTAAAATCAATATTCATATAAAAAAAGATTATATTTGTGCTACACTTTAATTCAAAAAATACTTCTCCTTGAAATTTTTGAAGCGATTTCTTCAATTAAGTCATCATATATATGCACGTGTTTGAAAAAAAAAACTAACAAAGTGCGCCCTCTAAGACTAGAACAGGGACGGTTTACACAACTGACAAACCCCTCAACCACAATACCAAGCCCGCGTCATGTTAAATCCTTGGATTTTACGTTCATAAATTATAACCTTATATTATATAAAAAATTTGGTTGCCCCCCAGCCCTGGGTTGGCCTAGTCCCGGGGCTTGGTGGGCTTACCCCAAGGGAGCCTGGTCTTCGATGCTGTAACTTTGTTACATTTATTTATCCTGACTTTTCCTTGGAACCATAGATCCCTTTAGACAAGCTTATTGACTCTAACTCAAATTAGTTTATCTTCAAGGTTAACAATCAGAAAACTAGCAGCCGGTGATCTAAATTTATCTTCTTTATCATTAACATTTTTTTGTTCACTGAGATTGCTAAATATTTGGGATGAAATCGTGAAGAAGAAAGTAGTAGAAAAAGTTACATACTTACCCTTTTAATTAAAATTAAATTAAAGAAAATCCTATTTTTGGAGTGCCGAAGCAGGACTCTTAAATATATTAGATGTATAGATAGATAGTAACAGTAGTAAATAGATATAGTCAGAGAAATTTTTTGTTCGACTGCGTAGGAGTCTAGTTGACAATTTCACTGGACCAATGAGCATATGACGAAATGGTCTTTTCGAATCCTGTAGGGACAATTCAGTAAGTAAGCGCAGACGTCTGTTGCTTCTCCTCCTCCTCTTCCGATAAGTACAAGTACTACCTAAATACCTTGTTGGATTTTTGGTCAAAACCATTTTTCAAAAAATGAGTTTTCAAACTATGTATTTATTAATTACTAGTATTTTTCAGAAATCTTTAGTAGTATAGTGGAAAGTTAAAGTTTTGGTATTTCAAAAGGTCATGTGTTGGAGGTTTGCCAACGGCAAGCCGAGAATTGTTTTTATTAATTAATCTCTCATAAGTTCTAGTGGATCGTGGGCCGTGGGTCGTGGGTTTGTGGGCCGTGAGCCGGTAATCGGGCTAATCGGGCTGAGGCGCTAAGTGACGCTTTGTAAGACGTACCCACTCGCGTTTGTGAGAGGGAACGTGACCCTCGCATTCGCGAGTCTCGAGGCAACCCTCGCATTACGTAGAAACGCGAAATTCGCGTTCATGCGTTACTACATGCAGCAATTAAGCTTGCATGTAGCAGTTACAACAATTGATTCATTTGTTGTTACAATCATAATTGTTATTATGATTTGTAACAGTCATATTTATGATTGTTTGTGACCCTTGAGCTGGCCTTAGAGGCCTATAAATAGTGTCCCTTGGGGCAGCTCTCGGGGATACTCGAACACATTAAAATGTTGAATTTAATGAATTGTTATGCTGCTATTGCAAAATTTGAAAGCGTGTAAGCTTTAATATGTGTTCGAATGACATATCCCGAATCGAAAGATTTAGCCACAGGAGCCAACATACCTCAAACCCTACCCATTCTCAAGCTGTCACGCTAAAAAAATTTATCGAAAATTAATCTGATAGCAGCCTTTGTTGGGATCGACTGATTTTTTTAATTTATTTTTTGGTTTTTGGTTTTTTGGGGGCAGGGACGGACGAAGATGAACGACGCGGATGTATCAAGGCAGATAGAGCAGATGGTGAGGTTCATCAGGCATGAGGCTGAGGAGAAGGCCAACGTGATCAGCCTGTCCGCTGAAGGGGTTCTTTCTTCTTTTTTTCTTTGATCTACTAAAAGTTAAAAATCAAACGAAATCAAACACTGCTACTTTGTTGTTATAGGAATTGGCAAGTCAACTATTGATCAATATCAATTAAAATTACTCCCATCTTTGAAAATCTCAATCCGAATTTCTAATATTTCTACTTGTGGTTTTCTCCGTCTTTATGACGACAGCTACTACAACTACTGCTTAGTAAGATCTCATTTTTATTTTCCACAATATATATCAACATAATTCATTCTATTAGGGGTTCAAGATTGCTCGACCTATTCGTTTACCTGATTATTTACCATATTTTTTCTCGGGTTTATCAAGACTATGTAATGAATATTACTATTTACATGAGCATTCACCATATAAGTGTAGGCATCAAAAACTGCCGATAGGTCCCTACGAACAGCTCAGTGTTAAGGAACGACGATGAACGTCACTACCCGGTTCACAAGAGTTCAATTGACGTTGGTGAGCGCCTGAAGCGAATCGACGAGTTACGTGAGCCGATAGAATTTCAGAACAACGGGGATACGGACTGATCGAGAACCCCTCGACCGCTGCAAAAGAAGCAGCGCCCTTCGTGTCCCGTTCGCCCCACTGATAATCCAACCATCGGGATCGACAGAGCTCTTCGTCAGAATTCCAACGCATCCGAAATCAATTAAATCCGAGTTGGGACGAAAAGTCAACGGCGGTTACACAGCGGACAGTCTCGGACCGAACTGAGGCACCCGGCGGTGTCCCGGCGAGGTCGAAACACCCGAAGGGTGTCTTGGCAAAACCAAGACACCCCAGGGGTGTCCTCACCTTTTACCCCCCTCACTCCTCTTGGCCTATAAATAGACCCCTTGGGTCCTCATTCAAAGGGCTGGATTTTTGGGAGAGCAAGGCTAGAGCTTGGATCTGGAATTTTGGAGGAGATAGGCGAAGCCCTGCTGCAGCGACGAGTGATCGAGCCCTCTACAGCAAAGGAGACTTCCTCTTCATTCCCCCTTCTCTTTTCCCTTAGTGTTGCCCCTTGGCAGTGATACTAAGAAGAGCAAATATCTCGATTTATCCGAGATAGGAGCTTTGAGTTTCTAGATCTCACGCGGATCGACGAAACTCTGCCGGATTTTCCCGGAACGGATCTGATCGACCGGCGGTCCACGGATATCAACATCCCCGTCACAGGCAAAAGACCCACGCAAGCAAGGACCGATAAACGGGACTTGTGTTTATTTTCAAGAGAGTTGTAATCTTTATTTCTTTGTTATTTGATTCATTGTAACGACTGAAGTTCTAATGAAATCAATGATGAAGGCAACTTTTCCTGAAAACAAGCTGGCGACCACAGTGGGAGCCGCCGATCTCGCTGCCGAGATCGTCGTGACGCAACCGGCCTTCAAGATCCGGGTGAATGAAGAGATCGAATACGAGTTCGATCAGCAGAAGTTTGAAGAGTACCTCTCTTCCTCCTCCTCCAGATCCGCCTCTCCAAATAGGCGTGGGAAGACTCCATCTCCCAAAAGGGCTCGCGGGATCTCCAGCTCAAAAACCCAAGATCCCGTCACTGTTGCTACGCCCGCACCACGCAACGTCCCCGCGTCGTTCAGCGTGGTCGAGGCTGTAGATCCGGTTCTCCCGACCGCCACGAAGGTGATGGATGATGCTACTCCAACTCTGTCAAAGAGGGCTCGCCAAAGACGGCGTCAACGCCTCGCCCTACAACAAGCCAAAGCCGCTGAATCGATGGACGAGATCCGCTACAATGAGGATCTAAAGTCCAGGTACCGCCGAGAACAACAACGGCAAACAACCAACTCCTCCTCCAAAACTGAAGCGAACGAATGGGTTCGTGTCAAGAGGAACCGCTCCACCCTCGAGGAGCGAATCAAGAAGCGTCGGGCATTGCTCGCACATGCCCGACTCCTCCTAAAGAAGGCGGAGGAGATGCAGAAAGGAGAGGCGGTCAAAAAGCCGTCTACAAACAAATGGGTGTGGTTGCCAAAATCTAAACCAGCACCTTCAGCAAAGATGGGTGGAGTTATCGCTCAAAATCTTCCAAAACCAGATGATGTTCCTCCTGTTTCGGCACCTTCAACGGAGCCAGGTAAGAACGGGGACCCTTCAAGATCCAGGGTTCCTTTGATAGGTCACCTCGGTCCTTTATCGGAGAATCGAGGTAGAGTACCTATCAAGGAAAGACTGGGACCATTGAAAGGTCCCCAAGTTATAAATCAGACCGGGGGTCGGATTAATCCCCCCAAGAAAGATATCAAAGGGAAAACCCCTATCACCGACCGCATTGGGTTGCGAGTCGAAGTACAAGAACCCGTTCAGTTTCTACGCTCACAAAAGCGTAAACTTGAACGGGCCACTTTTGAAAAAGCTAGAAAAGCATCGCATTCCCAAAGGGAAGCACACTCATCTGATGATGATGGTGTTATACCAGGGAACACATGCCAACACTCTATAGGTTGCTCCAGTTATCAAACTGATGAGTTATACTATAGAGCTAGGGGTATGGAAAAATCTCGGAAGAAATATGTGCAGGACATGGAGTCTCGCTGCCCGTGCGCCAACATAATCAAGGCGGTACTATCAGAATGCTGCTGTGCTGAAACCCCAAGGAGAGTCTCGGTGTTCGAGAGAATTTCCAAACCAAGGCATTTCCGCAAGAAGAAGTTCGTCCGTCAAGAAGACGAATATCTAAGAGTGTCGGCTAATATGGCCGGCAGGGGGAAATCAACCAGATATTTCAACCTGGAACAGCTTGCCGAGGTATCCTGATGCATGACGCGGTTGCCACCGGGAACCAATGGCCGGAAGAATTACCAAAGAGTACAAAAGGGACTTTCTCTAGAAGAAGAGGAGTCGGATGCTGATTCAGATTCTTGCTCGGCCATAGCGTCTGATGACACGGCTTCGAGTGCGGGGCAACCTTATGAATCGCTTATGATTAGTGCTGAACAGGTAACTAAGATACTTGAAGAGGCCCTGACTAAGTAGAAGGAGAGCTTCAAGTTTGAGATGAAGATGACCATGCAACGAATGAGAGAGATGCACGACCAACAAATTGCGGCGATGACAGTTCACCAAGGAGAGCCCAATCGACGCAATAATCAGAATCAAGAAGAGAATGACCGGGAAGGTGATAATGTCAATATCCCTCCTGTCAACAACGACAATGGGGGTGGTCCCGCGGATGATAACGCGAAAGAGGACCACGTCACCTCTTCCCAAAGCCACTCGAAAGCAGATACGAGTGAGGACAAGAAGATGAAGGACTTGGAGAGCAAAATCAACGCGTTGATGAACGCTCAAGAAGTAAAGAGGTCCGGTATACCCTGTCCCTACCCAAGGGAATGGGAATTAATCCCATATCCGGCAAAGTTTAATTTAATTAACTTTACGCCGTTTGATGGGAAGGGTTCCCCTACCCAACACTTGATATATTTCAAGTCTCATTTAGGAATCATTTCTGGAAATGAGCCTCTCATGGTGCGGTCATTCGTCGGCACTCTTCGCGGAGCAGCCTTCGATTGGTATCGCCGTCTCAAGCCCGGAAGTATCAACAGCTGGGACGACATGGAGGATATGTTCTTAACAAATTTCTTTGATGATGACACCAAAATTTTGATCGGCACACTATTCGACGAAAAGCAGAAGAATGGTGAGACGGTCGAAATTTCGTGAAAAGATTCCGAAATAAAGCAATGAATTGCAGGGATCCAGTCAGCGAGGATTTTATCCTCAAAACTTGCCACAACAATCTGACGTTGGACGTCCTCGAAGCCATGGGAATGGCGCCACCAAAGACCTGGAAGGACCTAAAGGTGCGGGGAGAAAGAGCCGAGCGATTCCTCAAAAGGAAGAAGGCCGAAAGAGGGCAAATAACGGGTAACGCTCCACAGCAAAACTTTGTCCCTAAGGGCAAAGGAAAGGCGCATGCAAATGCGGTGAACGCAAACCAAATATTTGAGGTGCAAGCATAGCCGCAACAGTAGCAACAGAAGGCGCCTCAACAATCAAGGTGGCAACAACAGCCCCAGAAGAAAAAGGCCGCGAAGCCGAAGTTCCCCAAGGTCTATTCATTCAAGGAGGATGAAGTTCCCAGTATTTTCAAATACCTCGTCGAGAACAACAAGATCAAGTTGCCTCCGATTCAGGATCAAGAAGACGCCAAGAGAGTCAACGATCCAAAGTACTGCGCATTCCACCGAGCGGTGCACCATCCTACCAAGGTATGCTAAGCTCTCAAAGATAAAATTCAAGCTCTAATCGTTGTTGGGGTTATTGTTCGCGGGAAAATTTGTTGTTTTCTTCATTATTGATTCCATTGTACACTCTTGGTAATTGTTTATCGATTACAAAGATCCGGTCTTTTTATAAGATCCGGTTACAACGAAAATCAAATAAAAAGACATGAAAATTACAAATTTGTTTCCTTGTTTGTCGAACAAATCGCGAGCTCCTGTTTTGCGGTAACTCGCTTGCGTGGGTTGTTTGCCTGTGCCGGGGTTGTTTACCGTGGACCACCGCGTGATCTGGATCCAAGCAGATCTACGACGTATTACGGGTATTATCCCACCAAGGAGATAATAGTCAGGAGGGATCGTTTCACCAAGAAAACGACCGCTCGAATCTCGGGATCTAAGAACCAAGCTTAGATCCGGAGTATAACGATGTAGATCTGAGATCCGGGATCCGATTCCTCTCGAACACTTGCCTTATTTGGCGTTGACGATCGCCGAGCACCGGATCTGGATGGACAAGCCCTTGAAGTTCCAAAGCTCCAATCTTTTCTAAGTTCTTAGATCTGAATCCGGCAGAGCTTCGACTCCTCTTTTCCAACCTCTGAAAATGAACACAAGCCCCTCTATTTATAGCCTCTCACTGTGCTCGTATGCACGTGTACACAATACACAAGGGGAGAGGGGGGAAACCGGCCACCTTGGGGTGGCTCGGCTCATGCCGAGCCACCCCAAGGTGGCTCGGCTGCGGAGCCACCCCAGGGTGGCTCGGCCTTGGCCGAGCCACCCTAGGGTGGCTCGGCTTGGGCCGAGCCACCTTAGGGTGGCTCGGTTTCGGCCGAGTCCCCCCGGGTGTTCTCCGTCATTCGGTTGTTTCCCGTTGTTTCCGGTTCTCTGTTGTTCGAACTTGATTCGGTTTGTGGTTGACTTGGTCTGGAATCGATTTGTTGACTTGATTCCCGATTTGTCAGTAATTCCACTTCTGAGTTTGAGTCCGAAACTGATCTTGATTCGATCACGATTCGTTCGAGTCCGTTCTTGGTTGGAGGACTCGTTGACTCCCCAAACCGTTGACTTGATTCCGCATGCGAATGGATGCATTCCGTTGTTCACGTGCGGTTCGTTAGCTTTGTAGCCTCATTAGTTCGCTTTGTCGCGTATCGTTTGGCTTCGGCGTTTGTGGGCTAACAGCTTTGTTCGGATATGTCGCCCGATGGTCCGTTTGTTGAATCGGCGTCGTCGAGCTGTGATAAGGGACCTATAGGCAATTTTATACGCCTACAAATACCCCCTCCAAAGTATTTCAGTCTCGTTCTTTTATAGAACAGTCTGGAATACTTTGGATGTGATTGTCCCAACCTTCAGTCGGCGTAGCGGGACTTTGGAATGGCTTCTGTTCTGGATTCCTTCAATTCCTTCAGGCTATTCGGTGCTTTGTCGAACGTCTGTAAGGGTTCCGGTGCTGCATTTATTGTCTGACCGTTGTTGGAATTTGAACTTGAAGTCGATTCTTGATTTCTTGACTTTTTTAGCTCGAGTTGGTTGATTCAACATAGAACCGATCATTGATTGACGGCGTTGAATCTTCATTTACAACGCGTTGTCCGGCGTTAGAGCTTCTTTGTGACGCGTTGTCTGGTGTTTAACTTTCATTACGACGCGTTGTCCGACGTCCAGGCTTCATTGCGACGTATTGTTCGACGTCCGACACAGTTTATACTCGTACGTCTTCAGGAGTATACACAGTTTAAGCTCTTAAGGTATTAGAGCGTGGCGGATACTTGAGTCACGAGACCAATCCATAGAATTAATGCGTCAATGACTCGTACTTATAGAATTTTTGGCAAATTCTCAGCCATCAACGGGTTTGATTAGCCTTTACCGACTACCGTTTGAGTCGGGCTAGCATGCAGATTCTTTAAGTCCGTTCCGCATGTGACGTTAAGCTAAAAGAGTTAACCCTTTTAGTGCTACGATATTGAATACGTAGACTTCGTCTTTCTCCTGTGAAAAGACTAAACAGCAACGTGTATGAGACGTTGACTTAGGATTTTTGGCAAATCCTCAGCCTTCAACGGATTTGACGTGCTCTTACCGATTACCGTTTGAATCGGGCTTACATGCGGATTGTTTAAATCCGTTCCGCATGTGACGTTGTGCTAGAGGAATGAACTCCTTTAGACTTTGTGCTATGATGTTGAATACATAGACTTTACCACTTGTTACGGGAATAGGTTACCCGGCGACGCGTGTTAGGCGTTGACTTTAGGGTTTTTGGCTAACCCCCAGCCTTAAACGGATTTGATTAGCCTTTACCGACTACCGTTTGAGTCGGGCTAGCATGCGGATTGTTTAAATCCGTTCGCATGTAACGTTGTGCTCAGAGATTGAATTCTCTGAGACTTTGTGCTATGATGTCGAATACATAGACTTCGCCATTGTTACGGGAATAGGATACCCGGTGACGCGTGTGAGGCGCTGACTTATCCCTACTTAGGCTTCGGGATAAAATATCCCAGAATTGAACTCTGGTGTCTTTTTCAATCGGAAAAAGACTAAACCGGCGACGCGTGTTAGGCGTCGACTTATCCTTACTTAGGATTCAGGATGAAATTCCCCATGCGTGTAAGGCATGGATTTCGGTGTTATTAATAACAACCTGCCACAATGTTGAATATGCGGATGGATGTTCTTTTTAACGGTCAAGAACTAACCGGCAGCGCGTGTTAGGCGCGGACTTATCCTTGCTTAGGTTTCAGGATAAAATACCCTTGAATCGAACTCTGGTGTCTTTTTCAATCGGAAAAAGACTAAACCGGCAGCGCGTGTTAGGCGCAGACTTATCCCTACTTAGGATTCGGGATAAACTTCCTAGGATGAATCCTAATATTGACAAATTTTGGAAAAGAAGTGGTGTGGGGAAGGAAGAATTTTATATTCTATTCCCCGAACAAGGAAGGAAGAATTTTATATTCTATTCCTTGATTCTGGAAAGGAAGAATTTTATATTCTATTTCCAGTGCAAGAAGGAAACTAGAAGTGAGATCTCCACTCCGAGAATCCGGAAGATCTAGATAAACTTACCTTTTATAGGATTGGTTATCTGATCGAAAGATGAGTTCTTCGTTTATCGAAGTGAAATTTCTACTTCGGTTATAACCATGAGAAGGTTGAACCAAAGAGAAAAGAAAGGGAGTTCTTTCGTTTATCGAAAGAGGACTCCGGACTGAAAGTGGACCTCTTGTTCATGGAAGGAATCAAGAGGGCCAGAAGAACATTCTTGGTGGACTCACTGTCGATTGGAATTGATCAGTGAGGGGTTTTGGAAAATGAATTTGGGTTATCCTCTAGAATATTAAGTGTAATATTCTTCGAGGAACTTCCCGATACATTAGTTATCCACCCTCAGCTTTCTTTGCAACGCTGGGTTTGACATTACAATCAGTTATATGACTGGGTTATCCCTAAGAATATTACATTTAACATTCCTCCGGGAACTTCTCGTTACCTGAATTATCCACCCCCAACTTTCTTTACAAAACTGGGTGTATCATTGAATTAGATGCACGATCGGGTTATCCTTAAGAACACCACGCGTGTCACTCTCCAGGAACTTCCCATGGAAGAAAGGGAAATAGTTTAGACTCATATACCTATTGGAGTATCAGAGAGCAGTTTAACCTCTTATACCGGTTGGAGGATTGAGAAACAGTTTATACTCGTATACTCTTTGGAGTTTCAGGAAGCAGTTTATACTCTTATACCGGTCGGAGTTGTGCCGTTTTCAACTGGCTCACTCTAGCGTTATGACACCGGCTTCAACCAAGGTCTGGATGCTATTCTTGAGTGTAAAGCATGCCTTGGTTGGGTGAAGGATCCTCCTGTGGTATGCACAGTACTTCGGATCCGCAATATCGTCAGCTTCCTCCTGATTCGCGATCGGTGGGAGCTTGATCTTGTTATTATCAAGGAGGGATTTGAAGATGGCTGGAACATCTTCATCCTTGAAGGAGTACTCTTTTTGAGGCCTCTGATCCGAAGTCTTTTGCTGCCTCCGGGACTGCTATTGCGATGTTTGATTAGCATCGACAGTCGTTGCGTGTGTCTTACCCTTACCACGGGAGACGAAGTTCGAGTTCGGAGGATTTGTCGTCGATTGACTCCTCTCGGCCTTCTTCCTTCGGAGGAAGCGTTTGGCTTGTTCCCCTCGGACCTTCAAGTCTTTCCAAGTGCTGGACGGTGTTGTTCCCATTACTTCCAACACGTCCAATGCGAGGTTGTTATGGCAAGTCTGGAGGATGAACTCCTCAGTGATCGGGTCCCGACAGTTTATTGCTTTATTCCGGAACCTCTTGACGAAGGTGTCCACTAATTCCCCATCTTTCTATTTCTCCTCGAGCAATGACCCGATGGATATCTTGGTGTCATCGTCGAAGAAATTGGTGAGGAACATGGTCTCCATATCGTCCCAGCTGCTCACGCTACCTGGCTTGAGGCGGCGGTACCAATCGAAGGCGGCTCCGCGAAGAGTGCCAACGAATGACCGCACCATCAGAGGCTCATTGCCGGAGATAACACCCAGGTGCGATTTGAAATAAATCAAATGCTGAGTGGGGGAACCTTTTCCCATCGAACGGCGTGAAGTTGATTAGACTAAACTTCGCCGGATAGGGGATTGACTCCCACTCCCTTGGGTATGGACAAGGAATGCCCGTTTTCTTCACCTCTTGAGTGGACATCAAGGTATTGATTTTTCTCTCGAGGCTTTTGATCTTCAAGTTTTCACTTGTATCTTCGTTGGCATCCTCATTACCACCCCCTGCGTTGATGGGAGGGTCATTAGCATTATGAGTTTCATTTGCACCTGTGTCCTCATCTTCCAGATTATTCTGGTTACGACGACTTGATTCACCTTGTTGGTTCCTCAGTGCCTGGAGTTGTTGGTCATGCATCTCTTTCATAGTCTGCATGGCCATCTGCATCTCGAGCCTGAAGCTCTCCTGCTGTTTGGCCATGGCTTCTTCGAGCATCTTGGCCACTTGTTCTGCGCTTATCATGAATGACTCGCGGGGTTCTCCTTCGCTGGATACGGTGTTGTCAGACGCAACCGCAGAGCAGGCATCCGATTCCTCATCTTCTGAAGGTGGTCTTATCCGAACTCTCCCGTACGTTCTTCGTGAGATGGCTCCGGACTGCAGACGGGTTAGACGCCGGGATGCTTTCAGAATCGACTCGAGATCATCCCGCGTCGATGTCCTTTTGCTGGTCATGTTAGCGGTGACCCTTGGAAATTCTCCATCTTCAACCACCGCTCTCCTTCGCCAGAAACGCCTAGGCCTTGGCTTTGGCGTTTTAGTGCTGAGCCTTTCGAACACCGAAACTCTTTCAGGGACTGTATTGTTGCATCTGCATTCAGACAATACTGCCCGAATAAGTTTGGAACAGGGGCATTGAGTCTCGAGCCTACGGGGACTTCTCTTTCTGGCTCTGCTCGTACCCCCAGCACGATAGTACAGCTCGTCCGTATGAAGGTCGGAGCAACCTATCGCGTGTTGGCACGACTTCTCAGGTATAACGTCATCGTCATCAGACGACAACGTTTCCTTCTGAGGATGAATTGCCTTCTTCGGGCTTTCGAGAGTCACGCGCCTTGAAACACGCCTTTGCGAGTGCGAGTTCTCAGCGGGCTCCTGGACTTCGATGCGCAAGGTAGTGCGCTTGGGTGCCGTAAACTCCTTGTCATGTTGAGGGTTGTGGCGACCCCCAGCATGTTGATTTGTTCGGGGCTTTTTCATTGGGCCCAAGCATTCATAAACTTTGCTGCGCTCATCGAGAATTGGACCGAGGCGCTCCAAGATGGACCTCCTTCCCCGGGATGGTTCGGGAGGTTGAACTCGTTTTGAAGGCTGTATTGATTGTTCCTTAGCCTGAGTTGCTGTTTCAGACTTCGGCTTCCATATTTGGCGGGTTGGTGGCGGCTTCTTTGTCACCTCTTTCTGAAGCTTTCTACGGGCTTCTTCAGCTTGAGCCCGTGCTTGCGCTGATAGTGCACGACGCTTGCGAATGCGCTCTTCCAATGTCGAGCGGTTCCGTTTAACGTGGACCCATTCGTTGATTGGCGGCTTGGAAGAGCTGTCACTCATCAGTTGTTGAGGCTGTTTGCCTCTTCTGTTTTTCAGCTCCACCTTGTAGCGGACTTCGTCAACAGACTCCATTGCCTTTGCGAATTGTTTCGCGAGGCGTTGACGTTGCCTTTGGCGGGCTCTCTTCGAGAGAGTCACCACGCCCTCGGTGACGGAAGATTTGGCCAGAACAGATCTGACCTGGTTGGAAGTTGGAGAAATCTCACCCAATGCAGCTTCGGCATCCAGCGGGGCGAGATCTTCGTTGGTGTTTTCAACATCTTCGTACCAACGAGCCTTTCTCCTGGAGGAGAACTTCTTGGACTTGCGGGGGGAGGTTGATCCGGACGAGGACACGTACTCCTCGAACTTCTGCTGGTCGAACTCGTACTCGACCTCCTCCACGACCGGGATCAAGATCCGCGGCTGCGATGCTCCGATCTCGGTAGCGAGATCGGTGTCTCCCACTGTGGTCGCCAGATTGTTCACGGGAAAATTTGTTGCTTTCTTCATTACTGATTCCATTGTACACTCTTGGTAATTGTTTATCGATTACAAAGATCCGGTCTTTTTATAAGATCCGGTTACAACGAAAATCAGATAAAAAGAAATGAAAATTACAAATTTGTTTCCTTGTTTGTCGAACAAATTGCGAGCTCCTGTTTTGCGGTCACTCGCTTGCGTGGGTTGTTTGCCTGCGCCGGGGTTGTTTACCGTGGACCACCGCGTGATCTGGATCCAAGCAGATCTACGACGTATTACAGGTATTATCCCACCAAGGAGATAATAGCCGGGAGGGATCGTTTCACCAAGGAAACGACCGTTCGAATCTCGGGATCTAAGAACTAAGCTTAGATCCGGAGTATAACGATGTAGATCTGAGATCCGGGATCCGATTCTTCTCGAACACTTGCCTTATTTGGCGTTGACGATCGCCGAGCACCGGATCTGGATAGACAAGCCCTTGAAGTTCCAAAGCTCCAATCTTTTCTAAGTTCTTAGATCTGAATCCGGCAGAGCTTCGACTCCTCTTTTTCCAACCTCTGAAAATGAACACAAGCCCCTCTATTTATAGCCTCTCACTGTGCTCGTATGCACGTGTACACAACACACAAGGGGAGAGGGGGGGAAACCGGCCACCTTGGGGTGGCTCGGCTCATGCCGAGCCACCCCAAGGTGGCTCGGCCGCCGAACCACCCTGGGGTGGCTCGGCCTTGGTCGAACCACCCTGCGGTGGCTCGGCCTTGGCCGAGCCACCCTTGGGCCGAGCCACCTTAGGGTGGCTCGGTTTCGGCCGAGTCCCCCCGGGTGTTCTCCGTCGTTCGGTTGTTTCCCGTTGTTCCCGGTTCTCTGTTGTTCGGACTTGATTCGGTTTGTGGTTGACTTGGTCTGGAATCGATTTGTTGACTTGATTCCCGATTTGGCAGTAATTCCACTTCTGAGTTTGAGTCCGAAACTGATCTTGATTCGATCGCGATTCGTCGAGTCCGTTCTTGGTTGGACGACTCGTTGACTCCCCGAACCATTGACTTGATTCCGCATGCGAATGGATGCATTCCGTTGTTCACGTGCGGTTCGTTAGCTTCGTAGCCTCATTAGTTTGCTTTGTCGCGTATCGTTTGGCTTCAGCGTTTGTGGGCTAACAGCTTTGTTCGGATGTGTCGCCCGATGGTCCGTTTGTTGAATCGGCATCGTCGAGCTGTGATAAGGGACCTATAGGCAAATTTATACGCCTACAGTTATCACTATGAAGCAACCCAAGGAGAAGAATGTGGGTGCGAATACAGTATCCATCAGCTTCGGGTCTGTTCCTTCGAGCTGGTTTTAACATGAGCCAGTAATCAACGCAGCAGTGAAGACGGTGAATGATGATCCTCACAAATAGCGCCAGAAAGGGCTCGTACCACACACGGCCCCGAACGGCGAGATTCTGTGGGTTCACCCGGACTTGATCACAGATGAACAATGGACCGCGACTTCTTCCAAGAAAAAGTCGAAAAGAAAGGGTAAATCCTTTCATGGAGCTTCTGCTATACCAGGGGTGGATGACGACAGAATTCCGGCCTTCCCGCTCTCTGAAGACGAACAGGAGGCCTTCGCAACCCGAAGCGGGAACGAATATCACTACAAGTACCCGGATGCTTCCGAGCTATTGGGCACCAAAACCCCACCTTCCAAGACGCTGGCAGAACTGGGAATCACAGCAACTCCCCCAGCACCGGTAGCTGCGGAGAAAGTCCCGCAGAAGGAGAAAGGGAAAGAGACTGTACGATAAGAAGCTCAAAACCCGAGGCAGTCTCGATTCAATCATCCGATTGGGAAAGACAAACCGGGAAATGAAGCTCTCCACCCTATTTTGATATCATGGCGCAGTTGGCTAACATCCCGGCTCGGATAACCCTATACGAGTTGCTGCGTCTATCAAAAGATACAAGGAAAGCAATACAAGAGGCCTTGAACGATTCTGAAGTTTTCCTGACTCGAATCAAGCCGTCTCCTGAAGAACCGGAGTCGTCAGCTCAACACTGCAATCTCGCGGCTCATCATTTTCCCTGCATCTCATTCACCAAAGAAGACATGCAGACGAAGAACTCAAAGCATGATAGGCCCTTGTATTTCACCGGGCACATTGGCTCCAGCATGGTCAACCGGATCCAAGTCGATCCGGGTTCCGCTGTTAGCATCATGCCATTCCGATTGATGCATCATCTCGGGATCCCGACTAGCAAATTAGCCTCCACTGGCACGACGATTTATGGATTCAACACCAGCGGGTCCAGACCCCTGGGGAAGATCCGAATCAAGTGCCAGATCGGGGATTTGAAGTCGGAAGTTACTTGCTATGTGATTGACGTGGAAACATCCTATAACTTACTGTTGGGTCGACCTTGGATCCACGGTAACCTTATAGTCCCGTCAACTCTACATCAATGCCTCAAATATGTAGGCACAAATAACGAAGTTAAGACGGTGGTCGCGGATAAGCAACCGTTTAAGGGATTGGAGAACTATTTCACCGATTCCCTTTTATACAGTGCTGAATCCGATACTGAACCATCGGCCTAGGGGACGGACAGTGGTGATGAAGCTGATACCGAAGCCGGGCTTGATTACGATGGTGGTTTTGTTCTTAATGACATTATACCCATTGTAATCAATCTTGACGATGATAAATCATCGGAGAATAGTTGTAATTGGCAACTTGTCGAAGAACTATCAATAAACGATGATTTAGAGTACTCGATGTGTCTCGATAATGTCACTAAAGAACTCTATGATAACCCTGATTTACATATGCCTCTTCAATCATTTTGCTTGACAAAAAAACAGGTACACGACCCTTGCGGAACGACGCTTGTCATCCCCGCAGGGATTGGGGGTGGAAAGGAGGTCGTCTACGGCAAAGGAAGAAAATCTCCGATACCCGACCACTTCTTGGAAGAGGAAGACGACGACGATAAACCTGCTCCACATCTATTCAGATATGATACGAAAGCACGCAATATGATGGAAAAGCAGGGATATGACTTCAAGCTCGGAGAGGGTCTTTACTTTGGTCGAGGTCCGCGAGTTCCACCTCGAATGGCCTATGTACCAAAAGGAAAACCCGATGATTATTATCGCCACAAAAGAGGCTTAGGCTACGTCTCCTCATCCGACGACGAATGTTGCTGGCAAATCATCGATCAAATTTCTAACAAGGCTAGAAAAGGATACTCTTTCGACTCCTCGGCATGGGATTCCGACGCTAGTCTTGGCGAAATGTTTAAAAAGCTAATGTCGAACATGGTCACGGTTGATCCAACGACAATAGAAGAGGATGACCAGATGCCAACATGGGAAGATCCGTGGGTTCATCACTTGAACATGCATTACGGTGATAGGTTCGAACAGAGAGAACCTCCTACCGAAGATCAAGTAGTCCAAGTGAATATGGGAAGCGAGGAAAATCTGAAGCCGATATTCATTAGCGGTAGTCTCCTACCTGAGGAGAAAGAAGAGTTAATCTCTCTTATCCGGGAGTACATCGATGTGTTAGCCTGGAATTATGAAGACATGCCAGGGCTCGATCCAAACGTAGCAGTGCATCGTCTCAACATTAAGCCGGATGTCAAACCTGTCAAACAACAACAAAGACGGTTTCGTCCGCAAATGATGGAGGCGATCGAAGCTGAGGTTAAAAAGCTCGTCGACTCAGGATTCATTAGAGAAGAGAAACATCCAGAATGGCTTGCCAATATTGTCCCAGTCCTTAAGAAGAACGGGAAGATCAGGATATGCATCGACTTCAGGGACCTCAATGCTGCTTGCCCAAAAGATGATTTTCCTCTTCCCATCACAGATGTTATCATCGACAACACATGCGGGTTCGAGAGGATGTCCTTTATGGATGGTTTCTCTGGTTATAACCAGATAAAGATGCATCCAGATGATGAAAAGCATACTGCATTTAGAACGCCTCTCGGCGTCTTCTGCTACACAGTTATGTCCTTCGGCTTAAAGAATGCAGGTGCTACATATCAAAGAGCCATGTCAAGGATCTTTCAAGAGCATCTCCGAAAGACTGTCGAGTGCTACGTGGATGATCTGGTCGTGAAAAGTCATAACAAGAATGATCATATTAAGGACTTGAAAACCATGTTCGACTTGATGCGGGCCCATCAGTTGAAGATGAACCCTACCAAGTCTTTCCTCAGAATGTCCAGTGGTAAATTCCTGGGATTCATCATTACCACCAAAGGTATTCACATTGACCCGGATAAGGTAAAGGCGATTAATGAATTACAACCGCCAAGAAACCTCAAAGAGCTCAGAGGACTGCAAGGGCGATTGGCTTATATCCGTCGGTTTATCTCAAACCTTTCGGGAAAATGCCAATCGTTCTCCAGGCTCACAAAGAAGGGAGTATCATTCGTATGGGACGATGCTTGTCAAAAAGCATTTGAGAGTATTAAAGAATATCTCTCAAAACCTCCCATACTCGTTGCACCGAAATCGGGCAAACCGTTCTTGATTTATGTCAAGGCGACGAGCCACTCATTAAGTGCATTGCTTGCACAAGATGACGATAACGGTCACAAGCAGGCGGTGTATTATTTAAGCCGAACCATGGTAGGCGTGGAATCTCGATATCCCATGATTGAGAGAGAATGCCTCGCTCTAGTGTTTGCCATCCAGAAGATGCTGCATTACTTGGTTGGACAGACCATCTATGTCATCTCCAAAGTTAACCCTGTCCGAGTGTTCATGACTCAACCAGCTTCCATGAATTGGCGGTTAGCAAAATGGGCCTTACTCTTGTCCCAATATGATCTACACTTCAAACAGCAGAAGTCAGTAAAAGGGCAGGCCATCTGCGATCTCCTGGCATCTAATCCAACTACGGATACCGCCGATATATATGATGACCTACCCGATGAAACCCACGAAGTCAATGCAACTTCGCACCAACAAGTGTGGCGTTTGTACTTCGATGGTGCTTCCCGAGCAGCTCTTGTCACAGGTACTCCTGGATGTTCTAAGGTCTACTCCGGAGTTGGGGTTGTCTTAGTTTCCCCAGGAAACCACGTGATGCCTCGAGCTTATTCATTAACCGAGCCATGCTCGAATAATGTAGCAGAGTATAACGCATTGATTATAGGGCTCAATTTCGCCAAGGAGCTGGGGGTTGAGTATCTCGAAGCTTTCGGTGATTCTCAACTAATTGTTAAGCAAGTCCAAGGGGAGTATGAAGTCCGAAGTCAGGATTTAATCCCATATCACAAGATGGCGGTGGAACTAGCGGAACCGTTTGAAGGATTCTTCATCGAGCACGTTCCGCGGTTACAGAACACCTACGCAGATGCGTTAGTGGCTTTAGCCGTATCTCTGGCACAGCCTCCCGTGACAGAGTAGTTTGTTACGGTAAGAACTCACCAACTCTTAGTGCCGCTTTACGATGAAGATGGCAGGGAAGAAGAGGTCCAGGAGGTGCACACAACTCAGGTTGAGTTCGAACCCCGAGATTGGCGTTTTCCCATCATCGACTACGTCTTGCATGGAATCTTGCCAGAAGATGTGAAGGAGAGAGAGTCAATCAGACGAAGAGCTCTAAGATTCTACTATAATACGGAGAATCGAACGCTATATCGCAGGGGGTACGATGGGTTGCTAGCACGTTGCTTATCAACCAAAGAAGCTGAAGAAGTACTTAGAGAGGCGCACGAAGGAGAGTGTGGCGCACACCAGCCCGGTCCCAAACTTTATGATCGCATCAGAAGAATGGGATATTTTTGGCCTTTCATGATGAGTGATGCAATCACATACGCCCGAAAGTGTCACGCGTGTCAAGTACACGCGAATTACATGCACCAACCTCCGGAGCATCTGCATCCTTCGATTACGTCATAGCCATTCGAGACTTGGGGAATGGACATTGTTGGCCCTATAAATCGCCCATCAGTCAAAGGTGACCGGTTCATCCTGGCAATTACCGATTACTTCTCCAAATAGGCTGAAGCAATTCCACTCAGAGAAGTTAAAACGAGTAACGTCATTGCATTCATCAAGCATCATATCATCTACAGGCATGGTGTTCCGAGACGAATCATACATGACAACGGTCCTTAATTTGTTAGCAACGCCTTCATAAGGTTCTGCGAAAAGTTTAAAATTCAGGACATCTCGTCAACAGCTTATAATCCCACAGCAAACGGATTAGCTGAAGCCTTCAACAAGACTATCATAAAACTCTTGTCGAAACTTGTGAAGAGTAACAAGAGGGATTGGGACAACAAGCTCGGCGCGGCTCTATGGGCCTATCGTACCACGGTGCGTACACCGACCGGCGCAACCCCATATTCATTGGTGTACGGATGTGAAGCCGTTCTCCCTTTGGAAATCCAAAACTCCATCTCTTCGGATCGCTCTTGCAACCCAGATGACGACCGAAGAACAACATCAAAAACGCCTCGAAGAACTCGAGATGCTCGATGAAAAGCGCCTGGAAGCTCAACACATATTGAGTTTTACCAAGCCAGAATTTCTCGAGCCTTCGACAAAAAAGTTCGACAAAGGAGTTTTAAGGAAGGGGATCTGGTCTTAACTGAAAGACGTCCTATGATCCTTAACTCTAAGAAGAAAGGCAAGTTTGAACCCAAATGGGAAGGACCGTTCGTAGTAGAAACAGTTTACTCGAACGGCGCATATCGCCTAGTCACCAAAGATGGTGACCGGCTCATGATGCCAATAAATAGCAAATTCCTGAAAAGATACTATCCTTAGTATCTTCAGAAAATTTTGATGTACCAGGAAGTTCCCGGAAGAATGCCGCATTGGGGTATTCTTAGGGATAACCCGGTCGCTGCAAGAGAGATGAACAAGAAATCCACATTCGAATCCCGAATGTTCTTGTTTGTCGGACTCTAACTCTCATAAGATGAGATCTAATCATTCGATGGATTAATCTTCCCTCACAAAACTTTCAGTGGTGTTTGACGATTCATAGTCTCCACCACACAATTCCCACTTGGTCAAACCTTCCTACAGTTAGGACCAAAGCCAAATTCCCCTCTCGATTCCTCCAATGAACGAGAGGTCCACAAATCGAGCGATCAAACCTTCTTACGGTTATGATCGTTCTCAAACTTTCCACTTGGTCAAACCTTCCTACAGTTAGGACCAAAACCAAAATCTCCTCTCGATTCCCCAAATGAACGAGAGGTCCACTTTCAAATCGAGTGATCAAACCTTCCTACAGTTAGGATCATCTCAAATCTCCACTTGGTCAAACCTTCCTATAGTTAGGACCAAAGCCAAAATCTCCTCTCGATTCCTCCCAGGAACGAGAGGTTCACTTTCAATCCGGACAACCAAACCTATAAAAGTTAGGGTTGTTCCCCCACTCTCACTTAGTTAAGCTTACCCTGGCCAAGACTGAGACTGAGTCATTCCTTTTCGATAAACGAAAAGTTGCCTTCGCTCCTTTTTCCACCAAACCTATAAAAGTTAGGGTAGAAATTGAGCTTCTTTGGATTCAAATGACCAATCCTATAAAAGTTAGGGTCGTTTGAACCTTTTCGATTCTCGGAGTGGAGATCCCACTCCTAGTTTCATCCTTCGGATCGTGGGGGTGGAGATCCCACCCCGAGTTTCCTTTCCTGTTGAAGATAGAATATAAAATTCTTCCTCTTCAGATTCAAATGACCAATCCTATAAAAGTTAGGGTCGTTTGAACTTTTCGATTCTCGGAGTGGAGATCCCACCCCTAGTTTCGTCCTTTTAGATTCTGGGGGTGGGGATCCCACCTCGAGTTTCCTTTCCTGCTGGAGATTGTAGGCGTATAAAACTGCCTATAGGTCCCGTTATACAGCTCGACGACGCTAATTCGACAAAATCGACCATCGGGCGACGTATCCAAACAAGACCGTTAGCTCGCCAATGCCGAAGCCAAACCATACGCAACGGAGCAGGTTAACGAGGCGACGAAGCCAACAAATCGCACCCAAGCATTGGAACGCATCCACTCGCACGCGGAATCAAACCAACGTTTCGGGGAATCACCGAGTCATCTAAACAAGAGCGAACTCGGTGATATAACGATCGAATCAAGATCAATTCCGGACTTGAACTCAGAAGCGGATTAACTGCCATATTTGGAATCAAGTCAACAAGTCGATTCCAAACCAAGTCAACCACAAACCGAATCAAAGTCCAAATCAACAACGAACCGGAAACACCGGAAAACCCGAACGACGGACGAAACGACGGAAAGCGCACCTAAGGGGGCTCGGCCAAAGCCGAGCCACCCACAGGTGGCTAGGCTCTGTTCTGTGCACGGGGCACAGTTTCGAGCGCCTATAAATAGGCCTTGTGCTCATTTGTTTCAGAGGTGGGAAATTTTGGAGAGAGGCGAAGCCCTGCTGGATTGAAGACTCAGATCTAAACAAGATTCAAACTTTGAAGGCTTTGGAGACTTGGACTTCCAGATCCGGTGCTCAGCGATCGTCAATGCCAAATAAGGTAGGTGTTCGAGAGGATTGGATCTTCAGATCTACACGATCACACTCCGGATCTAAGCTTGGTTCTTAGATCCCGAGCATCGAGCGGTTGTTTCCTTGGTGAAACAATCCCTCCCGGCTATTATTCCCTTGGTGGAATAATACCCGTTATATCGTGTAGATCCGACCGGATCGAGATCACGTGGTGGTCCACGGCAAATAACCCCGGCGCAGGCAAAGAACCCACACAAAGCGAGTGACCGCAAAACAGGAGCTCGCGATTCGTTCGACATAAAAGGAAACAAATTGTAATCTTTCTTTTTCTTATTTTTGATTTTTATTGTAACCGGATCTTATAAAAAGACCGGATCTTTTGTAACCGATAAACTGTTATCAAGAGTACAATGACATCAATGAAGAAAGACACAAATTTTCCCGCGAACAGAGATAGAATATAAAATTCTTCCTCTTCAGCACTAGGAGATAGAATATAAAATTCTTCCTCTCTCAGTTTGTCTTTGAAAAGACGCAACCCCAAACTTCCAGTCCGTGCACTTTGTGCACGGGGCGGTGCGGGGTACCCTTCGGCATCACAACACAAAGTCTCAGAGAGTTCACTCTCTTAGCACAACGTTACATGCGGAACGGATCTAGACAATTCGCATGCTAGCCCGATTCAAACGGTAATCGGTAAAAGCACATCAAACCCGTTGAAGGCTGGGGGTTTGCCAAAAACCCCAAAGTCTATACCTAACACGTATAGCCGGTTTAGTCTTTTACCGATTAAAGAAGACACCAGGGTCTAAACCTAGGGAATGTTATCCCGAAGCCTAAGAAGGGATAAGTCATCGCCTAATACGCGGTGCGGGGTGCCCTTTTCCCTATAAGAAATGGTGAAGTCTATATATTCAAAGTCATAGCATTGAGGGATGGGGGTGTACCAAAAATCCTGTGAAAGAAGCAAATGCGGAGTCTCTAGTAATAAATCAAGCCAAAAGCATACAACAACAAGTTCGTTAGCCCGAAGGCAACTGACGGCTAAGAACATCGGACTCTAGACTAGAGAGCCTGTCCATGTAGCCCTGCTCAAGTTTTGCCTGCAGGCTAGCTCGGACAGAGTCTTCAGAACTGCTTAAGACCTCCGCGGCTTCATTTTGCAGCTTCATCAATCCCTCCTGTGTCGATCCCAGTTTATCGAGCGTCCATTCATGAGAACGTTCTAATCCAGCCAGGTCCTCGGCAATAAGAGTAGCGGACTCTTCGGCACGCCTCAAGGCCTCCTTCAGCCTAGCTATCTCCTCCCGGGTGGAATCCAAGGAACTGAATAATTCAGCTCTGCCGGCATCCTTCTTCGCCAGGGTAGCCATCAGCTGTGCAACAGAATGCTCACGTGATCAAAGCTCACTGCCAATGGAAGATCTCAGGTCATGCCACTGCGTCAGCCTATCCTCCATCTGAGAGGATACAAAAGAGGAAGCTCTACCAGCCTTCAACTCCCTCAGCTCTCGGATCTCTGACTCCAGAACAGCGAATTCGGCAGTGAAGGAATCGGCCAACTCTGGATGTCCCTCTTCCCTCATCATCATCATGTGACGAGAAAAGGAATGCCTGAACTGATCGAAACAATACTCTCTGTGAAGAAGCTTCTCAATCATGCCGTTATAAAAGGCGGTAAAACAGCCAAGGTCCATACGAAAAACGTCTCTGTCTGGATCGGTATCGGCCAGAAGGGCGCGGACACGCTCATACAGAGAAGATCGAGATCCTGCAAGCAGCGATATAGAAAGCTAAGGGATTATCAAGTACGATGAGGAAATTCAAAGTCAAATTCCGAGCGTACCTATGCCGACGGAGGTTCCCTCGGGCTGAGGACCGACAGGTTCCGAGATAACGGCAGGAGTAGCCATAGAGGGTATATCAACCCTTGCATGCAGATCGGTCGTATCTCCTGGCTGTGGTAGGGAGACACCGCTCTCACGTGAGCTATCAGCCCCAGTAATTGTAGTGGCACCAGGCGCAACGCCTGGTCCTATAGTTACACTTCTTCATTAGTCAAAATGAAAAGAAGAATGGGATGAAAGAAAAAGAAAATGAAGAGAATCGGATGTATACCTGTGAATGAATCACTCCCAAAGAGTGGTCTCACAGTCCCTCTGGAAGTCTGTTCAGCCAGCATGTCGGCTAATAATCCGGCGTCAGGTTTTGAGAAACTTGGTGCAGGAACATATCCCTGTTCCTCGAAACCTACGTCATGGAAGGCTCCGTCCCCAGCTGGCTTTTCTATCGCAACATCTGCAGGGCAACCCAGATGTTGGAGATATGTATAAGAAGATAAGGAGGAAAGGAAAGCTTTGAAATACCTGTAGGCATCAAAAATCGCCGATAGGTCCCCGCAAACAACTCAGTGTTAAACAAATGACGATGAACGTCACTACCCGGTTCACAGGGGTTCGGTTAACAATGGTGAACGATTGAAGTGAATCGACGAACAACGAAGGCACGGGCTAAATCAAGGGCCCCGCAATGTTTACAAAGAGAACAACGTCCTTCGTGAATCATTCATCCTACAGATGATCCGATCACCAGATCTTGTAGAACTCCTCGACGGGCTTCCAACGCACCCAGAATCAGTCAAATCCAAGTCTGGATGAAAGCACTACAGCGAAAACAATCAAAACACCGCGGAGCGTCCCGGATAACACGAAACACCCCCAAGGGTGTCTCAGAAAATCCGAGACACCCCAAGGGTGTCTCGGAATTTTCGAGACACCCCTAGGGTGTCTCGGATTTTCCGAGACACCCAAGGGGGTGTCCTCACCTTTTTGCACCCCCTACCCTCTTGGTTTCCTATAAATAGGCCCCTAAGGCCTCCATTTACAGGGGCTCCTGATTTTTGGCTGATTTTGGCTCTTGGCTTGGAATTGCTCTTGGCCTGAGATTTGAAGCGGCGAAGCCCTGCTGGAGCTTGGAGCAAGGTCTGAATTTTGAAGCGGCGAAGCCCTGCTGGAGCGAGGAGTGAGAGTTCTTCACCAACCCTTCATTCACCCCCTTCTTTTTCCTTAGTGTTGCTCCTTAGCGGTGACACTAAGAAGAGCTATTATCTCGCTTTATCCGAGATATACGCTTCAAACTTCTAGATCTCACGCGGATCGACAAAGTTCTGTTTCTATATCCCTCCGTGGATAGACGAAACTCTACCGGATTCTACCGGAACGGATCTGATCGACCGGCGGTCCATGGATATCAACACCCCCGTCACAGGCCAAAGACCCACGCAAGCAAGAACCGATAAACAGGACTTTTGTTTATTTTCAAGAGAGTTGTAATTTTCATTTCTTTGTTATTTGATCCGTTGTAACGACTGAAGTTTTAATGGAATCAGTAATGAAGGCAACTTCTCGCGAAAACAAGCTGGCGACCACAGTGGGAGCCGCCGATCTCACTGCCGAGATCGTCGTGACGCAACCGGCCTTCAAGATCCGGGTGAATGAAGAGATCGAATACGAGTTCGATCAGTAGAAGTTTGAAGAGTACCTCTCTTCCTCCTCCTCCAGATCCGCCTCTCCAAATAGGCGCGGGAAGACTCTATCCTCCCGAAGGGCTCCTGGGATCTCCAACTCCTCAATCCAAGATCCCGCCGCTGCAGCACTCGTACCACACAACGTCCCCGCGTCGTTCAGTGTGGTCAAGGCTACAGATCTGGCTCTCCCGTCTGCCACAAAGGCGATTGATGATGCAACTCCAGCTCCATCAAAGAGGGCTTGACAAAGACGGCGTCAACGCCTCGCCCTACAACAAGCCAAAGCTGCTGAATCATTGGATGGGATCCGCTACAATGAGGATCTAAATTCCAGGTACCGTCGAGAACAACGGCAAACAACCAACCTCCCCTCCACAACAGAAGCAAGTGAGTGGATCCGCGTCAAGAGGAACTGCTCCACGCTCAAGGAGCGAATCAAAAAGCGCCGCGCCTTGCTTGCGCATGCCCGAGCCCTGTTGCAAAAGGCGGAGGGAATGCAGAAAGAAGAGGTGGTCAAGAGCCCGTCTACAAGCAAGTGGGTTTAGTTGCCAAAGCCAAAACCAGCACCTCAAATACAAGAAGGTGGAGTTGCTGCCCGAGTTCCTTCAAAACTAGATCCGGCGCCTTCAACGGAGCCAGGTAAAAAAGGGGATCCTTCAAAACCCAGGGTTCCTGTCAAGGAAAGTCTGGGACCATTGAAAGGTCCCCAAGTGATGAATCAAACTGGGGGTCGTATCAATCCTCCCAAGAAAGATGATAAAGGGAAAGCCCCTATCACCGACCGCACCGGGTTGCGAGTCGAAGTAAAAGAGCCCGTTCAGTTTCTACGCTCACAAAAGCGTAAACTTGAACGGGCCACTTTTGAAAAATCTAACAAAGCGTTGCATCCCCGAAGGGAAGCACACTCATCTGAGGATGAGGGTGTTATACCGGGAAACACATACCAACACGCTGTAGGTTGCTCCAGCTACCAAACTGATGAGTTGTACTACAGAGCTGGGGGTATGGAAAAGTCCCGGAAGAGATGTGTGCAGGACATGGAGTCTCGCTGCCCGTGCGCCAACATAATCAAAGCGGTGCTATCTGAATGCTGCTCTGCTCAAGCCCCGAGGAGAGTCTCGGTGTTCGAAAGAATTTCCACACAGAAACGCTTCCACAAGAAGAAATTCGTCCGCCAAGAAGACGAATATCCAAGAGTGTCGGTTAACATGACCGGCAGAGGGGGATCAACACAATACTTCGGCATAGATCAGCTTGTCAAGGTATCCCGATGCATGACGCGGTTGCCACCAGGAACCAGGGGCCAGAAGAATTACCAAAGGGTACAAAAGGGGCTCTCTTTAGAAAAAGAGGAATCAGATGCTGATTCGGATTCTTGCTCTGCTGTTGCATCCGATGACACGGCTTCGAGTGCAGGCCAACCTTATGAATCGCTCATGATCAGCGCTGAACAAGTGTCTAAGATACTTGAAGAGGCTCTGTCTAAGCAGAAGGAGAGCTTCAAGTTTGAAATGGAGATGGCCATGCAGCGAATGAGGGAGATGCACGACCAACAAATTGTGGCGCTGATGGTTCACCAAGCAGAGCCTAATCAACGCAATCAAGATGAGAATGAGCGGGAAGGAGATAACGTCAATATCCCTCCCGTCAACAACGACAACGGGGGCGGTCCCGCGAATGATAATGCTAAAGAGGACCACGTCACCTCTCCTCAAAGCCACTCGAAGGCAGATACGAGTGAGGACAAGAAGATGAAGGACCTGGAGAGCAAAATCAACGCGTTGATGAATGCTCAAGAGGTAAAAAGGTCCGGTATACCCTGCCCCTACCCAAGGGAGTGGGAATCGATCCTATATCCGGCAAAGTTTAATCTGATTAACTTTACGCCGTTTGATGGGAAGGGTTCCCCTACCCAACACTTAATCTATTTTAAGACTCATTTAGGAATCATTTCCGGAAATGAGCCCCTCATGGTGCGGTCATTCGTCGGCACTCTTCGCGGAGCTGCCTTCGATTGGTATCGCCGTCTCAAGCCTGGGAGCATCAGTAGCTGAGACGACATGGAGGATATGTTCTTAACGAATTTCTTCGACGATGACACCGAAATTTTGATCGGCACGCTGTTTGACGAAAAGCAGAAGAACGGCGAGACGGTCGAAAACTTCGTGAAGAGATTCCGAAACAAAGCAATGAATTGCAGGGATCCAGTCAGCGAATATTTCATCCTCAAAACTTTCCACAACAACCTGACGCTCAACATTCTTGAAGCCATGGGAATGGCGCCGCCAATGACCTGGAAAGACCTGAAGGTACGGGGAGAAAGAGCCGAGCGATTCCTCAAGAGGAAGAAGGCTGAAAGAGGGCAGATCACAGGTAATGCTCCACAACAAAACTTTATTCCTAAGGGCAAAGGAAAGGCACATGCGAATGCTGTGGACGCGAATCAAATATTTGAGGTACAAGCACAGTCGCAACAGCAGCAGCAGAAGGCGCCTTAACAATCCAGGTGGCAACAACAGCCCCAGAAGCAAAAGGCCGCGGAGCCGAGGTTCCCGAAGGTCTACTCATTCAAGGAGGATGAAGTCCCCGGTATTTTCAAATACCTCGTCGAGAACAACAAGATCAAGTTGCCTCCGATTCAGGATCAAGAAGATGCTAAGAGGGTCAACGATCCGAAATACTACGCATTCCACCGAGCGGTGCACTATCCTACCAAGGTATGCTACGCTCTTAAAGATAAAATCCAGGCCCTAATCGATGTTGGGGTCATCACTATGAAGCAACCCAAAGAGAAGAAGGTGGGTGCAAATGCAGTATCCATTAGCTTTGGGTCTGTTCCCTCGAGTTGGTTCCAACACGAGCCGGTGATCAATGCGGCGGTGAAGATGGTGAATGATGATCCGCACCAACAGCGCCAGAAAGGGCTCGTGCCACACACGGGCCCGAACGGCGAGATTCTGTGGGTTCATCCGGACTTGATCACAGATGAACAATGGACCGGGACCTCTTCCAAAAAGAAGAAATCAAAGAGAAAGGGGAAATCTTGTCACGGAGCTTCTGCTATACCAGGGGTGGATGACGATAGAATTCCGACCTTCCCGCTCTCTGAAGACGAACAGGAGACCTTTGCAACCCGAAGCGGGAACGAATATCACTACAAGTACCCGGATGCTTCCGAGCTATTGGGTACCAAAACCCCACCTTCCAAGACGCTGGCAGAACTGGGGATTGCAGCAACTCCCCCAACGCCGGTAGCTGCGAAGAAAGTCCCGCAGAAGGAGAAAGGGAAGGAGCCTATACGCCAAGAAGCCCAAAACCCGAGGCAGTCTCGATTCAATCATCCGATTGGAAGAGACAAACCGGGAAATACGAGCTCTCCGCCCCATTTCGACATCATGGCGCAGTTGGCCAACATCCCGGCTCGGATAACCTTTTACGAGTTGTTGCGCCTTTCGAAGGACACAAGGAAAGCACTACAAGAAGCCTTGAGTGATTCGGAAGCCTTCTTGACTCGAATCAAACCATCTCCTGAAGAACCAGAGTCGTCAGCTCAACAATGCAATCTGGCGGTGCATCATTTTCCCTGCATCTCTTTCACCAAAAAGGACATGCAGACGAAGAATTCAAAGCATGATAGGCCTTTGTATTTCACCGGGCACATTGGCTCCAGCATGGTCAACCGGATCCAAGTCGATCCGGGTTCCGCTGTTAGCATCATGCCATTCCGATTGATGCATCATCTCGGAATTCCGACTAGCAAATTAGCTTCCACTGGCACGACGATTTATGGATTCAACACCAGCGGGTCTAGGCCCTTGGAGAAGATCCGAATCAAGTGCCAGATTGGGGATTTGAGGTCGGAAGTCACTTGTTATGTGATTGACGCGGAAACATCCTATAACTTACTGTTGGGTCGACCTTGGATCCACGGTAATCTTATAGTCCCGTCAACTCTACATCAGTGCCTCAAATATGTAGACACAAACAATGAAGTCAAGACGGTGGTCGCGGATAAGCAACTGTTTAAGGGATTTGAGAATTATTTTAACGATTCCCTTTTATACGGTGCTGAATCCGATACTGAACTATCGGCCCAAGGAACGGACAGCGGAGATAAAGCTGATACCGAACCAGGGTTTGATTATGACGGCGGTTTTGTTTTAAATGACATTGTACCCGTTGTAATCAATCTTGATGATGATGAATCATCGGAAAATAGTTGTAATTGGCAACTTGCCGAAGAACTATCAATAAACGATGATTTAGAGTACTCGATGTGTCTTGATGATGTCACTAACGAGCTTTATGATAACCTTGATTTGTATATGCCTCTTCAGTCATTTTGCATAACGAAAAAGCAGGTACACGACCCTTACGGAACGACACTTGTTATCCCCGTAGGGATGGGGGGTGGAAAGGAGGTCGTCTACGGCAAAGGAAGAAAATCTCCGATACCCGACCACTTCATGGAAGAGGAAGACGACGACGATAAACCTGCCCCACATCTGTTCAGGTACGATGCGAAAGCGCGCAATATGATGGAGAAGCAGGGATATGACTTCAAGCTTGGAGAGGGTCTTTTCTTTGGTCGAGGCCCGCGAGTTCCACCTCGAATGGCCTATGTACCAAAAGGGAAGCCCGATGATTATTATCGCCACAAACGAGGCTTAGGCTATGTCTCCTCAGATGACGAATGTTATTGGCAAGTCATTGATGAAATTGCCAACAAAACTAGAAACGGATATTCTTCTGATTCTTCAGCTTGGGATTCTGACACTAGTCTTGGCGAAATGTTCAAAAAGCTAATGTCGAACATGGTCACGGTTGATCCAACGACAACAGAAGAGGATGATCAGATGCCGACCTGGGAAGATCCGTGGGTTCATCACTTAAACATGCAGTACGGTGATAGGTTCGAGCAAAGAGAACCTCCTACCGAAGACCAAGTCGTCCAAGTGAATATGGGAAGCGAGGAAAATCCAAAGCCGATATTCATTAGCGACAGTCTCCTACCTGAGGAGAAAGAAGAGTTAATCTCTCTTGTCCGGGAGTACATCGATGTGTTCGCCTGGAATTATGAAGACATGCCAGGGCTCGATCCAAACGTAGCAGTGCATCATCTCAACATTAAGCCGGATGTCAAACCAGTCAAACAACAACAAAGACGGTTTCGTCCACAAATGATGGAGGCAATCGAAGCTGAGGTTAAAAAGCTCGTCGATTCGGGATTCATCCGAGAAGAGCAACATCCAGAATGGCTTGCCAATATTGTCCCGGTTCTTAAGAAGAACGGGAAGATCAGGATATGCATCGACTTCAGGGACCTCAATGCTGCTTGCCCAAAAGATGATTTCCCTCTTCCCATCACGGATGTTATCATCGACAACACGTGCGGGTTCGAGAGGATGTCTTTCATGGATGGTTTCTCTGGTTACAACCAGATAAAGATGCATCCAGATGATGAAAAGCACACCGCGTTCCGAACACCTCTTGGCGTCTTCTGCTACACAGTCATGCCCTTCGGCTTGAAGAATGCAGGTGCTACATATCAGCGAGCCATGTCGAAGATTTTTCAGGAGCATCTCCAAAAGACTGTCGAATGCTACGTAGATGATCTGGTCGTGAAAAGTCGTGATAAGAATGATCACATTAAAGACTTGAAGACCATGTTCGACTTGATGTGGGCCCATCAGTTGAAGATGAACCCTACTAAGTCTTTCCTCGGAATGTCCAGTGGCAAATTCCTGGGATTCGTCGTCACCACCAAAGGTATTCACATTGATCCGGATAAAGTAAAGGCGATCAATGAATTACAACCTCCGAGAAACCTCAAAGAGCTCAGAGGACTACAAGGGCGATTGGCTTATATCCGTCGGTTCATCTCGAACCTTTTGGGGAAATGCCAACCGTTCTCCAGGCTCACAAAGAAGGGCGTGTCATTCGTATGGGATGATGCTTGTCAAAAGGCGTTCGAGAGTATTAAAGAATATCTCTCAAAACCTCCAGTACTCGTTGCACCGAAATCGGACAAACCGTTCTTGATTTATGTCAAGGCGACGAGCCACTCATTAAGTGCATTGCTTGCACAAGATGACGATAACGGTCACGAGCAAGCAGTATATTATTTAAGCCGAACTATGGTGGGCGCGGAATCTCGATATCCCATGATTGAGAGAGAATGCCTCACCTTAGTGTTCGCCATCCAGAAGATGCGGTATTACTTGGTTGGACAGACCATCTATGTCATCTCCAAAGTTAACCCAGTCCGGGTGTTCATGACTCAACCAGCTTCCATGAGTTGGCGGTTAGCAAAATGGGCCTTACTCTTGTCCCAATATGATCTGCACTTCAAACAGCAGAAGTCAGTAAAAGGGCAGGCCATCTACGATCTCCTGGCATCTAATCCAACTACGGATACCGCCGAGATATATGACGACCTACCTGATGAAACCCACGAAGTCAACGCAACTTCGCACCAACAAGTGTGGCGTTTGTACTTCGATGGTGCTTCCCGAGCGGCTCTTGTCACAAGTACTCCTGGATGTTCTAAGGTCTCCTCCGGAGTTGGGGTTGTCTTAGTTTCCCCAGGAAATCATGTGATGCCTCGAGCCTACTCATTAACCGAGCCATGCTCGAATAATGTGGCATAGTATAACACATTGATTATAGGGCTCAATTTCACCAAAGAGCTAGGGGTTAAGTATCTCGAAGCTTTCGGTGATTCTCAACTGATAGTTAAACAGGTCCAAGGGGAGTACGAAGTCCGAAGTCAGGATTTAATCCCATATCACAAGATAGCGGTGGAACTAGCAGAATCGTTTGAAGGATTCTTCATCGAGCACGTTCCACGGTTACAGAACACCTACGCAGATGCGTTAGCAGCTTTAGCTGTATCTCTGGCACAGCCTCCCGGAACAGAGCAGTTCGTTACGGTAAGAACTCACCAACTCTTAGTGCCGCTTTATGATGAAAATGACAGGGAAAAAGAGGTCCAGGAGGTGCACACAACTCAGGCTGAGTTCGAAGCCTGGGATTGGCGGTTCCCCATCATCGACTACGTCTTGCATGGAATCTTGCCAGAAGATGTGAAGGAGAGAGAGTCAATCAGACGAAGAGCTCCAAGATTCTACTATAATACGGAGAATCGAACGCTATATCGCAGGGGGTACGATGGGCTGCTAGCACGTTGCCTATCAACCAAAGAAACTGAAGAAGTGCTTAGAGAGGCGCATGAAGGAGAGTGTGGCGCACACCAACCTGGTCCCAAGCTTTATGACCGCATCAGAAGAATGGGATATTTTTGGCCTTTCATGATGAATGATGCAATCACATATGCCCGAAAGTGTCACGCATGTCAAGTACACGCGAATTATATGCACCAACCTCCGGAGCATCTGCATCCTTCGGTAACATCATGGCCGTTCGAGACTTGGGGAATGGACATTGTTAGCCCTATAAACCCCCCATCAGTCAAAGGTGACCGGTTCATCCTGGCGATTACCGATTACTTCTCCAAATGGGCCGAAGCAGTTCCACTCAGAGAAGTTAAAACGAGTAATGTCATTGCATTCATCAAGCACCATATCATCTACAGGCATGGTGTTCCGAGACGAATCATACATGACAACGGTCCTCAATTTGTCAGCAACGCCTTCATAAGGTTCTGTGAAAAGTTCAAAATTCAGGACATATCGTCAACGGCTTATAATCCCACAGCAAATGGATTAGCTGAAGCCTTCAACAAGACTATCATAAAGCTCTTGTCAAAGCTTGTGAAAAATAACAAGCAGGATTGGGACGAAAGCTCGGCGCGGCTCTATGGGCCTATCGTACTACGTTACATACGCCGACTGGCACGACCCCATATTCATTGGTGTACGGATGTGAAGCCGTCCTCCCTTTGGAAATCCAAATTCCATCCCTTCGGATCGCTCTTGCAACCCAGATGACGACCGAAGAGCAACATCAGAAACGTCTCGAAGAACTCGAGAGCCTCGATGAAAAGCGCCTGGAAGCTCAACAGCATATCGAGTTTTACCAAGCCAGAATTTCTCGAGCTTTCGACAAAAAGGTTCGACAGAGGAGTTTTAAGGAAGGGGATTTGGTCTTAACTGAAAGACATCCTATGATCCTTAACTCCAAGAAGAAAGGCAAATTTGAACCCAAATGGGAAGGACCATTCGTAGTAGAATTAGTTTACTCGAACGGCGCATATCGCTTAGTCACCAAAGACGGTGACCGGCTTATGATGCCAATAAATGGCAAGTTCCTGAAAAGATACTATCCCTAGTATCTTCAAAAAAAATTGATGTACCGGGAAGTTCCCGGAAGAATATCGCATTGGGGTATTCTTAGGGATAACCCGGTCGCTGTAGGAACAAGAAGTCCACATTCGAATCCTGAATGTTCTTGTTTGTCAGACTCTAACTCTCATGAGATGAGATCTAATCATTCGATGGATTAATCTTCCCTCACAAAACTTTCGTTGGTGTTTGACGATTCATAGTCTCCACCACACAATTCCCACTTGGTCAAACCTTCCTACTGTTAGGACCAAAGCCAAATTCCCCTCTCGATTCCTTCAATGAATGAGAGGTCCACAAATCGAGCGATCAAACCTTCTTACGGTTATGATCGTTCTCAAACTTTCCATTTGGTCAAACCTTCCTATAGTTAGGGCCACAACCAAAATCCCCTCTCGATTCCTTCCAGGAACGAGAGGTCCACTTTCAATCCGGACAATCAAACCTATAAAAGTTAGGGTTGTTACACCACTCTCACTTAGTCAAGCTTATCCTAGCCAAGACTGAGACCGAGTCACCACTTTTTCGATGAACGAAAAGCTGCTCTTGTTCCTTTTTCCACCAAACCTATAAAAGTTAGGGTAGAAATCGGGCTTCTTCGGATTCAAATGACCAAACCTATAAAAGGTATGGTCGTTTGAACCTCTCGGATCCTGGGGGTGGAGATCCCACCCCAAGTTTCCTTTCCTACTGAAGATAGAATATAAAATTCTTCCTCTTCAGATTCAAGTGACCAAACCTATAAAAGGTACGGTCGTTTGAACCTTTCGATTCTCGGAGTGGAGATCCCACTTTTAGTTTCATCCCTCGGATCCTGGGGGTGGAGATCCCACCCCGAGTTTCCTTTCCTGCTGAAGATAGAATATAAAATTCTTCCTCTTCAGATCCAAGTGACCAATCCTATAAAAGGTAGAGTCGTTAGAACTTTCTGGATTCTGGGGGTGGAGATCCCGCCCCGAGTTTCCTTTCCTGCTGAAGATAGAATATAAACTTCTTCCTCTTCAGATCCAAATGACCAATCCTATAAAAGGTAGAGTCGTTGGAACTTTCTGGATTCTGGGGGTGGAGATCCCGGCTCGAGTTTCCTTTCCAGCTGTAGATAGAATATAAAATTCTTCCTCTTCAGCATTGGGAGATAGAATATAAAATTCTTCCTCTCTCATTTTCCGATTTGTCTTTGCTTTCAGAAAAGACATAATTCACAACTTCCCAATCCGGACACGTTGTGTATGGGGAATTTTATCCCGAAGCCTAAGAAGGGATAAGTCATCGCCTAATACGCGGTGCTGGGTAGCCTATTCCCATAACAATGGCGAAACCTATGTATTCAAAATCATAGCACTAAGTCTAAGGGAAGCAATTTTCTTAGCACAATCCTCTCCCATTTTCCCCTGTCTTTGCTTTCAGAAAAGACAAGGATAAAGTCAACGCCTAACACGCGTTGCCGGGTAGTCTATTCCCGTGAGAAAGACGAAGCCTATGTATTCAAAATCATAGCACTAAGTCTAAGAGAAGCAATTTTCTTAGCACAACGTTACATGCGGAACGGATTTAGACAATTCGCATGCTAGCCCGATTAAAATGGTAATCGGTAAAGGCACATCAAACCCGTTGAGGGCTGGGGGTTTGCCAAAAACCCCAAAGCCTATACCTAACACGTATAGCCGGTTTAGTCTTTCGCCGATTGAAAGAAGACACCAGGATCTAAACCTGAGGAATTTTATCCCGAATCCTAAGAAGGGATAAGTCATCGCCTAATACGCGGTGCGGGGTGCCCTTTTCCCTATAAGAAGCGGTGAAGTCTATGTATTCAAAGTCAGAGCATTGAGGGCTGGGGGTGTACCAAAAAGAAGCAAATGCGGAGTCTCTAGTAATAGATCAAGCCAAAAGCATACAACAACAAGTTCGTTAGCCCGAAGGCAACTGACGGTTAAGAACCTGAGACTCTAAACTAGAAAGCCTGTCCATGTAGCCTTGCTCGAGTTCTGCCTGCAGGCTATCTCGGACAGAGTCTTCGGAACTGCTTAAGACCTCCGCGGCTTCACTTTGCAGCTTCATCAATCCCTCCTGTGTCGATCCCAGCTTATCGAGCGTCTATTCACGAGAACGCTCAAATCCAGCCAGGTCCTCGGCGATAATAGTGGCGGACTCTTCAGCGCGCCCCAAAGCCTCCATCAGCCTAGCTATCTCTTCACGGGTGGAATCCAAAGAGCTGAGTAATTCGGCTCAGCTTGCGTCCTTCTTCGCCAGGGTACCCATCAGCTGTGTAACAGAATGCTCACGTGATCGAAGCTCGCTGCCGATGGAAGATCTCAGGTCACGCCACTGCATCAGCCTATCCTCCATCTGAGAGGATACAAAAGAGGGAGCTCCACTAGCCTTCAACTCTCTCAGCTCTCGGATCTCTGACTCCAGAACAGCGAACTCGGCAGTGAAGGAATCGGCCAACTCCGGGTGTCCTTCTTCCCTCATCATCATCATGTGACGAGAGAAGGAACGCCTGAATTGAGCGAAAGAATACCCTCTGTGCAGAAGCTTGTCAATCATGCCGTTAAAAGGCAGTGAAAAAACCGAGGTCGGTACGAAAGATATCCCTGTCAGGATCGGTATCGGCCAAAAGAGCGTGGACGCGCTCATAAAGAGATGATCGAGACCCTGCAAGCAGCAGTGTGGGAGCTTAAGAAAACTGTTGAATGTAATCAAAAGACCCGAAAGGAAAATTCGAGGTATACCTATGCCAGGGGAAGTCCCCTCGGGTTGAGGTCCGACAGACACCGAAGTAACGACAGGAGTGGTCATGGAGGGTATATCAACCCCCGTGGGCAAATCAGTCGTACCACTCGGCGGAGGTGGGAAAACGCCCGAAGCTATAGCAGTATCAGGTACAACGCCTGGTCCTATAGTTACACTTCTTTATTAGTCAAAATGGAAATTTAGACGAGTAAAGAAAAGAGGAAATCGGATATATACCTGTGGAAGAATCACTCCCAAAGAGTGGTCTCACAGTTCCTACCGAAGTCTGTTCGGCAAACATGTCGGCCAATAGTCCAGCATCGAGTTTCAAGAAACTGGGTACAGGAGCTTGCCCCCGTTCCTCGAAACCTACATCAGGAAAAGCTCCGCCCTCAGCTGGCTTTTCTATAGCGACATCTACAAGGCGACCAAAATATTGGGAAGACGCGTAAGAAAATAAGGAAGAAAGGAAAGCTCAGAAATACCTGCAACATGAGCAGAGGATTCTCTTTCCCCAATATCTGCGCTTGGGTTCGTCAGATATTCTGAAAGAAAGCAAAGCGCAAGATAAACATGAATCCCTTAACTATTGAGGAGGGTATCGTCGGAGGGAGATATACCTGAATATGGAACGGTGGGCTCGACATTACTCGCCGGCTCAAGATCAATGTTCAGGTCAATGCCTAGGGAGCCATCACGAAGAGCGTCGCACATTTCTTGCATGAAGCAATCCATGTGGTCGGATCCAGGGAATACCGGATCCGGTGGAAGCTCACCCTCTTCAAAGATCCCTGGGACATAAAACATGATCATGAATCCCAAAGGTAAAGCACCTTGAAGTGACAAAAGTATATTCAAGGAAATGTTACCTTCTTCTTCATCGGCAACATCTCCCAAATCTGCCCCACAAGGACGCTGACCGGCAGATGGTTTGTGAGCAGTCTTCTTCCTCTTCAAGGTACCAGCCCTCCTAGAACCAACAGGTTGATCATGCACGGATTTGCCACTCGTGGTAGCTCGGTCTCTAGGCCCTGAGCTCGTAAAACGGGAAGCAAGTGGCTCATGATCGCCAGTGGTCCTACCTGAAATGATAACGTTCATTCCATTAAATGAACAAGATATTTCGTAGATACCAGTTGGAGTTGAGAAAGAAAATCAAAGGGTATGACAAACCTGCACCAAATTCTTCTTGGTCGGTGTCTATATCCACAAACTCTCCCTCAGGAGTCTCGCCCTCATCATCCATAGGGAGGAGCTCTTCATCATCTCTGCTGGAGAGGGAAGATTTGGCATGCCTCTTCCTCTGCTTCTGAGCAATCTCAGCCTTAGAGCAGCCATCATGGCAGCCTGCACTGAGTGATCGGACTCTAACTCTGAAAGGCTCCTCACACCTATGAATTCATAGGCAGAGAGGAACCACTTGCAGCTAAGGAAAGTGATCAAAGGCTTACGCCTATAAGAGGGAAGAGCAAAGCGGGCTCCGGTGCAGCCCACCATAGTCCATAGCCATGCTCGTACACCGTCAATGAGTCCTCCCTCAACCTTCAAACCACGGCTGGGGTTCCCAACGTATAGTTGGTCATAGCCGAACTGACGAGCAAAACGGCAGGGGAGGTAAGGCTCAATGTGACACCGGTTCTTCACCCTGAAGACTAGATACCCGACACGGATGTTCACCAATAAGCGGAAACAACCAATGTCGAGAATGGTTCGGTCACTCCTGGTTTTCTCCTCATCGATCAACACGTCGCCATAGCGACCCGAAAACTAAGGGAAACACTTGAAGAACTCCCAGCTCTTGCGAACTTGAAGTTCTTGCTGAACGTCAGTGAATTTCTTCCTAAGCCATCTGCTCTTCTCCAACAGCTGCATGTATGGGACGGGAACGTCAACAACGCTGGGCGCCGACATCAAGTCCAGATGGTGAAGAACAAGCCACGCCATCAGATATGCGTAGGGAAGCTCGACCTTAGGACAAATAAGCTTGGTAGATGGCTCAGGACCCACCTGAGTAAAACTACTGACCACGCTCCTAAGCCCACAATGGATGCTGGCAACCATCGCTGGGAGCAGAGAAAGTTCTCTCCCATAAGCTAGCTGAACTGCGGGGAAGAGCACTTCAAGAGGTAAAGCATCCGAAGCCTGGTGCGGAACAACGCACTTCTTCAACCAGAGGGCAAGATAGCCTGCTAACAGAGACCGAGGCTCGATGGACTTCTGCGCACGTCGGAGGAACGAACGAAACTTAGTCCCTGCAGGAAAGGCTCCCTTAGCTCTGGCAATGGTATAGGACCGAGCCTCGCTCTTCTCCATCAACTCGTTAATGGTGGTGACGGTCAAGACATCTAGCTCACGGATGGGCCCACTGGAATCACCCTCCAAATTCTGGAACAAATATGAAGCAAACTGCTTCAAGCTGACCTTTTTCTTCGTCTTGGCTGGAGGAGAACTCTGGATCAAGGAGGTGTAATAATGACAGGTAAGATCCCAGAGAGTGTCATACACATCGGGATTATCTTTCTTCAACCACCCCAACTGCTGGTTCGAAGAAAAATACTCCTGTTATGGGCAATCTCCCATCGGGAGACCGGAAACCTGATGCATCTCATGAAGGGCCAACCCTAGCTCTCCATCGCTGGTCAGAAACGTGTTGCTATCAGGCATATACATCTCCAACAACGCCAAGAAATGGCGGCAGCTAACTGGGAGTCCATACATGGTAGCTCGTATAGATACATACAAGCCACTACTCTTCAGATCCTTCTCCCAGCGCCCCAAGACGTAACCGGTCATGCGGGGCCACCATCCTTTGGCTAATGAAGAAGCCCAACCGTAGCACCGATAGTCTGGTGGAGGCAGCCTTCTCCCAAGAAGAGCCAGACGGTTCCTCACGATAGGAGCAGCGGCGGACACCTCGCCTGGGGGTACGGTGTCAAGGCCCATGATCCCAGGTCGAAGGCCACGAACATCATGGTATCCGCCAGAACTAGGGGTCTTGCCATGAGAAACATACCCGCACTGAACTCGCTCAGCGTCATCAGTAAGGTGCAAAGACATCCGTCACTCCACGGCTTGTCCCTCCAAATGGGTGAAGGAACAGTGACGAGGAATGGAATGAATGTACAAAAGAGCTCTCTCATCAAGAGTTGGCCAATCCTCCGCGGTGAGAGTCAATATGTCGGGATCCTCAATATGATCCTCGAACAAAAAATCCGGCTTCTTCAAAGCCTGAGTGGACGAAGCATCCACGGTAAGGGGAGCATCGGTGATGAGTTGGCGTAAACAGTGACGCCCTCCATCCCGTATCAAGCGACAGGATTCGTCTGAATGATCTCTGTCGAACTGCGGGAGTGGATCAATGGCCTGCCTAACAGAAGCCGAAGAGAAGACCTCACGACTGCAACCGGTATTGGCATGAGAAGGAAGGCTACCACCGGGAAATTCGACTGCAACAAAGCAAAGGGTCAGGAAATCTATCTCATAAAGGCAAGATGAGATTGTTCACGGGATAATTAGAGAGACAATTTCGAGTGCCCTACACCGGGAGGACGGTATATGTCATCACTGTTTTCGGGAAAAGTTGTTGTTTTCATTGCTCTTTTTGAGATCTGTTACAACTTCAATCGTTACAACAGAATAAAATGAAAACAAAAGATTACAACTTTATCGAAAATAAACACGAGATCCCGGTTTGGTTCGGTCTCGCTTGCGTGGGTGGTTGGCCTGTGACGGGGATGTTGATATCCGTGGACCGCCGACTCTTCAGATCCGTTCCGGTAAAATCCGGCAGAGTTTCGTCTATCCGCGAAGGGATATAGAAACGGAACTTCATCGATCCGCGTGAGATCTCAAAAGTTTAAAGCTTATATCTCGGCTAAAACGAGACACTAGCTCTTCTTAGTGTCACCTGCGAAGGGTAACACCAAGGAAAAGAAAGGGGTGAATGAAGAAGAAGTTGATGAAGAGCTCTCACTCCTTGTTCCGGCAGGGCTTCGCCGCTCTCTTAAAACTCCGACTCCTCACTCCGGCAGGGCTTCGCCGCTTCAGACCAAGAGCAATTCGTGGCTAAGATAATTCAGCCTTGAATTGGGAGCCCCTCACAAAGGAGGCCCTAGGGGCCTATTTATAGGTAAACAAGAGGTAGGGGGAAAAAAACACCAAGGACACCCCTGGTGTCTCGGCCAGACCGAGACACCACCTAGGTGTCTTGGCCAGGCCAAGACACCCATGGGGTGTCTCGGCTTGGTCGACACACCCTTGGGGTGTCTTGGCTTTGCCAAGACACCCCTCGGGTGTTTCGACTTCGCCGAGAAGCCCCGGGTGCCTCGGTTCAGTCCGAGACTGTCCGCCGTTGTCCCGCCGTTGATTTTTTGTCCGAACTCGGATTTGAGTGCTTTTGGATGCGTTGGAATTCTGACGAAGAGCCCTGTAGATCCCATCGGTTGGATTATCAGTGGGACCAACGGGAGTTGAAGGGCGTTGGTCTGTTTATAGTGATCATGGGGTTTCCGGTCAGTCCGTATCCCCGTTGTTCTGAAATTCTGTTGGCTCACGTAGTTCGTCGGTTCACTTCAGGCGCTCACCGACGTCACTTGAACTCTTGTGAACCGGGTAGTGACGTTCAATCGTCGCTCGTTAACACTGAGCTGTGTGCGGGGACTTATCGGCAATTTTCGATGCCTACAGATACCCCCATCCAAAGTATTCCGGTCTCTTCTATAA
>BQKN01066433.1:0-42952 GCA_022839385.1 Asparagus kiusianus
AAAATACTTTTTAAATATTTAGAATAATAGATCACGTCAAGATATTGTTCTTTTGTATGCTTTTGTGATGTGGGCGTATGCGACCTTTTTGGCCCATTACGTAGCTTACGTGGTCTGTTGTTTGAGCAGGGATGGTAAGAATATCTGGAAGCATATTCTCACCCCTCCGTTTCAGGAGGTGATCTGATTCACAATGAGCGGACCGGGTATAAATTTGTACCTACAAGTAGCAATAGAACAAAATTTTGATTTAAACCCAATCCAATTTTTTTTAAAAAAAACCGACCCGGCCTCCTTTTATTTACAAGGATCGACTCACTTCGCGGTCACGTCAGCATCATGGCCGCAAAGTGGGGCGATTTTTTTAATCGTCATGGCTAAATAGTTGGGGTTGTCAACCCCGACTATTTAGCAACGAGTTTAAAAAAAATTACGCCCCACTTAGTGGTCACAAAGCGGAGTAATTTATTTTAATCTCGTTGCTAAATAGTCGGGTTTGCCAACCTCGACTATTTTGCTAATACACAAGCTAAGTTAGTCGGGGTTGCCAACTCCAACTAGTTTAGCTTGCATATTAACTAGGGCGTGCAAAATAGTCGGGGTTGGCAACCCTGACTATTTTGTCAGAGCGATAAAAAAAAATCGCCCCACTTCGCGGCCACGATGCTGACGTGACCGCGAAATGGGTCGATCCTTGTAAATAAAAGGAGGCCGGGTCCGTTTAAAAAAAAATGGATTGGGTTTAAATCAAAAAAATTGTTCTGTAGCAATATGGTAATGAAAATCTATTTGTTATGCTTCATACTTTCATAGTGTGTCCCGAGCTAAACTGCGTCCAAACCTATAAAATCACTTATTAATTGATAAGCAATGGCAACTATAAGTCTATAACTAAGTAGTCTCAAATGAAAAGGAGTAGAAGTGTGTTGACTGTTCAGTTACACAAACGCTCACGAAAGGACTCAAAATTTTCGTTTCTTTTATTGAGAAATCAAATGTAGCTAGGGTGGAGAGTTGAGCTTGTTAATTGCAAGTCTTTTTAAATGCAAATCGATCGATCACTGTAATTCTCAAAGCAAAAAGGTCAATAAAAAAAATACTGCATCTATAACCAACACACTGATCACTAATATAATAAGGTTAGAGTATAACTAATTAGACATGAACCGCGGCAGAGTTACATACAATCTAGTGGGGGCAAATGCTCACACTGAATATTACTTTGGATTTATTTTTGGTTATATAAATATTATAGGTATTATATTTACTTTTGAGACACATCACTAACATTGTGCCCCCTTGTAATACTATTGGCCTCACTTGATACTTTGGATATATACCTTTCAGAATTAATTTATTTAATTTTATTATAGGTCATTGTGATGAAAAATCGTTGAGGAAAATTGTAAATCTCTTTCTTTTGATGTTGGAATGTATTAATCAATTTATTTTAGCGGAATTATAAATATTACATTTATTTATTTACAATTTATTGTTTCCACTACCCGATGGGGTATTGGCTCTGCCAGTGGTCAAAAAGGAAGGGAAAAAAACCAATTTGATGTCATCCTTAGTATCCCTATACTCAGCATAGTAATCAATGATAGATTCATCGTAACCTTGTCAATCTAATGTGTAATCTCATTGACATAATATTAGAGACTTGTTATGCACAATTTGTGAAGACACATTCAGCAATGTACACACAAGCTAGCTAATTAGAATAGCTAAATATACCCTCCTTCATTGTTTGGTTAGATGGAAATAAAGTTGCAAAAGTAAATAGAGTAAACCAAATTTATAAACATATTATTTGATTTGCAACTTTTTGATTAGAAAAGTTAAATGAACTTGCATTTTGTAGTAAAAAACTTACAGCAAATGCTATAACTAATTTGATTTAACTTACAGAAAAGTTAAATGGACTTCCAAAAGATGTTGACCATAGGTGGAATTCCACCTATGCAATGTTAAGTATAGCAATAGAATATAAAGAAATTATAAATAATTTTATAACTTTTTATGCTTCTAGTTCTAGCTCTGGTAGTACTTATGGAATATCTGAAGATGAATGGATAATTATATGTAATTTAAATGATATGTTACAAGTCTTTTATGATGCTACAATGTTATTATCTGGCTGTTATTATCCAACAATTACTTTAGCTGCTTTACAAATTTTAAATATTCAAAAAAAATTTACCAAATATCGTATGGATGATACTTTTGGAGATGTAATTTTTTAAATGGAGAGTAAAATTAATAAGTATTTTAGACCTATTCATCATATTTTTTGTTTGGGGGTACTTATTGATCCATGTTTGAAGGATATTGACTTTCGAAGTTTGTTACAATCATTATATGGTGGACAGATTATAGACCTAGATGATGAATCCACCCTTACTGTTACTTCTCATCATTTAGCTATTAGAAATTATTTTCAAACATTATATGATGAGTATATAGCTAGACATGGTGTAGCTGCACAATAGTCTACAGCTTCGGCGCCTTCGAGCACAAGTCGAGGTAAAAGTGTAAGTTTTGATAGGTATGCAAGGGTAGCTGAACTGTGGATCTGGACTTGGATTAGTATTAGAGGTTTCTGAAATAAATGAATATTTATCTGCTTCTTTAGTTAAATATCAAGGAAATGCTTTAGATATTTTGCAATGGTGGGGAGTATATGGATCAGTTTCATATCCTATACTTTCCACCATGGTTCGTGACTTACTAACAGTGCAGGTTTCGACGGTAGCTTCGGAATCCGCCTTCAGCACAGCAGGACGTTTGATCGACGACCACATGACATGTTTAGATCCGCATACTATACAAGCGGTGATGTGCTTACAAGATTGGTGGAGGTATGAAAAGTGAACGCAAGGCATCGATCAGATGGCTGTAATTAAAGATAAATTTGAAGAGTTGAGACTAGCAGATAGGTATAAAGATTAGATAATATTCATCAAATTATAATTTTTATTTCTTAGCTTTAAATTTGTAATGAATTATTTCAGAAAAGTTACAAATGATAGTGATATAGGTGAGTAGGTGCCAACCTAGTTGAGATATACTCATCTATTGTGGTGCGATGAATTCCGAAATAAATTTATACTTGTAAAGGATTTACTGATTATTAATAAAGAAGTTATTTTTATCATCTTTTATTTTTATAATTTTTTATACTTGTAATTTATGATATTTTAAGTTATTAAAAAAATTTATATCATTTTCTGTAATATATATATATATTTTTTGATTTATGGGGATTTTTAAAAATTTTAAAAAAATAAAAAAACTAAAAAAAACCGGGCCGGCGCGGAGCCCGGCCCGCTCCGGTCCGGGCCAACCGGGCCCGGGTCCGGGCTTCGGTTTTGCCCGGCCCGGCCCGAATGGATAGCTCTATGTACACACAAGCTAGCTAATTAGAATAGCTAAATAACGATATTTCTAGAAACCCTCCATCATTGTTTGGTTAGATGGAAATAGAGTTGCAAAAGTAAATAGAGTAAACCAAATTTATAAATATATTATTTGATTTGCAACTTTATGATTAGAAAAGTTAAATGGACTTACATTTTGTAGGAAGAAACCCAGAGAAAATGCTATAACTAATTTGACGAGAGGAAAAGTTGCAAGCTTTAAAAAAGGAAAAAAATAACCCACCTCATCAAAATGAATTTTTTTTAGATCCAAACAGAAAACCCTCTATATAAAAAAATCGTTAATGACAAAATGATGTAGATTTTGCCCTAATTAATTTTCAACTAAACACCACACTTGCATAGGAAATATACTCCCAACAATATAATTGCAGATATCCAAATAACAAATTTAAAGTTAATTTCCTACAATAGGCATGTTGCAACATTTGCTACAATATTTCTTGCAACAAACCAAACGGACTCAAATTTGATGTCTTCCCTTAATCTCCTCCGCCACTATTCAATATGTAAATCTAATTTAGTAGTCCCTCTCCATATCAAAATCAAAAGGTTGCCTCTTGTGTTGTGATCAAGGGGACAATTGTGGCTCATAAAAGCAATCCATGAGAGCCATGGTCGCTCGAGTATAATCATTTTTTCGATTCCTTTTTGGAGTTTGGACGTTCTTCGAACCTAAACCACTCTCTTCGGCTCCAGAGATCTCCGACAAAACGACGGTGATTTTCCGCTTAAAATCCCCTGAAGTGACCGCACCCCATGTCCGCTCACCCCCTCTTGAAGCGCTCACCCCTTACCCTCTCCCCCACGTGGCCATCTGCAAACACACATCTGGGACCCGCCCACTATAACTGTTTCTTACTAACCGACACGTCATCACCAAAAGCCTGTTTGCTGTTTAGCGATAAGCCACTTTCCTCCTCACCTATATAAAGCTCTCGCGCATCTCGCTCACTTTGATCTCTCTCTCTCATCGCCACCTTTCTCTCTCTCTAGAAAAAATGGCAGTTTTCAAGGTAGAGCGCAAGAGCACGGCTCCGATCGACGGCCAGAAGCCAGGAACCTCGGGATTGAGGAAGAAGGTAATGCTCATTGATCTCGATTCGACCCCAATCCCCGAAAAAGGAAGATAATTGTTTTCCTATTTCTCTTACATTGGACCGAAATTAAAGCGATTTCCATCTCGATTCTAGGTTTTCAGATTTCGCATGATTTCCCTGTTCGATCAGTTCTTAGATCTGAGTTTCGTCAGTTAATTTCGCACTGTTGTTAGGCGCAAAGCGACCTAATTAGCTTATCATAATTTTCACAAATTTTTAAATAACTTGTTTGTGCTTGTTAGCTTTGCGAAATTTTGAGGTAGTTTGATCTGCCAATTAAAGTTGTTCAAGTGACGCGTGTTAGATCTCAAAGTGGAGTAGTTTCGTTCTTGTTCTCAATTTTAGATTTTGCATCGTGTTAATGTTTGCTCAGTCCTTTGATCTTGGATCTGCGGTTGAGAACTTTGAAGGTAAGTTTAGAATTGCTGCTTGTAGTTAGTAAATCTGGTTGATTTTGACATTTCTCTGCGAGTATACTATGCGCTGTTGCTAGGTGCGAAACTTGAGTCCACGTTTAAGGCGATTTAACACAATTTTATATTTTGTTCATTATTTATCTACACTTTTGGTTAACAACTGAAGTCCTTTCCCTGTCGTTTCTAGATCTTCTGTTTAATTAACTTTGCAGTTGCAGATTTGAGATCTTGTATCATTTTATTGATGCAGTTCTATTAGATCTGTAACTCTGCCATCTACTTCAGTCAAAACCAGTGATTTTGATTGTTGATATGCTGTTGATTTTAACTTTTACTGGAGAAGTAGCGTACACTTCTACACTGTAATTTGGTGCGAACTTGCATCCTCATTCATGTTGATCTCGTGAGATTATCATAACTTCAACAGTTTTTAAGATGATTTATTGGTATTCACTAGTTTTGCGAAAGGTTTAAGTAGTTTGATATGCTAATGATCATGGACCTAGATTCAATCCTGATCTCTGAAAAAGAGAAAAAAGTTCTTTAGATCTCATACATTTGATCAAAAGGTTTTTTCTTTCTCATTTCTAGATTTTCAGACCACATCCCCCCCCCCCCCCCTATTTGTTGCATTTGAAATCGTGTAAGCCAAGGGGGACTTATTGGTTGGTGTAATTTAAGGGCAAGTGGGATAATTTTTGGGACTTTACTTTATGCTGTTATTCATTGGGACAAATGGTATTGGGATTTCACTTTAATGTGTTATTCATTGAGACAATGGGATTGGGACAATTACCCCAACTTTTCCCAAAATTATTCTACTTCTATACAAATTTTTTGTCTCAACCTCTAAAAATTACCACATTCTTAACTTTGGGACAATCATGAGGAAAGTGAGATAATTTTAAAGCACTAATTTATTAATTATCTAATTTATGTTAATTGTATTATGATATATAATATATCTTAATTATACTATATTATAAAATTCTATTATAATGTAAGATAATAAAATATTATATAATATTATCTAATATAGCATTATTATATATCATTATTACATATTGGTTAATAATATTTCATATATTATAATATTACTTTATTTTATTTAATATATATTTTATTAGTTAGAATAAAAATATTATTATAGTATTTTTATGATATATAATATTGTATTATAATATAGTGTTTATATATTTAATGTAATAATATATTAATTACATTATAATATAACTTATTATATAATAATTTACTATTTTCTATTATACTTAATTATATTAATTAATAGTCTTAAATATATTGTCAATATTATGGTAGTTGCAATATTAAATAATATTTTATTACTACAATAAAATTATAATAATGTATTATATATTAAAGTATGATAATATATATAGAACTAATATAATATAATATATCATTTAATAATATTTTTAATATGAACTTATTAATAGTATATTATGGTTTATTATAAATATTATATTTTAATAAAGAGCCATGTCATCAATTATTCTATTTAAATTATAGTAATTATCATAAAATAAAATAAAATAAAATACTATATTTTTAATAAAATAATATTTTAAATAATTTTATATAAAGTTAAACAAAATATTCAAATATTTGATTAAATATTATATTATTGAAATATTATATTAAATATATTGTTTGTACATTTTATCAATTATTATATAATATATCATATTATTATGATATATTATGTTATACTAATTGATATAATATATTATTATATTATATTATATATTATATTATATTAATTAATAACATTAAATATAGTTATAATTAGTTAGTAATTATAATATAACATATTATATTTTAGTATAAACTAAAATAATGTATAATATTATAATAACATACCAAATAATATACTAAACTAATTAGGTTAATTAATTTAGACTTATTGATAGACAAATATTGTACTTTAATAAGGTGTCAAATCATCAATTATCCGACATGAATTGTCAAATTAAAGCTTTAAATTATCCTATTATCCTAAATTATCCCACTTTACACCACTCAAAATATCCCAAAAGGATAAAATTGTTTTATTGGAATAATCATCCCACTTAGCCCCAACTTGTCCCAACCAATAACCCCCTGAGGTTAGAATTACTGATCAAAATAAGTGAAACTAGTGTTGATTTTAACATTTCTATGTGAGCTGCCGCATGTTGTTAGGTGTGAAACTTGTGCCCTCATTAAAGGAGATATCATGAGATTGTAGCTTTAACATTCTTTTAGAAGACTTATTGGCGGTTGCTAGTTATGCAAAATTTTAGGTAGTTTGATCTGCCGATTAAAGTTATTAAAGTTATGGAAGTGACATGATGTCTGATGGTGTTGCAGGCCTCAGTCAAGATCTTAGATATGTCTTAAGCTTATATATATACATATATATGATTATTATAAATAACGGTAAATAGCATCGCTAATAGCGTTAGCGGTCCTTTCCTACTATGTTATTACCCAATAGCGGTGACATATTGCAGAAAATGCGTTTTTCGCTCACAAAACCGGCCAATAGAGCACCATAACGGTGAATAGCAGCCGATTGTGAGCAAAATTCGTTTTTTGACCGTTAGTTAAAAGCAGTTTGAGTTTTTTTTTTTAAAATTAAACCCAAACCACCACCGCCTCCCGCTATTTCTGGCATATTCCCGCCGCCTCGCACAGCCTTAGGCACCTCCTTCAGCACTTTCTCTCACATCTTTTCGCCGTGAGCCCTCCTACTGCATTTCTCTCATCGCTCAGCTCATCTTCTTGAAGACGGCGATTTTTTGACTCCTCCCGTGACGGTTACATGTCTATTTCATATTTAGGATCTTTTTAAATCATCAAATATGCACTTTTAGATTTTCTAAAATTTTCTTTAATTTTTCTTATTGTTTTGAATAGCTATACATATCTAAGTAAGACCGCTATTTGACTTTATGTTTTTTACCGTTATTTTGCCGTAATAGCCCCAAATCACCTTAGCGATGCCTCATCACTACGCGATGCTATCCGCTATCGATAACTTTTATGTGTATATATATACATTAATACTATTATAAAAGTGGATTGCTGTGTTAAAACATTTCTTCCCTAAATACCCTCCAACATATCTGTCCATACATACATGAAACATACAAATACTTAATTTTTTATAACATCGCCATTGATTATACATCCATCCATTCACACATACATGGCGACACATGCATACTCAAATTTTCATAACCTCTATATTTATGACCATCAAATTTTTGTTAACCACTCACTCACAACATTCAACCACTAACTCTTGACACTAAATATAACTTTATTCACAATAATGATGAAAAATGTTGCAACTATTCATCACCCACCAATCACTATGAAAAATAACAAAATCTTATTAAATTTCACCAACCAAAATTCCATTCATAATCAAAATTTAGATGAGGAAGAAAGAAGAAAAACCTACACATCTCACAACCCTCAAGAATCAAGTCCATCTCCCTCACGAATGGAACTCGACACTTGAGAGTATATTAGTTTGCCCCTCCAAACTTATATAAGTGTAGGTTGTCTAAAAATCACAATAGATAGCTGATCTCCATCAAGATTCAATGATGAAAGTTACAATCAGATGACTTTCGTGTCAACAAATAAAAGCTGTAAATAGAGGGCTTTTCACATAGATCAAGAGGAGTTACAATTCAACGACCCTTCTGACGACCGATGAAAACTCTATTCAGTAGCCTCCGCAATCAACTGTGAGAGTTACAATCTGACGACTTTCACACCCCATAATAGCCAAAACAAAGATCAACAAACAACAGTCTTCGCAATGCTGTAACAGAAGAGGTTACAAGTCAATAACCTCTTCCAAAAACACAGAGTCCACCTCTGCGCTTCTCAAGCTCAAAACGCATACGACTTGTGCGTTCTTCAGCAGAAATCGAACTCTGCGTCTCAAATCAAAGACACAGAGTTAAGACTCAGCGTGCAAACAACCCGTGCGTCTCTAATTTCCAGAACGCGAGCGGCCTGTGCGTTTCCAAGCCCTTACAGATATTTAACTCTGCGTCTTAAGTCTAAGGCGCAGAGTTATGGCCCAGAACGCCAATTTAGGCGTTTGACTTGTTCAAACACAAACCGAACGGCCTCAAAACCGTTTATCCCACGTTTTGAGGGATTTTCGCCCACTTAAGAGCGGATTTAGGGGTCAGTTACACCCTTTATCCTCCTATAAATAACCGCATTACTCAACCGAGTAAGGGGTTGAAGATTTGGAGATCGAAACCACATAAGGTTGGATTCTTGGGTGGAGAGGGCGATTTTTTTTGAAGATCAAAGAACTGCTCGGCAGTTAGTAAGTCAAATCTCGGAGAATTCTTCACCAATAGAAGATCTACTTGGCTATTAACCGAATTTTTGGTTCTAACAACTCTGTTACAGAGTTTCAACTCGCTCTGAGTTCTTAAACTCGTTAAGAGTTCTTAATTAAACTTACAACGCAAGTTAATTACACTAATCGACTATTCGGTTTTTCAACAACTCTTTTCAGAGTTTCAACTCGTTCAGAGTTTCTAAAACTCGTTAAGAGTTCTAAATCAGACTTGTCACACAAGTCAATCGTTCTCGTGAGATAGTACGATCAAATCGTCAACGAAGAGCAAATTCGACGCAAGCAATCGAAGGAGGCACTCCATCGCTACCAAGAAGAACCCAGTTTAAACAAATGGGAGAATTAAATTCATTCTCCTCTCTTTTGTAATTGAATTGTAGCTGAGATTGAAGGAATCCAAGTCAATTTTCTTTCATTCTCTTTATTGCAATTTTCCTACATACAATAAGCATCTTCGACTATCCCGTTTAGGACCTCAAAGAGGCTATCGATCGCGTGAATTGCATAACTATTGATGTATTTTTTAGAAGCAAACTAAGCATATCAATGCATGTGATTTTTTTAATTTATGTTTACCCTTAGTTTGGTTTGTATACATAAAATAAGAATATGAACGCATTTATCATGCATTATCAGATATGAATGCATTAGATATGCATCACTCATGCTGGTTTTAACTATAATTTTGAGAAATTTTGCTATTTTCTCTTCAGATATGAATGTAAATATGAATGTCTATGCATCCTTGGTTTGTATATTATACTCGGTATAGAAGCTAATATGGTACATATTTATAATTAGAAGTTCTTTTTCCTTTAGGCCTGTAAGCCCATTTTTGAAATTATTCTTTTTAGACTCTAGAAAATAAACTTCCCTAAATATGCATTAAAATTTCAAATTCTCTTAAATATGTTTTACCTTCTATGCACAACTAAGACAAAAAGGGATATAATTAGTAAAGGAGTGAGGAATATGTGTTTATGAAGAAATTTAAGAGAAGAAACTTTTGACGTGGGTACATCCTTCAAATTTGCATATTACTTATACTACGAGCTCAAACAATTATTTTGTTTATTTCATGAAGTGTATCTCATCCTGTATCTTTAATATTTGGTTTTTATATATATATCATCCAAAAGTGCCATTTTGCTTTAAATTGTTTAAAATTATCACACTTTGTATCATTTTATGAATAAAAAGTTACAGATTTTCAAAAACTCATGCCAAAAAAAATCTAACATGATTGAAATGACCAAATACTTAAAAAATAACTAAGCCTTATTTCCATCCGAAATTGGTTAAAAATTGAAAATTGAAATTTCTTTAATTTGTAGAAAAGTTCTATAATTTAAATGTATTGTGATCCTTTAGTTTAAAAAAATCATGGAACACATTTCTTTTTTTCTTAAATACTTCGGATGACACCTTTGAGTTAAAAAAGACAACGAGTATGACTACGTGTAACGCACGTATGCTATACTAGTATATATACATATGTATATACACACATATATATGTATATATATATGTCCAATTTTCTTCAGATTGAACTTGTGATCTTTAAAACTTTACTTAAATGTAAGTAACATTTTGATTCAATTTTAATAAAAGAATGCTTGATCAATCATAAAACAATTTGTTAAGATAGAGTAGACAACGAGGGAAGTAAAATGGAGGTATATAAACAACAACAGCAACAAAGCCTTTATACCAAATTTTTGGGGTCAGCTACATAAATCCTATTCTTCCATTCACTATTTTTGTGTCATCTTCTCTGTTACATTATCTATTATAATATCCTTTGTAATTGCTTCCAACCTAGTTTTTTAGGTCTACCTCTATATCTCTTTGCCCTATTAACTATAATATTAATATATTATCACTTTTCCAGACCATTGTACTGAGAGGCCTCCATTGTACACGACGTAACCATCTCAACCAGTTCTTTCACATTTTATTCTAAATAGGAGCAACCTCTAATCTCCAGCAAATGCACTCATTTCATAAACCTATCATTTTGTGTATACCCATAAGATCATCGTAACATTCTCATTTCCGCTACATCCATTTTTACACATGTTGTGTGTTCTAGTTGCCCAACATTTTGATCCATGAAGCATTATTGGTTTCATAACTGTTCGATAGAATTTTTCCTTAAATTTCACAGGTATTCTACAATCGCACTGCAGAAGCACTCCTCCAAATGATTTACATCTTTTGATAAAGTGTTTGGGAGTTTCTATATAACAGGATAAAAAAGAAGTTTCTTTCTGTTATCCAGTTTTGAAGACAGACAGTTCCTTACGCTTAATGATGATCAGAAACACAAAGATCTGCGATGAACTTCTATAGTTATATGCTTTATTATGTATTGCTCTTATCTGATAATATCTTAAAATAAATCATATTGGTCATTAAAATATTGTTGTTATATCAGTTCAGTAGAGAAATCATTTTTACTCAGTATAGTAGAAAGTATCATTGCATTGGTTTTGTGTGTTTCCATGTCATTTTTTCTCACATTTGAATCTACCGTAAGATATAATAGCTCACATATAGCTTTGGGTTCATACATAAACTGTGCGTCTCGCTATCACTTGGATAGGAAATTCTTATTTCTACCTGATGTGCTTTTAAAATGGGAGGGTTTGGTTGCAGTTCTCAACCTTTCTATTAGGTCTTTGTTGTTTCAGTAGATCTACAATTGTATAAGTATTGATTTTTTTCTCCCTTTTTTCAGGTGGTAGTGTTCAAGCAGCCCAACTACCTGCATAACTTTGTCCAGGCAACGTTTAATGCCCTTTCTGCTGACAGAGTAAAAGGTAAGCACCGATCTCCATTTTTTTTCATTTCTTTGTTGTCAAAGATATTAATGCATTGATTTTTTTTTGGGTGAGAAAAGCCTGATGCAATAATTTGAAGGAATTAATTATATATAAGTTTTTGGGCAACAATCTTAAGAGTTGTCTTGGCTGATGGCAATATTTTCTGATGCCTTGCTGGATCAAAATGACATGGAATGCTAAACTCATGTGCCCTTCTACCTGAAACTGTGCATAATGTAGATAATGTAAATGATGCAATGTCTAAATTTGCATGTTGGGTTGCTTATTTTGTTTATTCATAATATTTGTATCTTCCGTGTTTTTTGTTTTCCTCGTGCAAGTGTTCCCATCATAGAATTTGCTGTTACTAGATTTTAAGTGAAATTGTGGTTATTATGCCTGTGGTTATTATACCTGTTGCAATAGCTTTCTTTGATATTTTACTTCAGTAATCCAGAGAAAAAAATTTGACACTCTAAATTTTGAATCCAATAACTAAAGTTTAGAAGGATATTATCTACTTACTGACAAAAACTTGCACTGAGACCTGCCGGTTTAAAAGATTGAATCCAATAACTAGATGTCAAAAAATATTATCCACTTACTGACCGAACTTGAACTGAGACGTTACAATTATCTTACTTAGAGTAAAAGCAATATCTAACTGGCCAACCGATTTCATATGAAAGCTTTTTAAAATGGCATCAAATTTCATCACACCTCAACCATATTACTTAGGCACTTCTAATCTGAAGCCATACCCGTAACCGACACATACCTGTAGCCGTAACCAAACTCCTTGGACACTCCTTGCATATATGCGTATATCTATTCGGGTATGTAGTCAATTATACACTACATGTTTTAATTTATAACACTAGTTATACATTTTTTGGACATATATTCTACACTTCAAATCCACTTCTTGAAACTCGTTAGACACATGTCATGTTCCGAACTATGATTTTGGACAGTCGTTTGGATGTTTAGTTCAAAAACTAGTGATTTTTACATAGTAAAAGAAACATAAAAATGTTATAGGAATTTTAGTTCTTATCCTTGTTCTCATATAAATTATTAATTCCAATATACAATAAATGTGTGTGTGTGTGTGTGTCTATATATATATATATATATATATAATCCTCATACCCTACATTTTACAAATTTGCTATGTACTCATACCGGTACCCGTAACCACACGCATGCAGCATTGCACCCCAAATATCATTCTAGCTGCTGTCTTATATCTTATATGCAAAGTATCTCAGTTCATCTTGAAATTAGAATTTTTACATTTGTACTTCTCAGCCTATATAAGTGTGCCATGTCCAAGTTAACCCTTAATTTCTGTATATCTTCAGTGTCTTGTCCCCTGTGGACAGAATCTTTAATACGTGCAATCTTCAGAGGATTTGTCAATTAGCAAGAGAACCTTATGTCTTTTAACCACCAAGTAGGCTGGATTTGTCCTTAGTTATGTGCTTGCACGGTTGCACTGCATTGGTTCCAAATCTTTGGTTAGCTATGTCAATTGTTCCCTTTCTATCATTTTCTTCCATGTTGATGAGAATGGATTTTTTACAGAGAAAGCTTCCTAACTCAAGAAAAGTAGTTCAGTTTGTGCCTCCTTTGAGTTCAAAACAAGAAAGAAGAGTAGAGAGCTTTGTCTCTCAGTCTTGCCCTTGTAAATGTATGGAACTAAGGAGTCACCCTTATTATTCTGATATTTAATCCTGCAGAACTTCTGAAAAGTTATTTGCTTATGTTAGTTGTTTACTTAATATCCAGCCATTATTAAACGATTCAAAATTGATTATATGAGAAACTTGCATTTATAAAATCATGGATGCTTAAGCACTTACCTGCATGAATCTGTGTGTGTATTTCATTGTTTTCTCCTTAGCACATTCCCCATTTTGAAAAATTTTCTGGTTTTTTTCAGTAATGAAAGCTAAAAAGACTTTGAACTTTTCTTTTACCAATCTGCGAATTATATTTCTGCAGAGTTCTGTTTCTTATGAGCTCCAATTTATTTTGAAGAGGATTAGTGGCTTACCACTCAAGTGTTTGTGCAAGTGTCTAGTCTATCATTGGCATTCATACTGCTCATACTACTATGACCTTTAACATTAATTATAATCCATTTGTAAATATATGTAAACTAGGAGTGACTATAAGGACATGGGCAGCAAATCCACCATATAGTTAGCAGCTTCTGGTGGGTTATAGATGAGTAAGGTTAAACGAGCAACGCAGACTGATCTGCTTAAACGGGTCTGTTTTTATTCTGGTTATTTCACCTGCTTGATTTAAATCTAACACCAATAGCTAACAAATATGATAGTCATGAAACCACATTGCCTATGTTGCTTCCTCTTTAAATAATACTCGTTTCATAGGATGAATAGAGAAAAACATTGCTGTATGAACGCGTGGTGCTCATTTCCTATCAATATTCAAATATGCATCCAGCTGGGGATGCTTCTCATACTTATACTCCAACTTCATGTTCTGTCTCTATTAGTTTAATTAAATTATAACTGAACTTGTAACTAATTTTGCCATAATATAAAATTTGATCTCTATGATATGTTAAAACGAAAATGACCATTTAAATGAAACATCATATTTATAAGACTTTCCCCTTGTACAATAGAGCAAATAGGTTCATGGTTAGCTAGTATGCTGCTTTATCAAGATCTCTTGGTAAAAGTAAGTAGGCTTGTCGCAATCAGGATTTGGTAAACTTACTGTAGCACGTGGTGATATCTTTAATGTTTTCTTTTGGTGATTTGGTGTTCCATATTAGGTAAAACAAGTCTTTCAGTTAAACTAGTAACTAAAAATGAGGTCCATAATGCAGGTGCTACACTTGTTGTTTCTGGGGATGGTCGATATTTCTCTAAAGATGCCATTCAGGTACATCCAATTTCTCATTGCTTGTTGATTCATTTGTTTCCTCCTGATGCTGTCTACTGTACTTTGGTTATATTCTCCAAATAATATAAACAAGATATTTATTTGTATGTGTTATTATTTTGAATAACCTATATAACTGCCCCTTGCAACTTTTTTATAAATTATAATCACTATAATTTAAAATTTTTTAAGTTCCAATCATGATTGCTATTTATAAATCATAAATACTGTTGTCTTGTAATTTTATGCGCATTTGAGACAATTTTGTACATCCTCTCAAGCATTCCTCTTGAGTTCCTCTGATTTTTTGGGCAATTTTAAAGCCTCTTGATTGTGAATCACCTCTCCTTCTCTATCCTACGTCCACCAATACACTTGCTCATGTAAGATTGTTCAAAGGTCATGCATGGGCCAATTTCATCATACTCTCACCTTTCTGTTGATCTCAATCAGCCTATGTTACACTGTTAATTTTCCTTGGCACTTCTCCATTGAGATTACTATAGTTCACCAGAAGATCACAGTCAGTAATCTTGTATGTTTTTTGTTAACTATCTTATCTCATTTATCATCCTTTTGATGCCTAGTTTCTTTTAATCTTTAAAACATTGGCAGATTATTACAAAAATGTCAGCTGCAAATGGAGTCAGACGTGTTTGGATTGGCCAAAATGGTTTGCTTTCAACTCCAGCTGTTTCAGCTGTCATTCGCGAAAGAGTTGGTGCAGATGTATGATTATCTTTCCACATCAGGAGTTGATCTTTTTGAGAAGTATTATATGTTAAATAACATCTATGTACCATTTTGGCAATCACAGGGTTCTAAAGCGTCAGGTGGATTTATATTGACTGCTAGTCACAATCCTGGTGGGCCACATGAGGTATGTGTCCTTTTATGATGTAATATCGGTTTCAACAATGATCTAGTCACACACAAAGAATTCACTATCCAACTCACTCGTTACTTGTAAGTTTTATATATATTGAATATGGGAAAGTGAAGTCACTGCAAACATGTCCGTGCACATGGATATATGGCCCACTCTTGTACAAGCATATAGCAAAGCGTGTAGGATGTGAAGAAAGAGAGGAGGGCGAAAGATTAGGGCAAGTAGTTGCTGACCAACAAGGAATGGAGGACAAAACTAAGTCAATTTAGACACCTTTTTGCTGAAGTTATCAATTATTAATAAAGATTTTATTAATCTGTAAATGAATAAATGCCTGAACTGATACTTAAACTGGAGCAGTCAAAACTGCAAAATAAGGATCACTGTATGAGGAATCCAGGCAAATTGGATCTGAGTTTTCTAACCTTGTTATTTCAACTTTAGATTTCTGTAAAGACTCCTACAGCTGAAATTTAGGCAAGGGTCTCGTTACTTGTGGTGATGCTTTCACAGTGAAGAATCCTTTCATTTTTCTCCTCAAGGCTATTTACATTATTTTCCTATGTCATTAATTTCTTCAAGATTGAAAATTAGATGGAACAATCGCAGAATCTTATACCTTGTATCAACAAATAATTGACTTTTCTTACACAGTTATTCCTAGTATCTATAGAAGTTTCTGTTCTATTTTTCAGTTGAATAAATTTCAAATATTTATGATTTAAATCCTCATATTGTCTCAGAATCCCCCCCTCGTGTCCTTATTATTGTTATATGGGAATTGCTGCCCTTTACATACCATCATACCATCGAGTTCTTTTTTAGAGAAAAAACATTCCAAAATATATTTAATACATAATGCAAGAAAAAGAATCTCAAAGAGTTTTTGAGGAAATTAGTGTCTATTGATTTTGTTTTAACTATACAACTTCTTCTAGACTAGCGAGAAACTTGTTGTTCTCTTTTATGTAATTTACCTTTTGCAAACTTGTTCTCATTAATTTAGAGTTGTAACTATTCTACTATCTACATAGCTTATTGTCTTTGTTTTCATTATTTAATTTAAAGAAATGCTGGTCGTTCAGGATTTCGGGATCAAATACAATATGGAAAATGGTGGACCTGCTCCGGAGGCCATTACTGATAAAATTTATGACAACACGAAAACAATAAAGGAATACTTCATTGCAGAAGATCTACCAGATGTACTCAAGCTTTGACTTGTTTTCGGGCCTTATTTACTTCATCCTAAATCATATATTACTGAACATCTATATGTGCTAACACTGCAGGTAGATATCTCTAAGACAGGCGTTTCGAGCTTCAGCGGACCTGAAGGAAACTTTGATGTAGAGGTTTTTGATTCAGCTGATGATTATGTGAAATTGATGAAGTAAGTTAATTCTTTAGAATTGAGTAGTTTCTGTTCTCCTCAGACATATGTTTATGCATGCTACATGCAAAGCATGTGGTTGAATCTCGGTATTTCAAGTGTTACGAAAATAACTACTGTTGTCAGACCAAAAACATGTGCTGTCAAAAAATACTTTATCAAACTTCCATTATGAAATTAAAACTGCTCTTCCACTTCTTTCTCAGGAAAATTTTTGATTTTCAGTCTATCAAGAAACTGCTTACATCTCCAAATTTCACATTCTGGTATGTATCCTGTACTCAGCTAACCAAGATTGATATTTCATGTCCTGTGTCTTCTCGTTAGAACCGACACTTATGAGCTCAACCTACTTTTGATAGTTATGATGCACTAAGCGGAGTTGCTGGAGCATATGCTAAGCGTATTTTTGTTGAAGAACTTGGTGCAAAAGAAAGTTCACTATTGAATTGTACACCTAAGGTATATTTGGGAGCTTCTAGATGCTTACATTTTATTGCTTAAGTTTGTTTTAAGATATGTGTTAATACATTTTGATTATGACTTGTGCTAACAGGAGGACTTTGGAGGTGGACATCCAGACCCCAACCTGACATATGCAAAGGAACTGGTCGCACGGATGGGATTAGGTAAATCAAGTTCTAACAACGAACCACCAGAATTTGGCGCAGCTGCTGATGGTGATGCAGATCGCAATATGATCCTGGGTAAAAGGTATCTGCATACTTAATAGTATGAGAACTGTAAATGACAGATTTAACTTGTTTCTTGTTATTTTAGGTTTTTTGTGACACCATCAGATTCCGTTGCCATTATTGCTGCCAATGCAGTGGAATCCATTCCTTATTTTTCTTCTGGACTGAAGGGTGTTGCGAGGTAGATTTTTCTGTTTCTTTACAGTATATTTTGTTTAATATCTGCATTCTTGTTGTAGTGTCATTGATGTAACAAATCTATGTCATTTCTGTGCACAAAGGGTGGAGGGTTTTTAAGGCACACACAGTTGTAGCATATAGGTTTTCCATCATCCTAGTTGGTGGTTGGAGATGGATGAAGACATATGTTGATGAACACAATTAGCATGATGAAGAACATTTGGTGGTGAAGGGGGTTGCTTTTGAGAATTAGCTTCATCCGCAACTCTTAAAGCTCTGCCACTACAACAAAACTACTAAGTTATGTAATGGTTGAGAGTTATAATTTTATATTCTAACACCCCCTAGGTTGAGTGCCTATTAATAAGCCAAAGCTTGGTCTCACAGTTTTGTTTTAAGGTCAGCTTTTGAAATTCATGGCAGCAAGATTCGAACTTGGGTTGCTCCAATACCATTTTAGAGGACCCCGCAACACTAAAACTCCATAGTTGTGATGAGGGTTGAGGGTGATAACTTTATAATTTAACATGCCCTTGCAAGTTGTGGGTCCTTTGATGGACCGAAATTTGGACTCACAAAGCGATATCTTCTTTTTAATCTGCTTTATATGTTTGTGGCCAGCAAGACTTCGAACCTGGGTTGCTCTATTGCCATCTTAAAGTCTTTGGCACTACACTAAAACTCTGAAGGTGCAGCAAGGGGTTGGATATTATACTTTTATATGCAAACAACAATATTTTCTTTTAAGCATGAGAGGCATACCTATGCAAACATGGTCTATCAGTTAATATTTTTTTGAAATTTTAGTTTGGTATTTGAACATCTTCAGGGCATATCTTCTTACAAAAGAGTGAAATGGATGCTTTGTTATCTAATGCCCATTGACATAAAAAAGGCACATGCACAGTCATGTCTTCGTGTTAGAGGGTAGGAATCAGCTTGATTGCTACCCTCGACAGCTGTCATATCTGATGATATGTGACCATGGACATGGCTAATATCTATGCGCAATTCAGTAAATAAGGTGCCATTAGGAAACAAGTCATTGGGTCAGCTTATGGTCGCAGGTTATGTCAAGTGATCCTTCCACTACACAAAAACTCCAAAGTGTAAGGGTCAAGGGTTATGATTTTATGTTTAACATGGTCCCGTATGTTGAGCGCTCATTATTGGCCAACACTTGGACCTGCACAACTATACTGTTTTTAAATTCGCTTTAAATACATGGCCGGTGGGAATTGAACCTTCACCCACACAATAATACGATGTCAAAGGACCCTTCCTCTGCTCCAAAACTCTGAAGTTGTGGTGTTGTGGTGGTTGAGGGTTAAAGTTACATATTTTAACATGTAACACTGAGCACTTGTATACCTTAACAAACTCGGAGGCCTTATTATTAATGGGTAATATAGACTGGCATATTTTGGGAGCGACAAGTTAGTATTCTAGGTGTTAACTTTGCATTTCCCCGATATTTATCCCAATTACCAGAAGTGTAATTTGCAGTACATTACAGGTTGGAAATACTGATTCACTCAGTGGTGTATCTCAGATTTCTGAGAAGTGGTGTCACTACATAATTGATAATTAAATTTTACAGTTGCCCTTGACATGTTTTCATTTTTGAAAAAGATACATAATTGCATCATTAGTAACACTATCAAACACATCTTTCTCAATATACGCTCCTGTTATCAACTTGAATTGAAAGGTGAGATTTTTAAGTGGATAAATTAAAAAAAAAATCCCTTGAGTTTGGGTGTTTCTCGGATAACCTCCCTTAACTTCCAAACTACACAAAGCCCTCCTTAAATTTCGGGGTTCTCTGAAGTCCCATCAAAATTTGCCATCTTTCATAAAAAACCCTTAACGATGTTATTTTCACGTGGGTGGACAAAATTACATTGAGAGATATTTTTGCTAGTGAAATTATGGTTCACACTTTTTAGGGGGTTTTCTAAAAACATCAAAATTGAAGGGGGTTTCTTCAGAATCTCAAAAGTTGGGTTTTTTTTCAGCGCGTGTGGGGGGAAGGGGGTGGGGTGGGGTTGTGCATTTTAAAAGTTAAGGGGAGTTCCTTAAGAAACCCCCAAACTGAAGAGGGGTTATTGGTCCTTCATGACCATCCTTGACCAAAGTGGTGTCACATGATCCCACTTTGGTCAAGGTGGATCTGCATATGGACTCACTTGAGGCATAGGTTTGTGCAAACAGTTCTTGTGATTTGTCATGCTATTCATCAGTAAGGGTAATATTGATCTGAAGATCTAAGAAACATTAATGTTTACTATTGTCGGATACTTGATTGAAACTGTGAGTTCAAAGATAGGAACATAATGTGTTTCAGTTTGGAGGAGTGTGATCGTGTCTTATTGTCTCAAAAAATAGCACTTGCATGCACTCTCAGAGTTAACTTTGATTTAGCACAAGTGTTGATGTCAGGTTGACTTTGGTTCCAGAAAAGTTTAATACAATTGCTAAATTTTCTGGAAAATGTTCTTGAACTATATATTTTGTTTATTGCCATTAAGGGTTGTCAAATTTATTTTCTTTTGCTCCTCCATTGAGTTTATTTCCCTTATAGGATCACTTGTGTTGGTACTTCTCCATTGAGTTTATTTTCTGGATACGTAGACGATGTTACCTTTTTTTCCTTTCCCTATAGGATTATTTGTGTTGGTACTATAACATGATATTTTGTCTGGAACAGTGTTTTCCGAATTCACTCTGTCCTTCACATACCACATTCCAGTTCTTGTCTAATGATTTAAAATGCATCCATGCTCACTACTACGTTTGCTAGAATTGGCAACCCAATAAATGGAAAAAGAGAACTAGTGACTAATTCATGTCCTACCCTTTCTTGTTTCCTTAATAGACTTAATTTGCAATTTTCATGACTTACATTGTGATACGGGTGTATCTTCTCTCTGCTTCGGGAGCTTAGCGATTCTCATGGGAGCTTGAGGATAGATGATTTTCATGGTAGCTTGAGAATAGAGACGTGGGTGGAGCCGTTGGTGGCGGCGAAAGAGGCCAAAAGCAGGAAAAACAGAAGAATCAGGAAATGGAAGGATCAGTTCTGGTCGGTCGACCGAATGGTTGACATCGGTCGACCGAATGGTTGACATCGGTCGACCGACAAGGCCATATCGGTCGACCGATCGACCAATATCGGTCGACTAAAAATGTGCACGCCTACAGGGTTAAAAACTTCTCTCTGACCGGTCGATCGAACCAAGCAGGCCGGTCAACCGGATCGTGTTCCTAGGTGAATCTGGATTCCTTTTTGGCGTGTTTTCCAAGTTCTATTGGGCTTGGTTATTTACGAGATTGTCATCCACGTTGTTAGACATATAAATAGGGATTGTTTAGAGTTTCTAAACAAGAGATTGGATTTTAAAGAGAGATTCTAATCAAGAGATTAGGGTTTAGACATAATAGAGAGATTGTTCTTTATTCTAGTGAGATTGTGAGGGAGAGATTTTGTAATTTTTATTCTTCATAATCTAGAGAAGTATTTTCTTTCGCCACTTTAATTTTTGTGTGTTCTTACTGCTATCTTATCAATCCCACCTTTGATAATTCCGCGATCAAAGGTGCTCGCTCAGCGACTCGTATCACATTGTGGCTTTAAAGTTTGTCGTTTAAACTTTGATTGTTCAATGCAGTAGAATTGTATCATATTTCTGAACTAAAGAATTCTGCTTTCCGCTCATGGAATATATAACATTTTCTCTTACCATAATACTTGGTCTTATATGTCTTCAAATGTATATATTTTCCCTGCTCTATCTACATGCACAAAAATGATGAACTTATAATCGCTTAAACAGCCCCAGAAATGCTCCCAAAGTGTACCATGATCTTAAATAGGTAATACCAATCTAATGAAGCCTTCCCTTCAGTACTGCTACTATGAAGTAACTTACTGCATAGCTTTACCCTTACCATGTACCAGAGCATACCACAAATTTGGTCACATTAGTCTGGCATCTAGAGCTGTCAAGGAGTTCTTGATCTAAGATAACTAAGAAAGTTTCAGTGATTATTGATCATGGTTTCTATTTTTTTAATTTTAATTAGTAATGTTTATTTCATATTATAGAATGCAATCAAGTTTCTGACTCTGTTCACATGCAAAACAGAGTACAAAGCCTCTTAATAATAGTAAATCAGTCACATCGACTTTAGTAGTGTCCCAGGGGACAAAGATGTTGATTTTCTAAAAGAAACTACAAGGTATTTAAATAAAAAACTACGTGTTTTCAAAATCACGATGTTTCTCGCATATGCAATCTCCGAAGCTTGTGAATCTCGGAGAACAGAAAGGAGTGTTGGTATGAAAATTGGAACCTCTAGCTGCTGGTATTCTTCTTGCATGTGTATTCTTCTTTAAGAATGTGACCAGTATTCCTTTCTTCTTTTCTCTTTCTTTCTTTTCTTTTTTTTGGGTGTCATTGCCTGCTTGGATGGACGGGTGGTAGGGGTTAGATTATATGCTTTTCAGGGTTATGGTTACAGTAGGTTACGTTTTATCCTTCCTGTAATTTTTTTATTAAACTGATGGTTCTTCCAAAGTCCTGAGTATATATGTGTGTCTTAGGCCTGTAAATCCAACTTTTGGTAGGTAGATAGTGTTTGAATCTGCAACTGTTTGTATTACTTACTATCCTTGGTTTCAGGAGGCTTCCCCATAGTTTTCTCATGTGCTTGGGTTTCATTACTTTCTTCTCTTCTTAGTTTCAATGTTCTCAAAACAGTGAATATACCCTGTTCAGCCAGTATATTTTGTTATTTTTCTATTACATTTTGATATGCTCCTCTATTTCTCTAATTTAAATATGGGTCGCTTCTTGCACCTTTCAAGAGATGTTATCCAGCCTATTTCACACGGCTTATTCTTTTTCCAACATTTGGCAGGAGCATGCCAACATCAGCTGCACTCGATGTTGTGGCAAAGAATCTAAACCTGAAATTTTTCGAGGTGGGTATTTAGTTTGAACGAGTATATCTCTTTTTAAGTTCAGTGGTTCCTGAAGCATCTGATCTAAGCTTTGACCCCTTCCAGGTGCCGACCGGATGGAAATTTTTTGGTAACTTGATGGATGCTGGACTTTGTTCAGTTTGCGGTGAAGAAAGTTTCGGGACAGGTAAAAACTGTTCAAATTTTAATCTCGTCCACCAAGTCTTTATCATGAATCATTTGTTAAATCTGATATATTACAGTTTGCTGTCAATGGAAGGAGCCAAGAAAAAGAGCTACTGATAGTCTGTTAGGCACTAATATATGCCTGTCTAAGAGCATGTATTTTTAAAAGAAAGTTACACAAGATTATATACTTTTTTTCTCATGGACCAGTGATCACTCTAGGTCAGTGACTGTTAGGGAACATGCTGCCAATTAATATCTAATGCCTTTGAATCCTGAGAATTCATCTATTCCTAACTCCTGACCTTTATAACAAGCATATGCTAATGACATGGGGTTGTTGGGCCTATGATCCCGGGGTCAGGATTGATTGGGATATGTGTGATTTCCCTTGTTAGCGTGTATCTGCCTGGTTGTGTATCGAATAGCCAGTAATCCCGGGGTCAGGAATGAGGCCTACTTTGCTTCTTATCCTCACAGCCACTTCCAATTAGCTCCTATCTCAGAGGTGATATCTCATTTCCAAGCACTGGAATGTGATTTCTTGCATCTCCAGCCTTCTCGTTTTCCAAGTGAAGGAGGCTATCTCTTTCGATCCTCTTTATTTCAATTTCCTTAAATACTGAAGGTTGAATAATCTGAGAATTACGAACTTAGAAAACTTGCATTAACTCATAGTGATATGCAATATAGAAGCACCCTCTTTCAATCGTCTTCTCTTTTCAAGGGATCAAAGTGTTTTTCACTCTGAAAATTTTGCAAGGTATCTTTTTCTAAAGCATTTAATAGTTATTGCTGTATAACCTACAAACTGTAAGCTCCAACAATTATTTCAAACCCACTACATAAGGCATTACCTTTAGAATTTGGTTCAAGTTAACCTCCTGTCTCAGTACACTGAGAAAAAAAATATCATGGAATATCAATATCATATTATATTCTATTGTAGAAACATTAACGTTGCGAGAAAAATTCTCTACGACTTTAGTTTCTTATCTATTTAGTGTACCAAATAATCATGTTGCAGAAATGGAGGGTCTAATTATGGTAATTACACTTACTCCTCTCTTTTAGGTTCTGATCATATCCGAGAAAAGGATGGAATTTGGGCTGTTTTAGCTTGGCTTTCCATTCTTGCCTTCAAGAACAAGGACAACATTGGTGGGAAAAAGCTAGTTACAGTGGAAGATATAGTTCGTCAGCACTGGGCAACTTATGGTCGCCACTATTACACTCGATATGACTATGAGGTAAAGTAGTGAAATTTTGTCTTTTGCCTAAAAGCCAAGTTTATGTTTGGCTTTACTTCTTACACATGCATAACTGCTTCTTAACTTGTGAGCGTCGCCTAAACCATTCCTTTTTATTTACAGAATGTTGATGCTGGTGCAGCTAAGGAACTCATGGCATATTTGATCAAACTACAATCAACCCTTCCAGAAGTTAACAAGTAAGATTTTTATTCATACTACTTATAAGTTTCAGCTCATGTTTACAATTATACATGTGGAAACCCTGTATGAAGAATGCTACCTTAGATGTTTCCTTGTTTTGTTTTGGGATCAGCTCGATATGTACATGTAGTTTTTTTTATGAAATATGAAATGAAGTATTGAAGAGAACAAACTCTCTCATTAGGAGGGATATGAAGGACATGTCAAATTGAATCGTGAATTGGCTCATCTGTTTTTGTCCCCTACATTTGACGTGGGTAAGGACTTGTGCATCTAAGTGAATAGGTAGTTTGTAGATGGAGACAAAATGTATGATAATAAAAATAGTGTCTGAATTTTCTTGTCTTTTCCCATGATGCAGGGAAAAACAGTTCTAATATATAGATAGTGAAGTATTTTATCTGTACGACTGCAGCAAGAACAGAAGACACCTGCAGTAATAAGATTCATAAGAGAATCAGCTTGCATTTGTGTTTAGGTATTAGTACAGACACCAGTGATTATCTTTTCCTGTTGTGAACACAGATGTTCATGGCATTGAATTGCATCACAACTGTTACCAACTGAGGTTAGTTCTTTGATAGTCTCCTAATCTGAGGTGGAAATGGGATTTTTAACTACAATAGAAACGTAGGTGCAATACGTCATTGTTAGGCTCATTGTCCTATGGGTGACTATGGTGGTCGTTCACATTGAGCTATATTATAGTTTCATAGAGCCCATTTGCCACTGACCTTTTCAGTAAAGGGATAGGATGCTGATAAATCAACTAATTCCCCAAGAAGTCAATTGTATATACTGTATAACATACTAAAGATAAGCTGCTAAGTTTTGGTGTTTCCACTTCGGCATATAAGGTGAAGAATTTCCGAGTTCCTGCTTTATTGGGCCTTCATTGCTCCCCATTTTCTGCTAGTTGATTCGAAGCAACCTCAGAAAAGTGTCCCCAACACTGCGGAGGGCCATCAGGAACAGGTAAGGCAACCACTTTTCAAAAATGAAAAACCTAACGAGACACATAAAGAAGGAGAAACCTTTACCAACCCTTAAAGGCGTTATGCTCGGGCTTCTTTAAAGGGGGCTACACTAATGCTACTACTCTTATAAGTAATAATGTAAGCAAACTAGTTAAAGACAAATTGTGTGAATGGAAACGTCGAATCTTTTCAAATAATGATAATCGGGCTTATCCACGAGAAGCCCTATGCTCATTGCGCTAAGGCATTCCGTTCCTCTCATGTCTATCAGTGGATAGTCCCTTCACTTCACTCATCTATTGACGTACTTTAAGAATGAAAGAATGTATTCTTTCTGTCCTCCTCCTGCCAAAGAAAGTCAATGAAGAAAGGTAATCCGAGATTGCCGTGTATGATATGAAGGAAAAAAAAGAGAATATATCATTTTCATTCTCCCCCAATAAAGTAGATATCGTAGTTCAACCTGATAAAGGATCTCATATTTGGTTAATACTTTGCAGTCTATGTAGCTGCGAGTGCACTAATAAAGGTAAATTGGGAGAGTTTTTTGGCTGAGTCTAAATTTTCATACAGTGAGCAAGTGTGATAGAAGTAAAAAATCCCAGAAGAAAAATCTGCTCCTGAAAGCTGATTCTCCAAGATGAAGGTGATTCTGTGCAAGAATTATGCGTGATATACCTAAACTCATAAAGGCGACGATATTGATCCTGGTTGTTTTTCTTATGTCTGCATTATCATGATCTCTCTGATTGTACAATATTGACCAATGACAAACTTGAAAAGCCTTTTCTGTAAAATTAACCTAATGAAGGGGAAGTACCATCTCTAATTGGGGAAGGCAAACATCTCCAGCTCGAAGAGTTTTTCTATTAAGGGATATTGATATCTTGGCTTGAATTGAGAAAGTAGAAACACCATATAAGGTTGGGTTTTTTTTAAAGAGGTAGAGCTAAGATATCTCGTTGTAAGCCGTTGCTTAGTGAAGCTTCTTCAGTGCAAAATCTAGTTGGAATCAGTTGTGGTATAGTCCCTCTGGAGTTCATACGACTGTTTTGGTATGGCTAAAGGAATCCTATGCAATGGCAGGCAGAATATGAGAGCCTTATATCTCTATGGGGAAACTTCAAGTATTGTATCATCAAAAGTGTCTTTGCTTAAGGGGCTCATCTTACTCTACACAAAATACATGTCTGAAGCATGTTAGAGGCTTAGAGCATTTTTCATCACAGATGATAAGGTCAAGTATTTATATTAGCTGGTAAATATCTGAAGTGAGTTCTCAGCAATACAAAATGTTTGTACTGTTCTTACCCTTGCTGGAAGCTTGACTCGATCTCATTAGACCGATCAAGTGTCAAGGGAGGTGACTTGCTTTCACTATTACCTTTTTGTTTTGTCATTTCTCCCACCAGAACCAGTTCTATATGTTAGAGAATACAGGAATGCCTCATCTGCCATTTCTTTCATGCATGCATATATTAGTGGTTCTTGTGTTAATTTTCTGATTGATTCCTGCATCTGTCTAGAATTTAGAAACATAAAGCTGAACCCTCGTTCATGTCTTGATGAGACGTCAATCAGTTATTTTACATTGTAGCAGTTGCTATTCCTGATCATATGACATTACTTGTACGTATGCCTTTCGTTGCAGGATTGTACATGGAATAAGATCAGATGTTGCAGATGTTGTTGCAGCAGATGAGTTTGAATACAAAGATCCTGTTGATGGCTCTGTCTCTAAGCACCAGGGTGTTCGTTATCTTTTCCAGGACGGTTCACGACTGGTAAATCCATTCAGTACTTGCTAATCAACAATGCGTTACCCTTTTTTGCACTTGATGCTCAGTAGTTAGTTGTGGATAGGAATGTATTTTAATTCCTTCGTCGCCTGTTCTTCTCTTGTCGAACATTTCATATGATGAAATCATTATTTAGTACCCTCATTAAGTAATTGATGATACACCCTCTTACTATGGTATTGTAACAACTTAAATTTATGTATCCCTGTTTTGCCTTAAATTTAGAGAGCAACTTATTATTCTTTCCAGTTAAAACTGAAGGTAAACTTTAATTTATCATTACACGATATCCACGTGAGGTCTCAACTTAAAATTTGAAACATTGTTGTCTGGACTCTGGAATTTAGGGGACTTGAGTGCTAATAGAATAGTTTAGAGAATTTTAGTGGCCACTCTCAAGTTTGAGGTGGTTCTTCAGCAATTAAACCTGCATTATCTAAGTAGCCAGAAGAACATTTTTTTTTTTTGTGAGTGGGTAACTAAGGACAAATTGTTGATACGCTCCATTTATATAACCCAGGTGTTCCGTCTTTCTGGAACTGGCTCTGAAGGAGCAACCATCAGGCTCTACATCGAGCAATACGAGAAGGACTCTTCAAAGACTGGGAGAGACTCACAAGACGCACTTTCGCCTCTTGTAAGAAAACCCCAGATTTATTGTTTGTTTCTCACATTGATCCTTTTCAATTGCAAGTTTCTTAAGGTAGCTGCTCTTCCTACTTGTATTAGGTGGACGTGGCTTTGAAACTTTCAAAGATGCAGGAGTTCACTGGACGATCTGCCCCTACCGTTATCACATAAATAACGTAGTCGAGTAGCAAATTTCGTGAAGATATTAGTACGTGCCACAAAGCGAGTAATAATGTGAACACTTTATGATATACTGTCTTGTCCTTTGATTTTGTATCCAGGCAAAGGTACGTGCTAAGTTATGCACTCAAAGGTGATTTGTTAATGATTTGACGATTTTGGTTTTGGTCCATGCAACAGCATCTAATAAAGCTGAAGTTAATAATTTTCTGTAACAAGTGATATACGCATATGTGCAATTTGTTTTTATCGCCTCCAGAGTGCTTCGAGATACGATGGTGAAACTAGCTACATGTACATAGGAAAGCTTTTGTTCAGCAATCATGCTTCTGCTACTCTTTTAGAGGTGTGAGGTTCTTTGTTGTTCCCGTAATAATGCATGGGTCAGTTTTTGCCAGATAAATTGCACGTAAACCCCTCATGTATACCTCTAGTAGCATTTGGTATCCCTCAATTAATTTATTAGCTCTTGGCACCCGTTTAACTCTCAAGTGAAGGGTGTTATATGGGATATATCCCTCTAAAAGTGGTAATTCAGGGGTGTTAATAAATAAGTTGAGGTGTGTTAAGTTAAACTAGAGGCATAGATGACAGGAATATGTGCAATTTAGCTCCCTTTTTTATAATTAGGATGTTATCTTGTTCAGATCTTAGCCGCTGAGATGTTTGTATGTATGTATGTATGTATGTATATATATAGAGGAAATTATGATATTTCTCATACTGCGAATCTGTAGGCCATACCGAGAGGAGTAATGCTCTCATTAATCTCGAAATCTGCCTGCTTTTGACGCACGTGTTCCCCCTTTTCGGTATGAAGACAGTTTCATTTATTGGGCATAAAGACAACTATAGCCTATGGTTGCCCAAGACCACTAGGGCCACGAGTGTTAATTTGCTCAACACAGAAGATACAAGTGGATTTAGATATCATACTTTCATATTTATCTTATCTGTATTCGCTTGTATATTTATTACGAAAATATAAACATGAAAGTATAACTCACGCGGCATTTGTTAAAATCGAATACAAATACAAATCAGACACGGTTAAAACAATATTACTCTCCCTCTCTCTCTCTCTTTCAACCAGTTGTGACGTAAATTGTTTTTCTGGATCAATGGGAGGCGGAGCAAAAGAAAATCGGTGAATGCTTGATCTAACCAATCCAGTACTACGTTCTGACTCAGTTTATTTCGTCAAACTGGGACCAAGACTTTACGCTATATATAATAGTTGAGCTTGAAGTTGCCAACAAATGCCCTACTTTTTTTATGTGAATGCTAATTACCTCATTTTAAATACTCATATAGATGTTTCAGGTTCAAAGTTCATGCACGCTTGTCATTCACGTGCCCGTGCGAAGCAAGCGGAGAGGTGCACTGGCTAGTGAGGTTTGGGCGACAAATAACGCAATACTTTGGCTTGAGGAGTTTACGTTAGAAAGTTTTCTGTTTTTTTCTGAATGATGACCTATTGATTACTGTAGTGCATGGTTTCCTCCTGCCGGTGAAGAATCTTCATTTCAAAAAAAATTTAAAAAAAAAGGTTGAGTATAATGCAAATTCGGTTTTGGACTGGATTCAGATCATACAAACGATATAAAAAGAGATCTTTAGAAAATTTAATAAACAGAAAAGATCCAAAGCAAATTTGTATGGTAATAAGAGTATTATACAACACAAACTATTAAAACCTAGAAGAAGTCAGCCACTTTTTTGCCGTGGCAAATGATAAACCCCCTGGTCCTTCATCATATTGTCCGAACACTTCGACGCAACTTGTTGGGAATTTAACACCTAAATTCCTAATGCAACGAAGACGCAGAATAGAGAACAGTACACAAGATTTACGAGGTTCGGCAACTGCCTACGTCCTCGGGAGCCACACAGTTAATTTCTTATTTATCTAACAAGAAATTACAAATTAAGAGCAAATCTCTAAACTGAGATTCCTCAAACAAACAAACACTGTAGCTACAGTGTTAATACCCACAATAAAATCCCTCTTTAATTTCCCCCTCAAAGCTTTGAGAGCTGGGAAAAGATTCTCTCTCTCTTCTTCACTTAAATCCCCCAACAACCACTGTTGAAGAGCTGGGATTAAAATCGTTGCTGCGATTTGAGAAACGCTCCTGCGTTAAGAGAGATCCGCCGCCAGGGAAAAAGTCGGAGAGGAGGAGCAGCAACGAAACCCTAAGGTTGGGGGGTTCTATTTATAGCCGGGATTGATGGGTGGGCTGGCGACAGCCTGTCGCCAGCGCACGAACTCGGACGCGATGGTCGGAGGCCAAAACCGTGAGTGTGGGGCGCTGAACGCGGAGGTCGGAGCTCTGAACGCGGGGGTCGAGCCGCGTTAACACCGAGGGTCGCGTTCCGCCTTCCGAGGGTCGCGTTCGCCAATGCCACCATCGCGTTCGTCGTCGAATTCGCTGAGTCGACGCTCGCCTGCTTCAACCTGGAGCTCGTAGGAGCTCCTCCGTCGTCGGAGGTTGGTATCCACCTCCAACCTAACAATCTCCCACTTGGAGACCAAACCGACGACAACAGGCTATCTCACCAAGCTCCTCTCCTGTGTGGCTCCGCCTTCATCATCTATGCATGAAGGCCAACTGAAGTTGCACACAACTCCAGTTTCTAAAAGGTCGCTGCCTTTGTCAACATATCCGCTGGATCCTTTCTTCCTTGGATATTCTGTTGAAATCCTTTGACAACTTGTCGGGCTCTGTATCTTCTGGAACTATTCTGCTCCTTTTTCACTCGATACACCCACTTGTTGTGACGTGCCTTCTTCTTTATGGGCAACTCAGCTAGTCCCCATATCTTGTTGGAGATCAGAGATTTCTTCTCTTCTTTCGCAGCAAACTCCCACTTGCTCGCATCTCCACTCTGACAAGCTTCATCAAAGCTTTCAGACTCCCCTCCATCTGTCAGCAACATATAATTCATGTATCTGCTGTTAGGCACAGGAGGACGAGTACTTCTCCTTAATGTCGGAGCCGGTGCGTCGGGCTTCTGCGCACCATTCTGTCCAACAGTCTCTTCTGGCTGAGGACCTTCTGCATTGGGTTCTTCCGAGAGGTTATCCGGAACATCATCTGCATCTACAAATGTTGACTCGCTCTCTGAGTCACCGTCATCTGTCTTGTGCATGTCCTTATACATCACCTTCTCGTTGAATGTCACATCTCTGCACCTGATCACCTTCTTATTTTCGTTGTCCCAAATGCGGTAGCCGAACTCGTCTTCACCATATCCGATGAATGTGCATTTTTTGAGCTTAGGATCAGGCTCATTCCTGCCTTGATCACTACCATGCACATAAGCTACACAACCGAAAACTCTGAGATGTGAGAGGGTTACCTCCTTTCCGCACCATACCTCCTCTAGTATTCTGTGCTTCAATGGAACCGATGGACCTCGGTTGATCAAGTAAGCTGCTGTGTTGACTGCTTCTGCCCAGAACTGCTTCGGTAGACCTGACTGCATACGGATGCTTCTGGCTCTCTCTGTCAACGTTCTATTCATGCGCTCAGCCACACCATTGTGCTGAGGCGTGCCGGGCACGGTCCTCTCCATTCTGATACCGTGCTCATTGCAGAACTTCTTGAACCTGGTGTCTTCATACTCATCACCATTGTCTATTCTGAGTTTCTTTACCCTCAAACCGGTCTCATTCTCGACCATGGCTTTCCATCTTCTGAAAGCCTCAAACACTTCTGACTTTTTCTTCAGAAAGTAGACTCACACTTTCCGAGAGTGATCATCAATAAAAGTCACGAAGTAGTGTTTCCCACCAATCGACGCGGTGGTTGTTGGTCCCCAAACATCTGAGTGAACAAGCTCTAGCTTCTGCTTCCTGGGGGCTTTGCCACTTGTCTGAAAGCTAACTTTCTTCTGCTTTCCAAGTATGCATTCTTTACACACATCAATCTCTACTGATTGTAAACCTGGGAGTTTTCTCTTTGTGTGCATAATCTTTATCCCCTTTTCACTCATATGACCGAGTCTCTGGTGCCACAGCTTTGAAGTCTCATTGCCTGCCGCAACTGAGATCGAACAACGTGCACCTGCTGTCATATACAGGGTACCAGTCTTCCTGCCTCTGGCAATCGTCATTGCGCCTTTCGAAATCCTCCAATCATCACCACGGAAAGTCGTCGTGTAGCCTTCACTAGCCAGCTGGCTTACTGAGATTAAGTTCCTTTTCAGGTCGGGAATGTACCTAACATCCTTCAGCTCCCATACTGAACCATTCAGCTTAATCTTCACTACACCTTTGCCAATAATGGCACATGCTTGATTGTCACCAAGATATATATTTCCAAGGTTTCCGGGGATATACTTCTCGAGGAATTCTTTCTGAGAAGTAGCATGAAATGATGCTCCCGAGTCCAACACCCAAGACTCCTCCTTGCTCTCCAAAGAGCATATCAACGCATCATCTCCTCCTGAGGTGGAGGCGACATTCACGTCTGCATTTGCCTCCCACTCCTTCTGTGCACTCTTGCACTGATTCTTGTAGTGCCCGGTTTTCCCACATTTTTAACACTCGATAGCCTTCGAACTGTTGGGATTCCTGGATTTGGATCTTCTATCATCTGATCCATTTCCTCTGGTTGAATTTCTACCTCTTGACTCTGTATGTAATACTGAAGAGGTTGTAGCTTCACCCGACTCTATCCGTCGGATCTCCTCACTGAGAACCAGATCACGAACGTCATTGAACTTCAACTTTTTCTTTCCCGAAGAGCTACTCACTGCCGTGACTGTAGCGTTCCAACTCTCTGGTAGGGAAGACAAAAGGATTAACACTCGAACTTCCTCATCAAACTCAATATCAACTGAACTCAATTGGGTCGTGACTGTATTGAGTTCATTGAGATGATGTGATACCGATGCACCTTCCGCCATTCGCAGATTGAACAACCGCCTCATCAAATGGACTTTATTTGAGGCTGATGGCTTCTCATACATATTTGAGAGTGCTGCCATAAGACCCGCCGTGGTCTTCTCCTTCGCTATGTTAAACGCAACATTACGAGTTAATGTCAATCTGATAACTCCAAGGGCTTTTCTGTCCAGAAGATTCCAATCTTCTTCCTCCATACCCTCCGGCTTCTTCCCCGAGAGAGGTTGATACAGATTTTTCTGATACAGATAATCCTCTATCTGCATTTTCCAGAATCCAAAATCTGATCCATCAAACCTCTCTAATCTCACTTTCCCTTCATCTGCGGCCATGGCTCCCACTTGAATCTGACTTCCTCTAGATCGTTTCACGCTCTGATACCAGTTGTTAGGAATTTAACGCTGAAACCCAGGAAATGAGAAGATAATAAGGACATGTCATTCTTTATAAATCATATTTTAAAACAGTATAAACAACGCACGAAACACGTAGTGTGGATGACAACAATTAAAAAAATCATGCAAATAGAATGTTGAATCAGTACAGATAATATATGCATCAGTGCAGTCATCAATTTTAATTAATAAATGGAGCTCAATCTTTCATCCCGATAAATCTCAATATGTGAGATATATGAACTTCACATTTGAATGCAAAGTTTCTTTAAAATAAAAGGGTACGGTAATTATATCCTTCTAACATGAGGTCGGTTCTAATTAAGATGCGTGCTTCGAATTTTACATGCCTATCTCGTTCTCCTAGGTTAGGTTATGGGACACCTACGTGCCACTAATCAACGGGGAGCTTTAAAGTATATAGACTATGTACACCACAATCTAGGGGTGCATTCGGTCCGGATATGGCTCAGATATGATGCTTATCATATCCATATCCGCTTATGCATCTCGGATAAGGATACAGATATACCTCGGCAATAATTTTTTTTTATAAATATCCACTAAAATAGGATATTGTTACGGATATACATGAAAATATATAAGCCGATATGCATGCAGATACAAAACAGATATGAGAAAACTACATAGTATCGAGAAAAACATAGTTCATGTGATACAAAAAAATTCGTTAATATGTTTATTATAACTGAAAAGTTAAGATTAGACATCTTGATCATCAAAATTAACCATAAATTCATAATCTAAGAATCGAAACTACCGTAGAGTATGACTAATATGTATTCAGATATTTCAGATATGGATACAAATACAGATATTTCACTACGTAACCATATCATAACCATATCCTATCGATTATAAATTTGAGTAACCATATCTGTATCTTAACGAATACGATTACAAATATTTTCTCGGATACGGATATGGTTTAGCACTCATACCACAAACTCAGAAAATCAAGAAAAAGTTGACATCGTTTTTCTAGTGACTTATGAGTTATGACAAGGGCATGTGGTCCTAGGAACACTTACAGCGGGCAAGTTCTCGTCAGACGAGAATCATGTAAAAGAAAGGGGGAAAACAATCAGATATGATGGAGGGCACTCTTTGCTTCCAATTTTGAATCAATATAAATAATAAAATCACTACGAACAATAAAAATCAAGCCAACATTTCAGCTAAATCGATATCAAGTACAAATAGTTTGCGAGTCAATATTATCATCAAATTCAATAAGATGAAGTTCAATCTCACATTATTTTAGTTGACTAGTTGGGCTGCACGTGCATGTCATGAGTCATATTATTTTCATTTGGGTTTATGTCTTTATATTTTTTGAGAAACAGATAAATATCTTTACTGTAAGTTTATAACTCATTTCTGAAATAATTTACGGTTGCCATATAATTTAGTGGACAAAATAATATCATGTTTTTAAACCTCTACTTGATGATGATAACACGATGATAACATTTTAGAGACTAATATCAAACTTGATAATACATTGAATTTAGTTATGCCTTATAAAATTTAGAACTTTGATCTAGCATACATATCAAAAATTCCAACTTATAATTTTAGAATTTTGATCTAATAGACATATCAAAAGAACTTTTTCGTAGTAGCATATGGACATTGCTCATTCTTTACAACTCCTCATTTGTATGAGATGATATTTTCTTGGGAAAAGCGACTCGGTGTCCAAAAGGAATAAGTATCTTCTTTGGATCTTGCAAGTTAAATTTGGCTGCTATCTTATTAATATAAGTAAATTAGGATAATGTTATTAACTTGTTACCTCTATCCCTATAGAGTTTAAGTCCAACATGATGTGATTCCTCGCCCAAATATATCATAGAAAATTTGTTAGACAACCATAATTCAAGAGTTGATAACATTCCCACATCATTTAGGTTGTTTACAAGAATTTGATAAAAGTTAGTATTTTAGTTAAAATAATTTGATAAAACATTTCATAGATAGTTGATTAGATAATCAGAATTTTTGTATTGTTTAGAACTTTTAGTAAGTTGTTTGCAAAATTTGAGTGCTTAGTAGTAATTTTAGATTATTCAAAGGGCTCATCAAAGATTTCATATTTTCAAGGTTTTTTCAGTAACTTTAAAATTTTAGAATCTAAAATTTTTATATTTTTGGGGTATTGTATGTAATTGTAGACTATTCATAGATCTGTTTGAAAATTTGTGAATTTTAAGTTGTTTTTTGTAATATTTATATTTTCCTGGGTTTTTAATATATCTTCTTCAAGGGGCTTATCTATAATTTTTCAATTTTTAGGGTATTATCTATAACTTCAAGTTGTTTATGGGACCATTCAAAATTTTCACACTTTAGCGTATCTTTTATATTCTTTTTTGGTGAGAATGTTGTTATTAATTTTCAAAATTTGATTTCATATTGTTTAGGAGGTTGTTCAAAATTTTTAGTTTTTAGGGTTTTTTTTTTAATTTTTAGATTTTTTCATTTTTTAGGAGTCCTAATGTTTGTAATTTTTAGAATTTTCAAATGACGATTTGTAATTTGTAGCTATATAAGAGATTGTTTACAATTTTTGAAGTTTTAATGAAAATTTTTAAATTATTGATTTCTAAGGGTTTTTTGTATTTTTTTGATTTAATGCTTTCCATTTTTTTTAGATTTTAAAAAATATTATTTATAACTTTTAGGTTTTTAAGAATTTATTAAAGATATGTATTATTTAGGATAAAATCACAAGTAATATATTATAGATCTGTTTAAAAGGGTTATATTAATTATAATTGAATCATAATATGATAATTAAAAAGATCAACGACAATATTATCCAAGGAAAGTTTTAAAGAGAGTATGACAATTTGTAGCTATATAAGGGGTTCTTAGCAAGTTTTAAAGTATTAAAGACTTTTTTTTGAAAATGTTGATTTCTAAGGTTTGTTTGTAATTTCTAATTTAAGGGTGCTTTGTATAGTTTTTAGATTTTTAAGAACTTTGTTTATGACTTTTTATTTTTAAGAATTTATTAAGATATTTCTATTATTTAGTATAGGATCACAAGTAATGCATTATAGATTTATTTAACGGGCTCTATTAATTATGATAGAATTATAATGTAATGTTTAAAAAGATCAAGAGTTATAATGTCTGAGGAAAGTTTTTCCCAAACTTTTACTTTTAAAGAGAATATTATTCTCCAATAGAAAACCCATTTTAATAAAATAGCTCTGTCATTTCGAGGACTTGTTGAATTATTTGAAAAGTAAATCACCATATTTCTAACTCAAAAGTCTAGGCTTAAAAAGTTATTCAGGATCATTTGTCAAGATGTCAAACAAAAATTCAGTGTTTTTCATCTCAATATGCTTCCCCCAAAAAAGCCCAAACCCTAACAATAACTTAAGGTGATGGGTAATTTGGTCCTTGAGGGGCCAATTTGCAAGATCCCTTAGAATTTGGGGACATGTAAGCAATTTGAAATATTCGAGGGACTAGTATGAAATTTATGGAAGATATGAGGTATTAATATCTAAAAGGGGTTTCTTAAGTTCTTTTTGTTTTTTTTTAAGGAAGGTTTAATGCGTATGTGAGTTTGTGCATTAGAAGTGAGGGTATAATCGTCCGTTCCATAAAAAGCTGAACATAACAGAATATTTCCTACCATTTACAACCCCAACTAACCTCAAGGATCAGTATCAACATGCTTATGAAGTTTAGGGGGCTAAAACCGAAATATGAAAAGTTAGGGAACTAACATTGAAATACCTTTCCCGAAATTGTATCGTCCACGAAAGTCGAGAAAGAGATGGGAGAACTGCAGAGTGCGTTTGGGTGGGCAGCAAGAGATCCAACCGGAGTTCTCTCTCCCTTCTCCTTCTCACGCAGGTAACGCAACAAATGTTTTTTTTTTTTTTGCTTTTCTTCATCATTGATCCTCTTGCTCTCTCTATTTCTCAAGTGAATTGAGCAAACTCCAATGCGTTTATGCTAAGTTTCTTGGCTTTTAGTGGGCGCTCTTCCCTCTTCAAATGCATCATTAGATTTTCTTGTTCTTCTCTAATTTATTGAACTAACATGTGAAGGTTAGATAACAAATGAAAGAGCAACTAGCTGATTTGGATTTAATTTGGACGGCATAAAAAAATAATTATTGCAACTTTTGAAGCAATTCCACATGACATGAAAGCTATTGTTGTTGCAATTTTGTTTCTTTAAATATACAAAAAAAAGGCGCATCTTCAAAAATGTGAAAAATTGCAATGATTATGTAATAATTATTTATCTAGAGTTTTAATTATTTGAACCACACATGATCGCAATGGCCAAAGAAAACTTAGACCACATACGTGTAATGCCAGTGGGAAAAAAAGGCCTTTTAAGAATCAAAACTGCATCTTCATGCAACCTGTAAAGCATCAGATTACAGGGTTCGAGTATGCAAGCTACTCTGAGATAATGTTATGAAAGTGCAAGCTTAGTGTGGTTTTAACTTCGATCCAAGGGCAGGGAAATTTGATTTAAGGGGATGCTAGTTTGTTTGACATGAGAAGTATGCTACAGAAACAACATAATGTAACCATCTGCTTAACAAACAAAACGTCATGTGCCCGTAAACAGATTAACATGCAGAGAGACCGAAAGCCTGTGAATAATTTAAGATAGAAACTTCACCTGAAAATTTGCTATGATCTAAGTCATTAGCCATATATTTTGAGCAATAGCAGAAGAGGCATATGCCCAATATGAGACAAACGAGATATAATAAGTTAAACATAAGGACTCCAATTCTTTGGCATCCTACATAACAAATACCAGAGCACAACGAATATGTCATGATAAAATGACAAGTCAATGATAGTTATAGAGATTGTTGCTAATTAGATGAGCAAACAACTCACAGCTTTCCCGACTTTTAGGATTCTAGAGATCAAGGGTTGTACGGATTGCATAAAATAACAACTGCAGTTGTGAATGCAATTCGCAGCATGCATTTCTAGTTACAACCGCAGTTAGTTGTTTTGCTGCGACTAGAGTCTCTTTACATCTCAGCTGCATGCCAAAGAAAAAAAAAAGTTTCTTTGGTGACTTAGTGTAGCTTGATATTCATGAACTTCTTGGGAGTTGCAGTAAACCTCCATCAACTTTTTTCTGTTACACTAAACGCCCATAACTTTTGGGGAGTTGCACATAACCCCCATGAGGTTTTTTATTTCACTAAATTTCACATGGAAATTTCTTATTTAATCTCCAAATTAGCACCATCGATTCTAACATCTCACGTGGTGAGCATGTGCCAAAAAAAAGATGAAAATAATTTATTGGTCCCAAAAACCTATTTTTCCTTTTTAATAAAAGGGTTTTTCTGGGACTAAGAAGAAATTTTCTGTCTTCTTTATTGTCCATTGTTTACCAGTGACATGTTAGAGTTGATGGTGCTAATATGTAGATTAAAAGATAAAATTTCAAGTGAGATTTTGTGAAATAAAATATTTCATGAGGGTTATGTGCAAGTCCCAAAAAATTCATTGTGTTTAAGTGTAATAAAAAAAGTTGATGGGGGTTTACTGCAACTCCCAAAAAGTTCATGGTTTTGCTCTGTAATTAACCCTTTTATTATTGTAAAATCTTGAAGTTCAAGGGGGTTTTCTGACAACCCCTAAACTAAAGGGGATTTTGGGTTTTCTAATATATTGAAAGTTATGGGTGGTTATCTATTCATCATCCAAAGTTAAGGGGTTTTTCTGATATTTAGCCTTTTTCTTATATATCCCAAAATTATTTATTTAGCCTTTTTCTTATATACCCCCAAATTATTTAGTTTTGACCCCCAAGTCATGCTGATTTGCTCCCAATTTTATTTTATTCTCTCAGTCTTATGGCCAACCTAACTATGAGTGTTAAGATTTATTTTTAAAGTCTATGGAAAAATAGTTTTCCTCTTATTTGCTGAATTTTTTTGGATAAACTAATAAAGAAGAGTGAAGAGTAGCATTGTGGAAAACACCATGGGAGGTGGAAAAGTTGTAATTTTTTTCCTCAGTTTTCCCAATCCCTTCCATCCTATCAAAACCACATCTCGTGCGAGTGAGATGGTCTGAGCCATGCAAACGAGCAATGGAATCTCAAAACTGCCCCCTTCTTCTCTATGAATGGCTCAGAACACCTTGCACTTATGCAAGGCTCCGATAGAATTTGTGCTCTTATTTATCAATGTGTAGATTTTGACTGAATATATATTCAAGAACAAACTGGTTTTGTTCTCAGTTTCAACTAAAAGAGTTATGCTGTACATGTCATATGATTAAGCCTGTTTCAGATATTTAAACACGGGTTTTCAAGGATTTAACTGTGGACTATTTTCTCAGAATTATCTAATATTTTTCGGAAGCAAGCTAGTGTATTCTTCAAAGAATTTAGGCAAGAAGTGCACATTTGAATGCAGTTATGAAATTTTTTACTAATCATTAACAAATTAAATTGTAATAATTTGCTTCTTATAACTTAATGCATTTATAGTTTTTTTCCAGAAATATTGGTGGTGTTGGAATATATTAATTTTGACTTTGTTCCATACTATTTTGTAGGGCTCTCAGAGATAATGATGTTACGTTAAAGATTTTGTATTGTGGAATATGCCATACTGACCTTCACATCATTAAGAATGATTTTGGAAACGCTATGTACCCAGTTGTTCCAGGGTACGATGTTCTTTACTTTATTTTCGTAAATGCTTATTCTGAAAATTCTGTAAATTTTCCTTTTTATATGATGTTTTATATGATTCAAGGATGATATCTTAATCCTGTGTAAAGATAAAGGAAAATTTGAAATTGTATATTGATTATAATACAAAACCAAGGTCCATATTACAATATGACACATTATCATCTGAAGTATGTGATTCAGTTACAGATAAATTTTCCTAAGTAACCAATGTTGATGTCTAATGTCTACAAGCCACTTCCCTTTTCACGTGCACTTTGTTCATCCCAGATTTTCTCATGTAATTTAAATACACTTTTTTTTCAGTAAAATGTGTGAGGATTCTGATTTTGCCAATTGCTGAAGGATTTACGCCACGTTAACAATTCCAGAAACTTCTCGTCACATTTATATTCTGTCAACTTTTCATAAGTAGCTAAGGATTACATTGGAGCTAGTTTATAGTGCTTGGTTTCATATTAATGCTTAGCGAACTGCAGTTCTCCAATATAATGATATTACAGTAAATATTATATCCTTATTTGTAGGAGCTCCCTTGACCTTTTTAAGCAATGCTCAATGATAGACCGTTTTCCGAGTGGAAACATCTTGGATTACAACGATGATGTTTGTAATGTTGTAGCACATACTGTGGGGGCATAAACGTGTTTGTGTGTGTTATTGGTGCTTGTCAATTCTGATTTTTTATCTATAATATCGTGTCCATGTACCTAGTCTCCTTATTTCTACTTGAATCCATCAATTGGACATGGTTAAGGGTTATTAGTCCTTATGATATGTAATTAATATGCACAACATTCTTAATTTTGATATTGCTGCATGTCAATTCTGATTTTTGATATATAATATGGTGCCCATGTACCACGAATCCCCTTATTTCTGCTTGATACTAATAATTGGACATAGTTAAGGGTTATTATCCCCTTGCGGTACATAACTAGTCTATAACTCAACAATGGGTCTGGTGTGTCTCTCGAAGCTAGCCGGTGTGTCGCTGATGCATGTCCAGGTCACAATAGACCAGATCATAGCTGACAGCTTAGATGAGCGTCATGTCTACAGCACACTACTACCAATGTGCAAGGACAAACCAGCCCCCATTTACTTTATGTTTCTTTAAAAAAATCCTAATTTTGACAAGGAGAATAACTCATTTATGTTCTACTGTTTATGAAAGTTTCAGTCTCCCTTGCTTACGTTGTTAGTTATTCAAAGTATGCAGTCCGTTACTTCTCCATTGGATGAAAAGTAAGACGATGCGGAAAAGAGGATAGAAAGTAGTATATTCAGCCTTTTTCATTTGCCAGTGCAAGAGGGTTTACATGAACCACTACTACCTATGCTTGATTTTATAGCTTATTAATTTAGCTTTTTCTTTCTTTTTTTTTCTTTTTCCCTTCTGTTCCTTGTAGGCATGAGATTGTTGGTACTGTGACCAAAGTGGGACCCAATGTCCGCAAGTTTAAATCTGGCGACAAGATTGGTGTAGGATACATGGTTGGCTCATGCAATGCATGTTATAGTTGCGCAGAGGGTTTCGAAAATTACTGTACCGAGATTGTACCCACTTCCAATGGCATCTACAATGACGGAAAAATAACATATGGAGGATTCGCAGATAATTTAGTTGTCGATGAGCATTTTGCAGTTTGCCTTCCGGAAAACTTGGCGCTAGAAAAGGCTGCACCTTTGTTATGTGCAGGTACTACAGTGTACAGTCCAATGAAGTATTTTGGGCTCAATGAGGCAGGAAAACATCTTGGGGTTGTTGGGCTTGGAGGGCTTGGACATGTTGCTGTGAAGTTTGGAAAGGCTTTTGGTATGAAAGTTACAGTGATCAGCACATCACCAAAGAAGGAGAAGGAAGCAATTGAACATTTGGGAGCCGATGCGTTTTTAGTCAGTCGTAATCCAGAACAAATGAAGGTAGAACCGTAGAAGTAATTATACTTAAGCTGATAGAATTAGAGGGTTATTAAGGTAAGTTTCATAAAGCTACGATGCACTTTCAGGTGTTTTACACAAAGCTACTGTAACTTTTTATGAGATAAAACTACCATGGAATATTTTCATAGCTATCATGAAAAAGTTTGATGTCAATTAAGGTAACTGGAAGCATGTGAATATGTTTTCGACAATTTTGTTGGATATACTTTATATATCTTCTAGATTATCGTAATGAACATTGTGGTTTGATAGATATAAAGGGTACTTTAGACCTTTTGTCCAAGACAGTAACACTATTAACAACAAGTTCTTAGTATTTTCCACAGTTTTGAAACTTCATGATAGTTTCTCTAGTCAAAAAGTTAATGGTAATTTTCTGCAAAACCCCCTAAGTTCATGTTGTGAAATTTATCCTTTCTTTGATCCATTTCATTGTGGACCGTATTCTAAGTCTAATCAATCTTTACATACTTTTTGAGCATTGCTTCAATAAAACATATTAAATACATTCATTT
>BQKN01066433.1:57740-72600 GCA_022839385.1 Asparagus kiusianus
AGAAAAGATAACAAAAAAAATCTGACTCCAGCTTGATGTTGCAATTGATGTAGATGATGAAGATATTACTCTAGAATTGCCCATGAAAAAGATAAAAGCGTAAAAGGATTGATCTAGCTCAAAAAATTTAATACATGAGTAAAAAGACATATTTTTTGAATATTTTATAGAATAATTTAATTGTTATGAGTGAAATTGGGAATCTTTAGAAGTGATTTACATAAACATTTTTAGTACTTTATTATACTTATGTGGATGTTTTTATCATATAAAAGTACTTTAGAGCTAGCACTAATCTTTAGTTTATTATTTTTATGAAGTCTATCAATGATTAGGAACAAACTTCATACTCTCTTTTGTATCATTTTAGCATATCTTTAATCAATCACCTTGTCATATTGGATTTAAGTATTCACTTTCCTTATATAATATTTTTTTAATGTTTTTACTTTTGCAACACTATATTTTCTCAATTAAAGCTTGGTTTTGTGTGGGTCCAAATTAATATGAAAATTCATGTTGGCTTCAGATTATATTTGTTTCATATCAATTCAATTATCAACATGAAAATTTAAATTGGGTGTAGCACATTCAAACAAACATCAAAGAAAATAAATAATCATAATGTTAAAGTTTAAAGGTAAAAGTGAGTAAAACTATTAAAGTGGAACCGATAAATAAATTTTAGTTAGGAAATAAGCTAAAAATACTTAATCGTGATGTTTAACCACGTGCATTGCATGTGTATAAAATCTAGTAAGGTTTATATATATCACTTAATAGTGGAACGTATTTCGGTTCCTTCCTATCCACTATGTGATTTTCTACAGAGAGAGCTCTATATGAATATATATTTTTAGTTATTTCTTTATTTTCGTTTATTTATTTTGTGGTTACGTAACAAGTAATAACCATTGAATGGAGGGTTTTACCAAACTTTTACCGGTTTAACCGGTGACTAAGGGATGAGATAATTAGTTCACATAGTTTAGGGGTTTCTCCTAAAAACCACATTGACAATCGGGGAAACCATCTTTTACTTTTAATTTATACATACATAAGCCACATTTAAAGTTAGTTTTTATTGCAATCAACCGCCTTCTAGTCAAATTATTCACTTATAAATGCAAAATTACCCTTTAAAAACTTGCATTCAATATACATGCAACTCACATGCCCCTGAACTTAAAATTTTTAAGCTTATTTTTTATTTTTTTTAGTGAATGACTAGGAGGTATTTGATTGCAACAAATATCAACTTTAAAAGTGGTTTATGTATAAATTAAAAATAAAAAGATATTTTCGTATAATTACGCTATTGTTGAGGTTGTTTCTAAGAAAAAGATATTACCAAGTTGCCACTTGATTTTTGAGAAATATTAGATTTATTTGCCTTTGAGTCTTCTTATTTGGGGTTATTAATTAATCACAAATCACTTATTTATGTCTTGAATAGATATGAAGATTAGTTAAGAGTAGGCATATAAATATCTTTAGGGTAGATTACACTAAATCCCTAACAACTTTCAGCATTTTAAAATATATTCTTAATAACTAATCACAGTAAACTCGGAAATTGTAAAAAAAACCCAATAAATTTCCATGTTTTGCAGATAACCCATATAAATTAGAGAAAAAATAAGGACATCAAAAAAAGGGAAAAGGGCAATTAGAATTAGGGATCCCAACGTGGTCACGAGCAAGAGGAGAATGAATGACAAAGACAAGTGGCTTCTCTTTCTACGTTTAAATTATAAAAACATTATAAAAGGGTTTTTAATAACTAAAGAGGCATTTTGAACTTTTTAAGTCACTTGCGGTGCACGTATCACGTCCGATGTAACTATATTAACTTTGGGGATATGTTATAAACGTTATTGGGGGTTTAGTATGATTTTAAAAGGTAATAATGATTTACAACAAAACATTGGAAGTTTTTGGAGGTTTGGTGTGATTTTGAAATTCATTGGGAGGTTTGTTGCAAAATGCTAAATTTTTTTGGGGCTTTAATCTAATTTACCTCTATTTTTATTTAACTTAAGTTGGATGTCACTATATTGATTTTTTGGGTTTATTCGCAATTTTCAAATGGTGTGTGATTGTAAAATGGTGTTCGAGAACTGAAATCAAGATCTCATATAATTTTATTCCTTATTTATTCTTTTACTAGTATAGTGGATTGCACATGAACATATATTATACCTTATGTAAGAATTCTATTATAAAAATAAAATGTTGAAACAAAAATATCTGAGTAATCTACCTTTTATTATATTGAGATAGGAAATCTGTACTGGAACTGAGATGCAAGTCTAGAAGGGGATGAATAGTTTTGCTATAGATTTTGACTAAAACACAGATTTAGCAGTAGAAATAATATCAAAATAAAAGCAAAAGACCAAACCAATCACAGATTAGAGAACACACAAGATTTTATAGTGGTTTAGATAGAAATCCTATGTCCACTCTTCCTTCTCATGAATGGCTTCTCATTATGACAGAGTTCGTCTGAATCACAACCTAATTTAGTATGCTTACATAGACCGCACCTTCAAATCTAACCAAAGCTAATCATCTAATCTAACTCCTCAAAGATGAGTAATACCTAGCTCTATCCAGTCCCAACCTTTAATTATCACTGGCTTGAATACGCTATAAAAACAAGAAAAAACAAACCAACCAAAATAATTTAAGCGCAAATCAAAAAGATCTTGCAAACCCTTTTTTAAGCAAACTATTCTTCAAAAGAATTGCGGTAAAGTTCGATGAAGAAACAATGATGATGTTGAATCCAAGGGTAATTCTCCTCGTTGAAATGATCCGAAGATATTGAATGCAATGACAAAGAGTTTGACAAGGCTGTGAGGATTGAATCACAAATCAACTCTTCACACAAAACTTAGAATAAAATCTCTCTCTTTTTCTCGATGTATAAACCTCTCCAAAATATAATATCTTCCTATCTTATATAGCCTTTGACAATAAAAGAAAGATATGTAGAAATCATAGAAGAAGTTGGAGATGAAAGGGGTCAATAAATAGTTAAGATTAAATCACAAAATCTGCCAAAACGCATCATCAACATCGATGAGCAATCTTAACCATAGACGGTCCCCTATGCACCATCGATGGATATCCTGTAAACCTTAAAATCTAGTTTCTAAAAATAATCGAATGTGCATTGTAGTCCATTGACTATGTAGCTGACCATCAATAGTTCATTATAGACCATCGATGGTATGATTCATGTTTCTATTTTTCTCTAATTGTGCATTGTAATCCATCAATTGACTCATGATCATCTATGGTGTCCTTGTGACCATCGATGGTGTGATGGATGAAATCAACATGAATGTTGATTTTCACATCATTTCACCTCGTGCCTTTTGTATACACCTAAAATATATCATTTAAAACAATCATCAGTAACAAATAAGAGTTTATTTAAACAATAGATATTGTACGAATTACATTCTAACAATATGACATTGAGAAAATTTAAGGCTAAATTTCACAAAGCATCCTTACATGTGGTCATTTTTGAGACATTTTCCAAAAGTTTTGAATTGTCATTTTACCCTCCTTAAGTTTTGTCAAATAATCACTTAAGTAACACTTTTAAATCTGATTGGGCATTTGAAAATCATGTGCAATATCCCTGATGGAAGAAGATCACATTCATGCTCTTGTCATTAATGTTAAAGGTTATTTTCTCAAAATTCCGCCTTAAGTTTGATCCAACTTTGTGATAACCCTCTCTAAGAAAAAAAACTATGATCAACTCATATAAATCCAAACAAATGAGTCGAAAGTAGCAAATGTATACTAAATAAGCAATAAAAGTTAATAAGGATAACCCACAATAGCAGAAAACTACATACTTGTCTCCTAAAAAAGAAAGGAAAGAATGGAATATGGTGTAAAGAATTGTAATTGCTGAATAATGGCATAGACTTTTTCATTGATGTTAGGAGATATTTATAGGTGTAGGCAATAAAAAATGCCTTAATTCCTAGCAAAGAAGCTCAAAACTAACCAAAAAACGCTAATATCTCTTAAACAGTAAGGAATTTGGCGAAATAGACAAGAGCAAACCGAACCCTTTAGGGTTGGTTTGGTTGACTCCGTCTCGTCAAAATAGTCAATTTTCATATATAATTAGTCCAATTCTGACTTACGGTTTGAAAATAATGACATATCCTTCGCAGCATATTCTGAAGTCCGCCTGCAAGAGTGGACTTCGCCTGAACATTAAAGTTTGCCTACAATGCTAAGTTTGCCTGAAAACTTAGCTCGCCTCAACTGATTGAAGCTCGCCTGACAGCTTCGCCTACGAGGTTTGCCATACAACGAGGCTTAACATCAGAAGACCAGGTTCACCACGTAGCGAGGCTTAACATTAAATGACGAGGTTCACCACGCAGCGAGGCTCAACATCAGAAGACGAGGTTCGCTGTGTTGCGAAGACGATGTTTGCCTATGAGGTTTGCCTGACAACTTAGCTCGCCTAAACTGATTGAAGCTCGCCTGACAGCTTTGCCTACGAGGTTTGCCATACAGCGAGGCTCAACATCAAAAGACGTGGTTCGCCACGCAACAAGGCTCAACATTAAATGAAGAGGTTCGCCACGCAGCGAGGCTCAACATCAGAAGACGAGGTTCGCTGTGTCGCGAAGCTCATCATTAGAAATGAGACTTTACATCAAAGACGAAGCTCGTCATTAGATACGACGTTCGAAGCTTGTCGTTGGATACGAGGTTTGAAGCTTGTTTTTGGATACAAAGTTCGAAGCTCGTCGTTGGATACTAGGTTCGAAGCTCGTCATTAGAAACGAGGTTCGAAGCTCGTCATTGAAAACAAGGTTCGAAGCTCGCCATTGGATACGAGGTTCAGAACTCATCACTAGACGTAAAGCTCATTAACGAAGACGAGGCTCGTCAAAAGGAAATTCACAAGACTTGCTACGCAGTTGGACTCAGCTATCGAAGACGAAATTCGTTGGTGAATACGAAGCTCGTCAGACAATGTCAGTGAAGACAATTCGCTATACTGCAAAGTTAGCCTTAGAAGACGAACCTCACTGCACATTGAGGCTTGTACAATCAGATGAACTTCGCCATGCAGCAAAGCTCGTCGTCCGCAGGAGATCTAGCTGTAATAGCTCCGAAGACCCAGTCGGCAATGTGGACTAAATCTAAGGAGTCAGTTACGCTATGACTTCACGATTTTAGCGCATCAGTTATACCCTCTACCCATAATTTTAGCATATCGGTTACATGCCAAAACTCTATAAATAGCCTCAATCAGCTATAAAGAGGTGACTAGGGAGGGGCAGACGAAGAACATGGGAGGTAGAGTTTTGACATTCAAGATAGAGATCCGAACCTAGGTTCTAACAATCTAAGCCAACCAAGACTGGTTCTCTTCTCAAGTTGAAGCGATCTTGATCTGATCGTCAACAGGAAGCAAACTCGACTCAAGCATCGAGTGAGACATCCTTTCGCCACCAAGAACCCACTTTTAAACAAAAGAGAAGTCAAAATAATCTTTTCTTCCTCTATAATTGAGAGAGAGTGAGTGATTGTAAGGGATTCGTACCAAATGATCGAACCTATTTCTTAAAACAAGAGAATCAATCAATCTTTAATTTTTCAATCCTACAATAGGATTAAAAGAGAATCAATTAGTTATATAAAATCCGAAACTACCTAATTAGTTACATAATTGTTGGAAATAAAAGGGGTAAGTGATTTGTCAAGATATTTATAGAATATCATACAATAGAAAAGAATCACAGGGCATGTCGAATGACACCATAGGGCAGGTCGACTGACACCGCAGGGCGTGTCAACTAAGACTGCCTTTCATGTTGATACAAAGGGTGTCATCTCATTCGGTCGGGTTTCGTGTCGACTAGCACCGCCTTTCGAGTCAACACGGGGGGTATCGTCTCGTCTGGTCGGTTGCAGTTCCTTAATATGCCCCCCCCCCCCCCCCCCCCAAGTTGGAGCTCCTTGAGGAGAGACCGATCTTGAACAACAAGTTATGAAAATGCGTTCGGGGTGGTGGTTTGGTGAGTGCATCTGCTAGTTGGTCCGTGGAAGAGACATGAGTGACTCTTAAGATGCCTTCTTGAACCTGTTCTCGAATGAAGTGAAAGTCAAGAGCCACATGTTTCATTCAAGAATGAAAGATCGGATTGGAGCAAAGATTTGTTGCACCCATATTATCAAAGTAGATTACCGGCTATTGTGATGATGTGAACCTAAGTTCGTCGAGAAGAGATGCGATCCATCTTAACTCGGTAGGCGTCGAAGCGACCGACCAGTACTCGGATTTAGTCGAGGAGAGAGCCATTGTTCATTGTTTCTTCAAACTCTAGGATATCGGGTTTCGACCAAGATATACAATATAGGCACTGGTGGATGTGAAGTCCTCTTTGTTACCTGCCCAGTCGGCATTTAAGTAGGCGTGGAGTGTGAGAGGTGATTGATGATGTAACATGATGTCGTAATCAATGGTGCTACATAGATATCTGAGAAGTCGCTTGGTGGAGTTCCAATGGTCTGTAGTCAGACGATGCATGTGTTGTGAAAGTTTGTTAACTACACAGGCAATGTATGGACGAGCGAGGGAGAGATACTGAAGACTCCCAACTATAGTTCGGAACTCGGTTGGGTCAGTAAGGTTTGTACCCGACTAAAGTGTAAGGACGGGTGAGGTGGCAAGTGGAGTTGCGACAGTGCAAGCATCGATCATCTTTGTTCGAGCTAGCAAGTCAATAATGTATCTTCGCTGTAAGAGAAGAAGACCTTGAGGGCGAGAAATAACTTTAACTCCAAGGAAATATTCAAGTGGTCCGAGATCTTTGAGCGAGAAGCGACGTGCAAGAACTAAGATGAAGTCCTGAACTGATGCTACATTGTTGCTTGTGATGATGATTTTCATCAACGTAGACAAGTAACATGATAGTTATGTCATTGTCATTAAGAATGAACAAAGAGGTGTCAGTAACTGAGTTCGAGAAGCGAGATGCAAGAAGGAACTATCGAAGCTCATTGTACTAGGCTCGAGGAGATTGTTTGAGACTGTAGATCACCTTCCATAATCTGTAGACATGATGTGGGTTGTCGGCATCAACAAAACCTTGAGGCTGAGCCATGAAGACATCTTCAGTGAGGGTGCCTTGTAGAAAGGTATTGTTATCGAGTTGACGAAGTTCCCAACCTCAACTAACAGCAAGCGAGAGGACGAGACGAACTATGGTCGGCTTTACAACTGGACTAAACATCTCATGGTAGTCCACTCCTGGTCATTGGTTAAACCCCTTTGCCACTAAGCGAGCTTTGTACATGTCTATAGAGCCATCGGGTAAGCACTTAAGTCAGAAAATCCATTTGCAACCCACAATATTTTGCACACCATTGGGAGGTACTAATTCCCGGGTGCCATTACGAACTAAGGTATCAAACTCCTCAGACATTGCCTATCGCCATCTGCCATCTTTAATAGACTGAGTTACACATGTAAGTTCAATATCTGTGGCAAGTTGAACAGAGATGCTAAGTTTGTTGATAGGTTTGTGAATGTTGTTTTGGGAACGGGTGATGATAGGCGAGGTACGAGTCGAAAGTGGTGGTAATGGGTTGTTTGAGACTTGGACAGGTAGGGGTAAGGCTAGGGGAATGACTGACAAGTTGTTAGGTCCTAGTTCAGGTATTGGAGCGGGTAGTTCTGGAGGCAAGGTGTTTGTGGGGGTAGACAAAGTGCAAGGTGGGTTGGGAAGAGGGAGAGGGAGGGCGAGAGGCAAGGTTTGGTGTTCTACCATATCCGTTTGTATGTTGGAGTCGACGGGCAGGGAGTCTCTGGAAGAAGCTCCGGATGATGTGTATGAATTCGGGAGAATGATACGATGTGAGAGCCAGGTGTCGTATGTTGACTCATCGGGGCGAGCGAGATGCGGATTGGATTTAGACATGGGAAACCCAGACTAAAAAATTGAACATGACGTGAGATGAAAGTCTTTTGAGTTTGTGGATCAAGACATATATAAGCACTCTGTGTAAGGGAGTAGCCAAGGAAGACACAAGGCGTGGAGCGTCTGGTAAGTTTGTGAGGTAAGTATGGACAAAGCCAAGGATAACATAGGTAGCCAAAAGCTTAAAGTTTAGAGTAGTTTAGTAGCGACTTAAAGAGTTTATGAAAGAGAGATGTCATATGAAGAGTGGGTGTATGGAGACGATTTATGAGGTATGCTATAATGGAGAAGGCATATGACCAGAAGGAGAGTGGTATGAAGGCTTTAGAGAGAAGGGAAAGGCATGTTTCAATAATATGACGGTGTCTACATTCCGAAAAACCATTATGTTTTGGAGTGTGAGGTGGTGAGGTGAGATGAGAGATGCTATTTGTGGATAGATATGTTGCCAATCTAGTAGATTTGGTAAGACCCATGTACTCCCCCCATTATTTGAGTAGAAGGTTACTATTTTCTTTTTGAAGTAATTTTTAATAAGGGCTTTGAAATGAGGGAAAATAGTGGCGACATCAGATTTATGCTTGAGAGGGTAAAGCCATATGCAGTGAGTAAAGTGATATACGAAAATGACGTAGTATTTGTAACCATCGACAGAATAAATAGGCAAAGTCCACACATCAGAATAAATAGTTTGCAGAGGAGAAGTAGACACAATTGATGATTGAGATAAAGGTAATTTATGACTTTTATTACAAAGATAGTCATTACAATAAGATTGCTTTGAATTAGATGAATATAAAGCTAGACCAAATTTAGAGATGATATTTCGTTGGATTGACTCGGATGGGTGACCAAGACGATGATGCTCGTCACTAGAAGACACTTTGACACTGGAGTGGGCCGAAGGACAAGGTGCGAGTTACGAGGTCGGCCATTCATATACACCATCTTTAGGTTGTCCTTCTAGCAGTGTTGCCCCTAACAGTAGATCCTTCACACGAAAGGAAGATGGTAAGAACTCAATGGATGTATTATTTGATTTGTAAAATTGAGATATAGAAATAAGATTTTTTTTTCATGTTAGGAACAAATAAAACATGATGTAATTTAAATGTATGGGAGGGTGCTTTAAGAGAAGAGGAGCCAGTTTTGGAAATGTGTAACCTAGTACCATCACCTATATTAATGTCGTCAGACCCATCATATGGAGCATGAAGGGAGACGTTGTCAAGATCGGTTGTGATATGGTGAAATGCCCCACTATCGAGAAGCCATGTTGGAGTAACAGCATCTGATGCTATGGCAACATGCACCTTTGGTTGCCACTGAGATCCAGTGTACGAGGTGCGAGTGACGCCTTGCGAGGAGGCGGGTACCAGCTGAAAGAGAGGACACTGAGCGAAAGGTGTGGCCTTGTTGTCGGTATCCTTGACACTTGCTGAGATACAGCCTCTACTGGCGAGACGGGGCTTGCGGAAATTGAGACGGATGTTGTCTTGGAGTGGAGTGTGAAGATTGCGCCTTGTTGGACGAGGAGTGGTGTGAACCATTGTACCTAGTCGACGCAACGTTAGCCGTGGCGGGGTGCGAGATTGATACAGATTATGACTACTGAAGCGCGAGTTCCCTGTTGATGAGTTTCTCATGAAGCTCTTCAAACAAGATGGGGTTGTCCATGCCTTCCACTACATCAGCAATTTGATGATAGTCATCATCGAGACCTTCTAAGATTTTCTCAATGATGTCCTCATGGTCCATTGGTTTGCCAAGTGTAGCAAGGCGATCAGTTCGGCACTTGACATATTGCATATAATCTGAAATGGATTGTGAGCCCTTTGTGAGTTGCTTGATTTGGTCCTTGATCGGGCAAGCATAGGTGTTGGCGAGAGTCTGCCATGCTTCGCGGGAGGTGATCGCCTGTTGGATGAGAGGGATGAGAGAGGGGGAGATGGAACTGACAAGGGCGCCAAACAGTTGTTTATCTTGTCGAATCTAATACAGAAAATCTGGGTTGGGAGCTTCAACGTTGTTGGTGGTGATGGTGCGAGGAGGACATGAATGAGATCCATCTATGTATTTGTAGAGGTCGTAGACGATGAGAAAGACCTTTATCTGGAGTTTTCAAGCAATATAATTTGTGGATGTCAGTTTATGGATGGATGTAAGGGAAGTGTTGATGAGTTGAAGGTTTTGGGTTGGGGATAACAATGATCTGAGAATCAGTCGACATGATGAAGACTGCGGCTAGGGTTTGCAAAGGAGTGGTGGGAGGAGGTCTAGAACTGCTCTGATACCATGTAAAGAATTGTAATTGATGAATAATGGCATAGCCTTTTTTTCATTGATGTTAGGAGATATTTATAGAATTACAAGAGAATCAATTAGTTACATAAAATCTGAAACTACCTAATTAGTTACATAATTGTTGGAACTAAAAGGGGCAAGTGATCTGTCGAGATTTTTACAGAATATCATATAATAGGAAAGAATCACAGGGCGTGTCGACTGACACCGTAGGGCGTGTCGGCTAAGACCGCCTTTCGTGTCGAGACAAGGGGTGCCGTCTCGTTCGATCGGGCTTCATGTCGACTGGCTTCGAGTCGACTAGCACCGCCTTTCGGGTCGACACAGGGGTGTCGTCTCGTCTGGTCGGTTGTAATTCCTTAAGATATGGAAAGTATAGATTTTTAGAAAATTTAAAATTGCAATGAATACACACATACGCACGCACACGTGCGCACGCACACACATACGTAGACACACAAATACACACACAAGGAAAAAAACCATACGTAGACACACAAATACACACACAAGGAAAAAAACCGCGATGATAGTTGAATCTTAAAATTTTATACTCTAAAAGGCCCTCGATACTGAGTGCTAAGAACCGTAATGTGAAGTCTTTTATTTATATGTGTATCTTCTTTTAAAACAAATATCGTTAAATACAAAGTCATGTTGGAAAGTAAAATTGAGATTTAAATTGTAATTGCTCTATCAAACATATGAGAACAACGACGTAATAGAGAAAATTTTTAATACAATCTTCAACATAAGTTGTTATAGGCACCTCACAACTAAATAGAGTTCTAACAACTGGATAGAATTTACGTTTAACTATTCTCGTTTACTTACTTTTGGAACATATCATAATAAAAAAGATGGTATTAAAAAGTTTTAGTATTATAATTCTAAACTTTTGACACATAAGCGGTACTACAACTGCCTTAAAGCAAATGTTAGAGTACTATCAAAATTGATTAATATAGTTGATGGTAGAGGGATTAGCAATCTCATGAGTTATCTACAACATTTAAAATGATAAAAATTTAGAATCCATTTATATGCTTTATTCTGCAAGTTCATATAATCCTATAGCACTGTAGAATGATACATTTCATCACTAATATTCCAAAGGCCTTGTTTAATAAATTTTAGGAATATTTTAAGTATCATACTCCCTTTAAAAATACGAGTTCGGAAAAATCTTTTCATGGTCAATATTATCATTGACTATCTTGAATGTTTCATTTAAATTTTAATCTATACTAATCATAATTATATCATATCCTAATACAATGTGAACTATGTAGGCGTCTAAAAATGCCTATAGGTGTCCGTACACAGCTCGAGACGGAGAGAAGACGATGAACGTCGTTATCCGAGTCTAAAAGGATTATCTAACACCGACAAGCGCCTGAAGCAAAACGGTGAACCGAGTGGCCTGCGCGCTTAACAATCAGTTCGTGCCCTCGACAATCAGTCCGCGTGCGTTGGTCAGCTCACGTGCGTCAAGTCAATCCGCTTGCACGCGTCAATCAGCTCGCGCGCATCAATCAAACGTGTGCCCAACAATCAACTCGTGCACGTCGGTCAAATCGCGCACGTTGGTCAACTCGCGCGGAGCGTACAAGTCAACAAGACGATCAAATACGCAAAACGGTAGAAAATACAAGTCCTGGAAGAGTCGAAAAACACAAGAAATCAGTGAAGCCAAAACTCCCAGCGCGTCGCGCAGGACGGACCAAACCGACCCGCGCAGGCTCAACCGACCCGTGCCCGCGCGGGTCGGACACAACCGACCCGCGCCCGCGCGGGTCAAATTTGTCCCCGCGCGCTGTTTCGACCCCTGTTCGGTTTTTGACGATTTTTCTCGGGATTTGTTCGTTCCTGAGCATCCAAACTGATCTGATATCATCCCCAAACGTTGTTAATCAGTTATTAACTGAAGATAAGGACGAATCATTCATTCTTATCCAAAAAGCCTATAAATACGAGTTCGGGGGCTCATTTCAAGGAGGGATTAATTATTAAGAGGAGGAGGTGCTGCCGAGTTGGAGAGCAAGGGAGCACAAATTTCAGCAAGGGCTAGCGAGATCCCGACGAATCCCGACATAAAGAAGGAGCAATTTGAAGGATCTGAAGCCTGTTCCCGTCCGTTCCTCGAGATTAGGTTTGGTCTTAATCTCGAGAAGAGCTACTGATTTCGCTTGGTCGATTTCAGCGCTTTAAACAAATACCTCCTTGGTGAGGTAGGAGCTCTGCCGAATTTTCAACAACCGGATCTGATCAAATGTGATCCATGGATAAACCCTGGCACAGGCGAAGACACCCACGCAAGCAGGAGACGATAAACGGATCTTGCGTTTATTTTCAAGAGAATTGAATCTTTTATTTTTATTGTGTAAAGGTCTTATAAAAAGAATGATCTTTTTGAACTTATTGTAATGATCAAAGTTATAATGAGTTATACAATGAAGAAAATAATTTTCGACGAAACAAACTACTTATTGGTCAATAATTTAAAAAAATAAATAAAATATATAAAATAACTTCACGGTATCAGTCTGTTAAGATATAGAACTAATATGCTATAATATATGAAATATTATAATAAAACCTAAAGAATTTAAAATTTTCACAAAACACCCTTAAAAGTTTAAAATTACACAAAACATCCAGACATTTCAAAACTTAAAACAACAAACATAAAATTTAGAAATCAATAGCAACCACTAGGGGTGGAAATGAACCAAATAATTGACAAATAGTTCGATAAATGTTCAAGAAACTATTTGGCCATATTCGATTCGGTAGTTCATTTACCACTAAAAAATTATTTTTTAGTATTCGAGTTTACTAACGAATAGAATTTAACCAGATGTATGTTCAATTCATTTGTCAATTAAATATTCGTTTAAAATTTGATCATTTATTATTTGTACATATGATGTCATATTTTTAAACCACTTACCATTTCTACTTAAGTTTTATGTATTAATTTTAAGACTTAATAATCTTAAATCTATTTTTTGATAAAAATTTTGATTTAAATATATATACATCATATATCATAAAGGAATAATTTTTATTTATGAATTTAAATTTTGTTTAAAAATCAAAATTTTTAGTGTTCATATATCATAAAGGAATAATTTTTATTTATGAATTTAAATATTGTTTAAAAATCAAATTCTTTAGTGAAATAAATATACTTTGATATTTGATAAGTATTCATCTAGTTTCATCAACTAATACTATATCATCAGCAAATAATATACACCATGAGATTTCATCCTAAATATGCTTAGTAAGTTGGTTCATAACTAATGCAAAAGATAATGACTTAAAGCTGACCATTGGTGTAAACCTATGGTAATAGGAAATAATTTAATTTCTCCTTCATTAGTTCTAACTCTAGTTGTTACTCTATCATACATATCTTTAATCACATCAATATATATACTAGATACATGTTTCTTTTTTAACACCCACTGTATTACCTCTCTAGGTACTCTATCATAAGCTTTTTCTAGATCGATAAAAATCATATGTAGATCCTTTATTTTATCTCTGTATCTCTCCATCAACCGTCTCAAAATAGAGAAAGTTAAATAGGAAGTGGACCCAAATGTATGACATACCTTCTATCTTCTCTTTCTATCTGCCACTTCCTCTAACAAGTGTTTGTGGGCACCTTTTAGAAAAACCCTAATAAGAATCATAAACTTGGTTGAATAATCGTAACCTTGCTTGGATAATTTTGATACACAACAATTTGCTTATTGTACTACTTTTTGCTAAGTAAAATATTTATTTTTGTGTGGCATTTAAAAAATTATTTCTCCCTACTAATTTAATGTGATCTAGACTTCTAGTTCAATTTATGTGTCCCTACAAATACTTTTCAGACCAGACTTATAAACGGAGAAAATGCCAACTTACCAACCAATAATGTTACGACTTTGGTCAAGTCAATGCTCAAGGGAGATGCAGCTCCTAATAATTAAAATTCTTAAATTCATCCAGCTCTAAGAATCTATGTTTTATATATGTTATGATTCATTAACGTCTAATCAAAATGCAAGCTATAAGTATAATTTAGTTTATAATTACTTTACGTGCAACCTATGTAACTCTCAATTTAAAAATAGGATCACTTTAACCATGAAAATCTCTTTAAGTTATCTTGTGATCTTACTAACTTCTTGTCATTACTCACATATTTTTGTCTTGTGATATTAGCTCAAACAAAACTATAAAATTAAGTTAGCTTGACATATATTGTTAATTCAGAATTGAACAATGCAATTTTTCTAGGTGAAGTTTGAGCAAAGAAGGGCAATTTAGACAATATAAATATCTCTAGTGCGGTTCTTCTAATTTTCTCCTAGGTTGCCACCGGCTTGGCCGGTAAATTGGAGACCATTCGTACGGAACGTGGGAACGTCTATCAGGCTTTGCCTCGATTTCACCGACACCTGTTCGTCTCCATTGAAACACCCAAGCCAGCATAAACTATGTAGATTACACTTGAAATGTCTTTTAATTAAGGGAAAATTGCTTCCAGCCCCCAAAACCACCCAAAACAAGCTCTG
>BQKN01066434.1:0-36612 GCA_022839385.1 Asparagus kiusianus
CCTACACCTGTTGTTGCCTCTACTAGACAGATGATAATTGTGATGGTGAAACATGTTATTGCATGGTGTGGTGCATGGCAGGTTTGACATTCTTGGTTTCACCTTGAACTGCAGCCTTGTGTGAACCCAGGGACGTCACAGTTGGTATCAGAGCTCTAGTTCCAGTATCCTTAGGGTCATCCTGTGTCGAGTCGTGGAGCTAGGATAGAGTTTCTTAGGATTCATGTATAGAGTCCGCATGGATTTCCTAGTATGAGTGAGGACGATATATGCGTATATCTCAAAAATTTGAGAATTTTTTTTATGACAACTATTTTTGAATAAGTTTAAAGTGATTGTGTAAATACTATATGTTGTGAAAATTGTATTGTGATACGTTATTTATAAAGGTCTATTTTAACTCATGAACTTTTATTTTTCTTACCATCAGGGAGAGAGATGGCAGGACGTGGTAGACCTCGTACCAGGAGGGCTAGCCAGGCGGAGTCACAGCAGACTCCATTAGAGCAGTAGCCAGCTAAGCCCGAGCAGGAACAGGCACCACCAGAGCCGCAGCAGGCTCCTCAGTACTTGGTGGATCTCATGGCTCCACTTATTGCCAGGATGACAGCCATTGAGGAGTTGGTGACGACTCACATAACACCACGGACACCACCACTACCGGTAGCTCAGCAGCAGGGGATACCAGCCATCCCGATTAGAGAGAGACCCAGAGGTAGCACCTGCAGCTATTCCACTAGCAGCACCTGATAGAGCCACAGAGCAGGAAGCTTGGCTCCGTATGGTAGAGATGTACCAGAAGATGAGGGCACCAGAGTTTTAGGGATCACCAGACCCTCTTACAGCCCATAAGTGGAAGGAGGATGTGGGTAATATTCTTGACATACTCAGTGTGGATCCAGTTCAGAAGTAGAGATTAGCATCCTACAGCCTGAAGGGAGATGCTGGGAGGTGGTACCGACTCCAGTTTACTCCAGAGCAGAGGCTGACCCTCACATGGGAGGACTTCATATACTTCTTCGATGGGCAGTACATTTCTTCTGCAGCACGGACGGGGAAGGAGCTTGAGTTATCCCGGTTGACTCAGGGGGACATGACAGTTGTAGATTTTGAGAGCAGATTCATGGAGCTGCTATATTTAACAGGCATGTGGCAGACAGGAGAGCGTCAGGCTCAGATGTTCTTAGCTGGGCTTCGCCCTAATCTCCGACGGTACCTCGTGTCGAGGAGATTTTATTCAGTCAGGGAGGTAGCTGAGGCCGCCACTTCTCAGGAGATTAAGACTTCTATGTTCCAGAAGGACAAGGAGGGGAAGGCTAAGACAGGACAGAGTGGGGAGAAGGGCAAGAACAAGAGATCTTTTTTTGGACACCAGCAGCAGCATCAGGGCTCTTATAAGAAGGGACCCCAGCAGGATCAGAGAGCGCATCAGCAGCGCAAGTTCCAGGGGTCTTGTTTTAACTGTCACAAGGTCGGGCATAAGGCATCGGAGTGCCGTAGCGCACCAGCAGGAGCCTAGCAGGGCAAGGGTCCGAACCAGCAACAGCGCCAGCAGGGCAGAGGTCAGGGCCAGCAGAGCAGGCTTGAGGCACCGCCAGTAGCTCAGAGGACTAAAGGGCAGATTCGAGCAGTCCAGGATGTTCCTCAGGGGCAGATTATCCTATATTCTCCACTACCATCAGCAGAGCAGTCTTCAGCCACGGGCAGGGTATATGCAGTAGTTCCCCGTGATCATGGAGCCAGCGGAGCCGTAGTGGAGGGTACATTCTTTGTGAACTCTCTTCCCGCCCGTATTCTTTGCGATTCGGGGGCTTCGTATTCTTTCATCTCGCATGCATTTATGACTAGACTCCAGCTCGTAGCTCAGCCTCTAGACACCCCTCTATCAGTTTCCACCCCTTTAGGTGAGGTATCGCTTCTGGAGAGCGTTTGTAGGAGGTGTACCGTCAGTCTAGACGAGTCGGAGTTCATAGTGGATTTGATAGTGTTGCATATGTCCGAGTTCGATGTCATCCTTGGTATGGATTGGTTTTCTTCCTACCATATTAGTATTGACTGCTTTGCGAAGACAGTCAAGTTGCGAGCGTCCGATGGGTCCGAGATGATTATAGCCACCTCTCAGGGCAACCGATTTGCGGAGTCATTTCTGGCGTACATCGAGGAGGTGATGCGACGGGATCAGGGTGCTGAGTTATTGGAGACTAGAGTTGTCTCGGATTATCAGGATGTCTTTCAGGACATACCTGGATTACCTCCAGTGAGAGAGGTTGAGTTCTGTATTGAGTTGCAGCCAGGCACAGCCCCGATATCCTACGCACCCTATCGCAAGGCACCAGCTGAGATGAGGGAGCTTCAGACCCAGTTGGACGAGTTTTTAGCTCAGGGTTTTATTCGCCAGAGTCATTCTCCGTGGGCGCGCCGGTCCTCTTCGTGAAGAATAAGGATGGTAGTATGAGATTATGTATAGATTATAGAGAGTTGAACAAGGTCACTATCCGGAATAGGTACCCACTACCTAGGATTGATGACTTGTTTGACCAGTTACAGGGGGCGTAGTATTTCTCGAAGATTGATCTTTGTTCTGGCTATCATCAGCTGCGGGTTCGGGAGATGGATATTCCCAAGACCGCCTTTCTTACTCGATATGGGTCCTTCGAGTTCTTGGTCATGCTATTTGGGTTGACCAATGCACCCGTGGTATTCATGGATTTGATGAACCGGGTTTTTCGTCCCTTCTTAGATCAGTTTGTGATCGTCTTCATCGATGATATACTCATTTACTCGAGATCGGAGGTAGATCATGAGGAGCATCTACGGATAGCGTTGAGGACTCTGCGGGAGCACCAGTTGTATGCTAAGTTCAGCAAGTGTGAGTTTTGGCTTTCAGAAGTCAGATTTCTTGGCCATGTTATCAGTCGAGAGAGTATAGCAGTGGATCTGGCTAAGGTCATGGCAGTTCTTGATTGGGAGCCACCGAAGACGGTGTCAGAGATTCGCAGCTTTTTAGGTTTAGCTGGATATTACAGGAAGTTCATTTAGGACTTCTCGAAGATTACGACACCGCTTACACGCCTTACGAAGAAGGGTGTACAGTTCATATGGAGCATGGAGTGCCAGAAGGCCTTTGATATTTTGAAGGCTAAGTTGACTACAGCGCCGGTTCTGACTATTCCGAGCAGTGACAGGACATTCGTTGTGTATACAGATGCATCGTTGGCAGGCTTAGGAGGCGTATTGATGCAGACTCAGAGGGTAGTAGCCTATATCTCACGGCAGTTGAGGGTGCATGAGCAGAACTATCCCACTCATGACTTGGAGTTAGCAGCTGTGGTGTTTGCACTAAAGTCATGGAGGCACTACTTATATGGAGTGCAGTTTGAGTTATTCACAGACCATCAGAGTCTGAAGTATCTCTTTTCTCAGAAGGAACTCAACCAGAGGCAGAGGAGGTGGATTGAGTTTATCAAGGACTACGAGTTCGCGATTCAGTATCATCCAGGGAAGGCGAACGTCGTAGCAGATGCTTTGAGTAGGAAGCGCCAACATCGGGTTGTAGTTTTGAGGTGTTCATTGTACAGAGATCTTATCACTCTTAGCCAGTTTGATTTTAGACCCGAGATTAGAGGAACCAGTGTATTTTTGGGGGCTGTATCAGTGCAGCCATCTTGGAATGACAGAGTTGTCAGAGCTCAGTTGGGAGACTCTTGGATTCAAATCCGAAAGGAGGAGATTTCCAAGGAGCCTAAGGCTGATTGGACCATTGGAGCAGATGGAGGTCTACGGATGAAGGGTAGATTGGTTATGCCAGCCAGTGCAGAGCTAAAGAGGGAGCTATTTGATGAGACGCACCGTACTCGGTACACAGTACATCCAGGGACTACCAAGATGTACAAAGACCTGAAGAGACATTTCTGGTGGAGTGGTATGCGGAGAGAGATTGCAGACTATGTGGCTAGATGTTTTACCTGTCAGCAGGTGAAGGCAGAGCATCAGAGACCGGCGGGGACACTTTAGCCTTTACCCATTCCAGAGTGGAAGTGGGCAGATATTTCTATGGATTTTATTGTGGGGTTGCCGAAGTTGAAGAAGGGGAATGATTCTGTTTGGGTGATAGTGGACCGATTGACAAAGTCAGTACATTTTATCCCGGTGAGGACCACTTATACAGCCGAGACTTATGCGAGGATCTTCATTCGGGAGGTAGTTCGACTTCACGGAGTACCGGACACGATCATGTCGGATCGAGGATCGGTTTTCACTTCACATTTTTGGAGGAGTTTCCAGGACTCATTTGGCAGCACGCTATCCTATAGCAGTGTATTCCACCCCCAGACGGATGGCCAGACGGAGAGGGTGAATTAGGTATTGGAGGACATGTTGTGGGCATGTGTCATTGACTTCCAAGGCAGTTGGGAGGATCATATTCTACTGGTAGAGTTCGCTTATAATAATAGTTATCAAGCGACGATCGGTATGGCCCCGTATGAAGCATTATACGGGAGACCTTGTAGATCACTGATATGTTGGGCCGAGCCGGAGGACAGCTTGATGCTTGGACCAAAACTAGTGAGGCAGACTACTGAGAAGGTAGCTTTGATCAGGGAGCGGCTTCTAGCCGCTCAGAGTCAGCAGAAGAGCTATGTAGATAAGAGGTGGAGACCCATAGAGTTTCAGATTAGAGATTTGGTTATGCTTAAGGTATCGCCTATGAAAGGCGTGCAGCGATTCGGGAGGCGAGGGAAGCTTGCACTGAGATATATTGGGCCTTTTCAGATTCTAGAGCGCATTGGAGCTGTGTCATACAGACTAGATCTTCCAGCATCTATGTCTAGTATACACAACGTGTTTCATATTTCTATGCTCAAGAAGCACTTGCATGATGAGGAGCAGCAGCGAGTATTGGATGCACCGGAGATCGAGCTTCAGGATGACTTGTCCACTATTGATATTCCGGTTTGTATACTTGCCAGGGAGGACAAGAGACTCAGGAATAAGGTAATTCCCTTGGTGAAAGTTTAGTGGAACAGAAGAGACATTGAGGAGATTTCTTGGGAGTGCGAAGAGGATTTACGTCGCGACTACCCACACCTATTTGAACAGGTAAATTAAAATTTTTATGATATGTATCTTGTATGAGGTTTATATCTTTGGTAATATTTACATTTAACACTAGAATGGGAATATTCGCGCTTAATTCTTAATCTTTCAGAACACATGGTATATATATGGGGGGTTCCTTGTTTGGATTTTTCACCCGATGTACTAGTTTCACTAGATTAGGATTTGAGCGGGAATATTATCATTTTAGATCTTAAGTATAAATATCTCTATATGTTTATCTGGAAATCCATATTGTGAGATGCGTATGGTTTCCGAATTTCGAGGAAGAAATTCTTCTAAGGGGGAAGAATGTAGAACCCCGTAAATTTTTTTATAATGTTTATATGTGAATTATTAGTAATAAATAATTCTTTTATGATAAATAGCTTGAAATCATTGATGTACATGATAACAAGTTATTTGAGATGATGTGAGAGTATGGGTGTGGAGTTTTGTGTGTTGGTTTTGCAAATTAGCAAAACATGCAAGAAAACTAAATTTTTCTAGATCAGTCGACACAGCAGTCGACTGACTGTATCGGTCGACACATCAGTCGACTGATACACTGATTTCAAGTTTTTACAGGTTTTGGGTCTGTTTTGTTTTGGTTCGGGTTTGGGTCGGGTTTAACTGTTTGTATATATCCCCTCTCACCCGAAATCACCCCTCTCATCTTCAGTATTTAGAAAACCCTAGCCCCTCTCCCTTATCTAAAACCATAGTTTTGTTCTTGGTGATTTGGGGAAGAACTTGGAGGATTTTCGGTGAGATCTTCACATTGCAGCAAAGGGGATCCACTCTCTCTCAGATCCAGGAGTTGTTCATCACCCAGAGGCGAGTAACATCTCGCCCAACTCTGACCCTTTTATTTTACACGAATTTATTGAGTTTAAATGAGTTTTATTGAGCCAAAAACATATTTTTAGTACAAAGCATAAATCTTTATGGTACATGATGTGTAGTATTGAAGCTTTTCAGTTTATAAAAAGATCACCAATGTTTTATTAAAGAGATCTAGACCTGAAAACGTTTGACAAAGAGTTATTTCATGATTTATTGATTTCAAAACATATAAATCATGTTTTTATGTGTTTAAGGTTTTTGATAAATATTTACATGTAAAACTTCCTTTCCAGTTTGGTACATATATGTTAATATCAGTATTCTTCATGCTTGGGATTGATGTGGATGAGTTTAGATCGAAATTTGGGTAAATAACAACCTGTGCAGAATTTTCTACAGTTGATCGGTCGACTGATCAGTCGACCGACGAGCAGATTTTTAGTCATCAGTTGACTGATCAGTCGACTGACGGGCTGATTTAGTTTCCTCAGCTTCTCAGTCGACTGATCAGTCGACTGGTGAGCTGAGGCTATGTTGTCTGAACCGCATCAGTCGACATATGAGTCGACTGACGTCATCAGTCGACACATCAGTCGCCTGATGAGCTGTTTTACAGATTTTTGATCTATTTGTGTTGCTTTTCGGGGTCGCCTCGATAACCTGACCCTAGTTTACCATGTTAATGATTCATCTGTACATGTGGGTTGACTTTTGACATAAGTTTAGATATGTACATCGAGATGCGTGCGAGTTTAGATTTGGTGTATCTTTCCGCATATACTTTACACAGTTACACAGTCCTCGTGTTGGACTATAATCCCTTAAAGTCCTCGTTTTGGACTATAATCCCTAAAGTCCTCGTGTTGGACTATAATCCCTAAAGTCCTCGTGTTGGACTATTATCCCTAAAGTCCTCGTGTTGGACTATAATCCCTAAAGTCCTCGTGTTAGACTATAATCCCTTAAAGTCCTCGTGTTGGACTATAATCCACTTCAGTCCTCGTGTTGGACATTTTCCACTTACTCCATGTGTTTGGAAACCACGGTACTTAGTTCCTGTATCGGACATATTTTCTTAACCCTGTATACGACTTGCTCATAGGAGTTTATGACAAGATACTTATGTAGACTATGCCATGATTACATGATACTCGTGTAGGCTATGATATGACACGGTATTCATGCTCTGAGATTTTGTTGTATTTCTTTTATTATTGTTTCTGTACTAGGACCTTGGGTTTGGTATTTAGGGATTTACAATTTGAGATACAAGGTATATACATGAGGGTTTCCTTGTTTGGATTATTTCGCTCGACGTACCTATGCTCGTATTGTAAATTTCTAAATACTCAAACCCTCTTTAGTAAGATCAATGATTTTAGACCTATTATGTATTATCTGTATTTTCTTAAACAACGAGCCCTGTTCCCTTAGGGTTGGTTGTGATGTTGCTCGCTAGCGCTTTGACGCTCGTTATCCCTCCCCCTTTCAGGTAACGAGCCAGGAGCCCGGAGAGTCGCAGGTTGATGGTGATACACTTTAGTGTTCAGCTATCTATTTTAGCTATGATTTATTTTGGAGCTCCACTGTAGTTTTGTTAGACATTTGAGGGTCTTATTTCTAGAATTTGTAAAGGTTGTGTGCCTTATTTCTTCTTGTCGGATATTTGTATTTGAGACTCGTTGAGTATTCTAGTTTATCTATTCAGACATTGATCATGTATTTTCTGTATGTTGGATGATGAGATATTAATGTGATCACAATCATTTCATCAGTTATTTCTTACATTATCTTTTACTTGTTTTTGTACCTACACCTGTTGTTGCCTCTACTAGACAGATGATAATTGTGATGGTGAAACATGTTATTGCACGGTGTGGTGCATGGCAGGTTTGACATTCTTGGTTTTACCTTGGACTGCAGCCTTGTGTGAACCCAGGGGCGTCACAAATACTATATGTTATGTATACATATTGTGATACGTTATATATATGTATATATGTTTGCAATCTCACTTACTGTGATCATAAGCTCTCCTCTCGATATTATAAATGTTGGGACGAGGATACGGTCGAGATAAAACTCATACCCGGATAGCTTGGTAAGCAGAGCCCGAGCCGCAGCAGGCTCTACAGTATCTGACCGACTTTATGGTACTATTTTCGCTAGCAGTATCACTTTCTGGTGTTCCACCACTAATTATACTAGTCATGCGTAATGAAGAGGAAATACCAATGATTTCATCATCACCACAACCAGCTATTGATAGAACCGCATAGCACAAGGCTTGGCTCTGAAAGAATAGGAAGGATATCAGACACTGAGAACACCATAGTGCAAGGCACACTAGATTCATGTGTAACTTATAAATAAAAAGGAAAATATGAAAATTTCTTACCATCGACTCAGTACCAAACCAGAGGTTAAAAATATTCAGCATAGAGGACATTATAAGAAGATAGCATAACATGATTTAATAGCGCCACAACAGCGCATGATTCGGGACACATGATATAATTATAACAAGATCGGATATAGATCGAAGAATTGTTGCAGTACACCAGCAAGAAACCAGCATGATAGAGGTCAGAGTCAATAGTCTTAGGGCCGTCGTTACGGCCAGCATCAGAGGATAGATGTACTACCGGTTATTCCGAGGATTTAGTGACCAATAGGTCAGAATTGTGCTATTCAGAGTATTCATCAGGGTCAGATGGACCCATACGTTCCACTACCGATAGCACAGCAGTCGCTAGCTACCGACAGGATTTATGTAGTCATACCGCGTGAGCATAGTGCGACGGAGTTTTCATAGTAAATTCTTATTCAGCTCGAATTGTTTGATTCAGGAACTTCATATTCTTTCATATTTCATGCCTTCATGTATAGGCTTTAGTTAGTTACACATCTCTTAAATGTTCTGTTATCAGTTTCTACTCCTCTAAAGGAGGTGTCCCTATTATAGAGTATATGTAGAAGATGTGTCATCAGTATAGATGAGTTGGAGTTCATCTTTGACCTGGTCATTTTGTGGATGTCATATTTCGACATCATTCTTGGTATGAAATGGTTATAATCCTACAATATTAGTATCTACTGTTTTGCTAAAATAGTATGCTTGTGAGCATTAGTTGGGATTGTATAGATAGTAGCAACCTCATAGGGTAACCAGAATGCGAAGCCATTTATGACATACGTCGATAAGGTGATGATACGGGATCAGGTGTAGTTTTGAGCGAGATCGGAGTTGTCTCAGAGTATCAGGATGTCTTTCAGGACATACCTACGTTTTTTTCTCCGGTAAGAGAGGTTGTTTCCCTACATCGAGTTGCAGCAGGCACCGTACCGATATTCTGAGCACCCTATCATATCATATTGCACCCGCTGAGATGAGGGAGCTACAGACTTAGCTAGATGAGTTGTTAACTCAGGGTTTTATTATCAGGAGTTATTTTTATGGAAGTACCGGTCCTCTTCGTGGGGAAGAATGACTATAGCATGCGATTGTGTATTGATTGTCGTGAGTTGAGAAAGTCACTATCCGGATCAGGTATCCATTATCGAGGATTTATGACTTGTTCCACCAACTGCGGGGAGTGCAACATTTCTCAAAGATTGATCTTCCTTCTAGTTTTTTTTAGTTGCGAGTGCGGTAAATGGATATATCCAAAACCGTGTTTTTGACTCGATATGGATCTTTTTAGTTCTTGTCATAATACCATTTGGGCTGACTAATGCACCCGTAGTATTTATGGATTTGATAAACTGGTTTTTCCGTCCATGTTAGAACTAGTTCGTAGCCATTTTATTGACGACATCCTTATCTTTTTGAGATCGGAGGCAGAACACAAGCAACATCCGCTATTGGCAGTACGGGCATAGCAGACAGTCGAGATTAGAGGCATCAGTGATACGCTGAGTTCAACAAATACGAGTTTTGGCTATAAGAGATCAGATTTTTAGGCCACATCATCAGTAAGGGGGCATAACTGTGGATCTAGCCATTGTTGAGGTTGTACTTGACTGGGAGCCATTAAGAACTATTAGGGAGATGCGGAGTTTTGGTAGGGTATGAGAGAAAGTTTAATTAGGATTTTTTGAAGATTATGATACCACTTACACAACTTACGAAGAAGGGTGTATAGTTTGCTTTTGGCACTGGGTGTCAGGGAGCCTTTGAGACTATTAAGTCTAGATAGTCTATAATAACAATTTTGACTTTTCTGAGTAGTGATACAATATTTGTCTTTTACATGGACACGTCATTAGTAGGACTACAAGGTGTTTTGATGCAGACCCGGAAGGTACGGCTTATTTCACGATAGTTGAGGCACATCGTAACAGAAATACAGTGTATCCAGGCACAAAGAAAATGTACAAAGATGTGAAAAGACACTTCTAGAGGAGTTTTCAGGATTTATTCAGTAGCCAGTTGTGATATTCTAGTGTTGTCCACCCACAAACAGATGGACAAACGGAGAGAGTAAACCAAGTGTCGGAAAACATGTAGCAAACATATATTATAGATTTACAGGATAGCTGGGAGGATCATATCTCATTGATTGAGTTTGCTTATATTATCATTTATCATAGAATATTGGCATAACACCATATGAGGCATGGTACAGGAGGCATTATAGATTATTTATTCATTAACCAGAATTACAAGAAAGTTTATTATTTAGACAGGAGCTTGTGAGGCAGACTATAGAAAAGGTAACAGAGATTCGGTAATGCATACTTGCAGCACATAGTCATCGGAAGAGTTATGAAGACCAGAGATGATGACCGTTAGAGTTCTAGATTGGGGACTATATCTTATTAAAAATACCGCCAATGAATTCAGTGACTCGGTAGAAGGGGAAAGTTTACCCCAAGATATATTAGCCCGTTCATGAGAGTTATACATTTTGGAGCCGTTTCGTATTGGCTAGATCTTCTAGCATCAATATCGAGTAGACACGATGTATTCCATGTTTTGATAATTTAGAAGTAATTGCGCGACGAGGAGCAGCACAGGGTGATTGATGTACCAGAATTTGAGTTTCAGATAGATTTAACTACCATAAAGATCACAGGATGTATTTTTACTAGAGAGGACGAGAGGCTTAGAAAGGAAGTAATACCTTAAGTTAAAGTTCAATAGAGATAGAAAAGAGATGAGGAAGCTTCTTGGGAGCGCGAGGAGGATATATGTCGCGACTATCCACAACTGTTCTAGTAGGTAAATTGTTTTGGTTATAGCTTATTGATGTTTATGATTTTTTGATTTTTTTTCTATATGGTTATATTTATGTTTAACGCTAGAATGGGGGTATTAACACGTAGCTCCTAATCATTCGGAATACATGGTATATATATGGGGGTTCCTTGTTTGGATTTTTTGCCTGACGTACTAGTTCCGTTTAGTTAGGGGTTAAGTGGGAGTATCTGCATTTTAGATTATTAAGCATAAATATTGCTAGTGATTCATATCTAGGGATTAATGGTACGAGATGTGTACGGGAGGTTTCCTTGTCTGGATTATCCCCTCTTAGTGCTTTTCTCATATTATTAATTCCTAAGATACGATTGCGGAATTTCGGGGACGAAATTCTTTTAAGGCGGAAAGAATGTAAAACCCCGTAAATTTGAATATTTTATGATAAATAATGATAAATATATTATATAATGAAAAATAACATATTTTGATGTTTGAGTATGATAAAAATTAATTTGAGATCAATTCAATATATATTTGTGAAATATGAGTGCAAATACACAAAACATGCACAAAGTCCAAAAGAGTAAAAATCTGGGAATAATGACCAGTTATGCGTTTCTATGTTTTTCATACTGAAGCAGTCAGAATCTAGAAAAGTATAAAAGACTAAAGTTGTAGACCTCTTCAATAGTTTTCTAACAAATCTTAGATTAACTCATTTTGAGATCGGATGAGAAAGTTACAGCCAAAATACCAAAGGTTATTTTCCTAGTCAGACTAGGTTTCTTGGTTCGGGTCAAATAGGTTTGTTTTGGGTTTGCCTCTATAAATATCTGTGTTTTCATGAATATTCCTTTCTTTTATCATATCTATAAACTCTAGCAGCCACCCTCTCCTCTCAAAAATCCTAGATCTTTTTCTTATGAGTTTGAAGAGCTTTGTGAAGCAAAACACTAACACGAGGGCGAGATCATCAACGTGTGGCGAGGGAGAACGGGTTGTTTATGCTTGTGGATTGCTTGATATTTGCTTCAGAGGCTTGCACATGATATTAAAGCAAGATCACTTACATCTAAACCCAGCTCCATAGTTAAATAACTAGTTTAGAAGTTTAAATTGTGTTTACATGCTTAGATCTTAATCTAACGTGAAAAAGAATAGATTTTTATTGTTAGATCTTAAACAAATGTTAGATCTGTTAGTTCCTAGAGGGGGGTTGATTAGGGTCTTATGCTAATCTAATCTGATTTTATGCCAATTAAAACTAATTAACAAGTTATCCTTGTAAGTATGAAATACAACAAGATATGTGAGCTAGGATAAGTAATATACACAAGGGTAAACAAAATAAACAAGATAGTGGATGATATAAATAAAGAGCAATGGACAATGGCGACAAGAAACACAAACATAAGAGTAAGTGCGCCAAAGCAAACTCAACACATGATATGATCACAGAGTTCGGACCTTCCGTCCTACGTCTTTGATCTCCACTCCCAATGAGAAATCTACTATCACAACCGGGTTTTCTATGCTCACCCGAATAACGTTTACACCTCACACTCGATTTTCTAGTTCACCAAAAACTTTACAATCTCACACTCTTGTAATCCCACTTTACAGCCTCATAGGTGTTGGTCTCTAGTTCGTGTCTTCCTCAAGTGTTAGGAATTACAATCTACCTCTAGGCATTACCACCTACTACACTCTTCTTGGGACGACCCCGTCTCTCACCACACACTCCTATCGGTGTACAAGTGTATTACAAAGTGATCTACACAATTAGGCTCACAAATACAATATTTGTTGTTCTCTTTAATGGACGAGAACTCAATTAAGCACAACTCTTAGTCACAAACCCACAACCCCAAATTATACTATGAATATAAATACAATAAGCACAATAGGTTGTGTGTGAACAAAGAGATAAATCTAAACAAGTCTAAACTCAATTTAATCTAGTAAAATAAATATGACAAGTTAATCATAAATAAGCTAGATAAAGAGTTTAAGAAAACTTCTCTAAAACAAGAGTTGAGAGATGTAGATTGAAGCCCAAACAAGATTGATGATCTCCTCAAACTCTTGTGGGATTCTCTTCACAAACAAACTCTTAAACATTCTTTTAAACAAACACAAAACAAGCTTAAACCCTTGTTAAACTCTTTTAAAACATTCTCTTAGATTGTAGAAAATAGTTATGGTAAATGGGTATATATAGAAGAAAACAACAAAAAAAACCTAAAAACCCACTAAAAATAAAAATCAGCAAGTTACCGTTACTGTGCAACGCTAACATTGGCGGTCGACCATGGTGGTCGACCACGAGAAGCAAAATTATAAAACTACTCTATGGACTACAGACGGTAGACTGTGGTGGTCGATCACACTGTAGCACGGTTGATTGTAGCGGTCGACCATGAAAACTGACAGTTTCTGAAATCTAGAAATCTGTGTATCTGTCTTTGTAAAATCAATTAAAAATAGTAAATCAACTCAAAATATTATGAAATGTTGATAGAAGGTTTTAGACATATAGATAAACATTTTAGAGAAAGAATTTCTAAAATATCATTTCCCAGTTGAGAGAAATAAATGTTTGAACACAGATATACAGTTTCTAAAAAACTACTAAAAATCCGTTTCTGTAAATTCAATTGAAAATAACAAAAAACCTCCAAAATTAGTAAAACTTGGAAAAATATTTATATATAAGAAGATAAACATGTAAACGAATAAAATTTTCAAATTGAATTTCCCAATTATGAAAATTCATCTGTTTTGCAAAAACATGCACGAACATGAACTTATTTAAAACTTGATTTTGTAAATTTAATTAAACATAACAAATTAATTCAAAAATTGATAAAACTTTTGGAAACATTTATAAACATAAAATTGAATATGTTAGAAAAAATTTTCTCAAATTAAATTTTTCATTTGTGAAAACTCATGTATTTTGCAAACATGTAAATACATGTGTACATAAACTTCTTGTTTTTTAACTATTGAGTTAAACAATATTTTGAAACCTTATAAAATGATTTTATAGACTTAATAGAATATGTATATAATGGTTGTTAAGTCCAAAAACCAATAACTCAATATTTTGTCAAAATTACTCAAAATTAAGAATTGTGTGTATGTGTGATATTGAGCTTAGAGTATCTAACACACATAATATAAACTCCTAAACTAAATTACCCAAGCTTAATCTTGATCTTCAATATCCTCTTCTTGGTAAACTTGCGGATGAAGCTTGAACTTGAATTGCATTGATTCAACCACTATTCCACCAACCTTTATTGGATATGATCATTAAAATTCTATTCTATCCATCCTCCAATGTGTTGTTTATCTACAATAAATAGATAAACACAAACACTAGACAAACAATATTAACAGTAAATTGTTTGTTAAACATCATCAAAACAAAGAGGCCAACAAGATCTACATGTTTTTCTTGCTGTTTATAATAGAAACATGATCATGATCATTAGGGTTCTTCAAAATTTCATTTTTAACTTGTTAATCATGTTCTAATCATGTTTAAACCCTAATTTAACATTTAATTGAGTTTATATGTGGATTAAAGATGAGAAAACCCTTGGTTTGTGATACCTAAGTGTTAAAAATATATTTTAATAAATGTATATATTTTCTAAGATGTTTGGCAATCATGCTTATATTTAATATATTAAAAGTTCATGCTTTAAATTGAAGTATTTGGTTAATTAGGTTAAAAAACAGTAATTAGATTAACCCAAGATTGAAAGATATGTGAATCTAAATTGCAAATGAAATCCAAATTGAACCAAACTAATACTAATTGAAAGATATGTGAATCTAAATTTCAAAACAGCAAACCATTCCTAAAGTTAGTTTTCCTAGAAAAAGATATGCTCAATTTAATGATGATATATTCTGCTGAAAAACTGCTGCACATATATAACGTTTAACTAGAAATTAGAGATATCATATGAACTCCAAATTGAACCAAACTAGTTCCAAATGATATCTATGTGAATTTAGTTTCCAAAACGAAAAATTATTCTTAAAAAGAGTTTATCTAGAGAAAGATATGCTCAATTTACTAACGATATATTCTGCTAAAAACTACAAATGTCCTGATTTGAAATAATTGATATATAACATGAAAGTTTCTTGAGTTTCGCTCTTGTTTGTTATTTTTGGGAGAGTTTTCGATCTTGTACTGTTATATTACAATAATTAAGAGTTGTTTAACACCTAAGATGATGGTGAACACCAGTTATGGACACGCACACCGAGATATATGCACATACACTTAGTTTATGTTGTGTTAACACGCACTGTTGAGATTTCTAATACATGTTGAGTTGATAAAAGTATAATAACATATAATAAAGTAGTGTTCATCAGTTATGGATACTCGATGTGGATGTTTTATCACAATAAGACAGTGACTGTACCACACTAGGAGTATTAAATGTTTCCTGCAATGAGACCGCGGCTATACCAATACTCAAAGATGATCGGGGATTTTTTGGATTTGGATGATATGTCTATACTCTGCTGTACGATCATCTAGATGTTTGGGTCAAAAATCGATGTTTTCATTATGATTGAATCTATTACAACTTTAATCGTTTACAATAAACTCAAATAAAAAGTTGATCTTTTTATAAGATCTCCTTATACAATGAAAATACAAAAGATACGACTCTTGTCAAATAGCACAACAGACGTTTATCACCCGCTGCTTGTGTGAGAACTATTGGCCTCTTTATTTTGATGATGTTTAACAAACAATTTACCACTAATGTTGTTTGTCTAGTATTTATGTTTTATTATTTATTGTAGACAAACAACGTGTTGGAGGATGGATGGAATTGTGCCATAACGATCATATCAAATGGAGGTTGGCAGAATTGTGGAGTGAAGCTATACAAATTCAAATTAAAGATCTAAGTTCTAGCTTTATCTGCAAGTCTACCAAGTTGAGCTACATCGAAGATCGATCAAGCTTGGGTATATTTAGTTTAGGTTTTATATTATGTGTGTTAGTACTTTAAGCTCAATCATATATACACACATACATTTGGTTTTTATATATATAGTTATATATATACACAAGTTTTGGTTTATGGACTTAACAATTGTTGTATACAATTTCATTAAGTCTATAAAATCATTTCATAGGGTTTCCAAACATTGTTTATATCAAAACATCAAATTTCATGTATATCACATTTTCATGTTTTGGACACACTTGCAAAATACATGAGTTTTTACAAATGGGAAACTCAATTTAAGAAATTCTTTTTCTAACATGTTCAATTTCATGTTTATAAATGTTTTCCAAAGTTTTATCAATTTTGAAATTAATTTGTTATGTTTGTTTGAATTTACAAAATTAAGTTTTTAATAAGCTCATGTTTGTGCACATGTTCGTGCATGTTTTTGCAAAACTGATGCGTTTTCACAATTGGGAAATATGATTTGAAAAATTTCTTCGTTTACAAGTTTATCATCATATATACAAATATTTCCCCAAGTTTTACTATTTTTGGAGTTGTTTTGTTATTTTCAATTGAATTTACAAAACCGTATTTTCTGTAGTTTTTTTTTTCAGAAACTATATATGTGTTCAAACATTTATTTCTCTCAACTGGGAAGTGATATTTTAGAAATTATTTTCTAACATATTTATTTCATGTCTAAAACCTTCCCTCAAAATTTCATGATTTTTGGAATTGATTTGCTATTTTTTATTGATTTTACAAATCCAGAGACGCAGAAAAATTAGATCTGCAAGACTGCTACAGTACCCACGGCCGACCGCTATAGTACCGGGGTCGACCGTGAAAGTTACTGTAGCATAACGGCTTTATTTTCCTTGGTTCTGATTTTTTGGGGATTTGCCTCGTTTTTTGGGCTTTTCTTTGGCTTTGGGTTGTTGTCTTGAGTTCTTATAAATACCCATCATCTCTCAACACTTATAACCATCCAAAAAATATTTTAACAAAGTTTTAATAAGGGTTTAAGTATTGTTTAAGTTTGTTTAAGAAGCTTTTAAGCATTTGGAAGTTTGTTTTTGTGAAGATAACTTTCACAAGAGCTTGAGGAGATTATCTATTGGTGTTTGAGCATCCAACTACTCTTCCTCTACCTCTTCATCTATTGAGAAGTTTTCTAAACTCTTTTCCAGCTTTACATTTGCTTAGTTATTTGATTATCATTCTTTAAAGCTAGTTTTTATATTGAGTTTAGAATTGATTTTATTTTCTCATTGCTTACACACACAACCATTGAGCTTATTGTATTTACATTCATAAGTATAATTTGGGTTGTGGGGAGTTGTAACAATTGAGTGTGAGCTTTTATTGTGTTCTCATCCATATTAGAGAATAATCATTCTTTGTATTATGCTTAATTATGAGATCACTTTGTAATACACTTGTACACCAAGAGAAGTGTGTGGCGAGAGTCGGGGATCGTCCCAAGAGGAGTGACGTCGGTTGACGAACCTAGGAAGAGGTTATATCCGAGCACTTGAGGGAGACACATCTAGTTCAACACTTGAGAGGGTGTAGAGTGGGATTGCAAGAGTGTGTAAGTTGTAGAGTTTTTGGTAAACTAGAAAACCACATTGTGAGATGTAAACGTTGTTCGGGTAAATATAGAAAACCCGATTGTGATAGTGGAGATCTCCTCGAGGTGAGGAGCGGAGACATAGGTCATGGGGACTGAACTCCGTAATCATATCGTTTGTTTGTGATTGCATTGGCGTACTTACTTTTATGTTCATATCTTATATCGCCTTTGTATATTGCTTGTTGATTATATTGCCACCATCTAGTTTAGATTGTTTACCCTTGTGATTATATATCCTTGCATATATCCTATAGTATATCTCATTGCTAGAATATTTACCTTTGTTCATATTGCTTATTCTTGCTTATATCTCTTATATATCTATCTTGCAAAAATATATTTGTATTAGTTTTAATTGGCATAAAATCGGATTAGATTAGCATAAGACCCTAATCACCCCCCACTAGGGTCTAACAGGAACTTTGCCTATGTCGGAGACGTTAATATCCGTGGACCGTCGCGGATCAGATCCGGTTGACAGATTGGTGATCAAAGCTCTTACTTCACGAAGAAAGTAATCGCTGCGGCGATGATCTCGACCAAGTGAGATCACGACTCTTCTCGAGATTTAATACCAAGCTTAAATTCGGAGGAATAAGGGATGGGTCTCAGATCTCTCGAACTCCACTCTTTATACACGGGAGATCGCCAAGCTCTACTAACCCTTGCTATAAATTCGTGGCTCCACTCTCCAATTCGGTAGCGTTTCACCCTCTTGATGTCCTCCCTGTGAAATGAGCACCCGAGATCGTATTTATAAGCTTCGGAAGCAGGTATTTCGATAAGAACGAGTGATTCCTCCTTATCTTCAGTTAAGAACTGATTAACCATAGTATCAGATCAGTTGGAATGCTCAGGAACAAACAAATCCTAAGAAAAACCGTTAAAACCGAAAAATCATCAAATCTGGCCGATTGTCACCCGGTGGCTCGGCCTGGCCAGGCCACTAAATGGTGCCTCGGGCTGGGCCGAGCTACCAATTGGTGGCTCGACTTTGGACCGAGCCACTGGCCCGACCGGATCGTTTTGACGCGATCCAGCCGCCAGAGGCTTTCTTGGTTTTCTCGAGTTTGACTCGTTCCGTCGTTACGCCTATTTCATCTTTTCGTTGATCTGTATGCTATTTTGGTGGCCGATGAGCGTGCGGGCCACTTGGTAGTGGTCGGTGAGTACGCGGGCCACTTGGTTCGCCGATTTGGTGGCCGATGAGCGTGCGGGTCGCTTGATGGTGGCCGGTGAGTGCACAAGGTATTCGGTTCGCCATTTCGCTTCATGTGTTCATCAACGTTAGATAATCCTCTTAGACTTAGATAATGACGTTCATCACCTTCTTTCTGTCTCGAGTTGTATTCGGGGACCTATAGGTAATTTTCGATGCCTACAGATACCCCCTCTAAAGAATTTCAGACTCGTTCTTTTATAGGGGAGTCTGGAATACTTTGGATAAGATAGGCCTTTTCCTCACTCCCGTAGAGAGACCTGTGAACTGCTTCAATTCTTTACTTCTTCAGCCTTCAGTCTATTCAATATTTCGTTGAATAGATGAAGTTCTTTCGGTGCTTGTTTATCGTCTGACTGTTGTTGAAATCTTGGATTGAAGTTGGTGAGTTAGTTTTGGCTCGTGTCATTGAGTTGACTTTGAACTGATTATCTTCATCACAACGCGTTGACCGGCGTTGACTTAGGGCTATGCGTTGATCGGCGCTGGCCTTAACATTTTGTATCGATCGACGTTGACTTTCATCAAAATGTGTTGACCGACATTGACCTTTAGGGTTTTGCATTGATCGGTGTTGACTTTCATCACAACACGTTGACTGGCGTTTACGTAGTTTGGAACGTGGCGATCCCAAATGCTAGGGCTGCAGGACCAACTTGTTAAAGATGATTCATTTGCATATACAGATCCTATCCCGAAGTTGTTAGATGCTTAAGTCACGATAACAACTAATAAAGCTGATGCGTCAATGACTCGCATTTATAAAATTTTTGACAAATTCTCAGCCATCAACGGGTTTGATGAGCCTTTACTAACTACCTTTTGAGTCGGGATAGCATGCGGATTGTTTAAGTCCGTTTTGTATGTGATGTTATACTAAAAGAGTTAACTCTTTTAGTGCTACGACATTGAATACGTAGACTTCGTCTTTCTCCTGTAAAAAGACTAAACAGCAACGTGTTTCAGACGTTGACTTAGGATTTTTGGCAAATCCTCAGCCCTCAACGGATTTGACATGCCTTTATCGATTACCGTTTGAATCGGGCTTGCATGCGGATTATTTAAGTCTGTTCCGCAAGTAACGTTATGCTAAAAGAGTTAACTCTTTTAGTGCTACGATATTGAATACGTAGACTTCGTCTTTCTCACGGGAATAGACTGCCCGCCAACGCATGTTAGGTGCTGACTTATCCCTACCTAGGCTTCGGGATAAAAGTCCCCAGACTCAGATTCTGGTGTCTTCTTCAATCGGTGAAAGACTAAACCGGCAACGCGTGTTAGGCGTTGACTTATCCCTGCTTAGGATTCAGGATAAAATTCCCCGTGTGTGTGAAGCACGGATTATGAGGGTTAAAAAAGGTGGTGTCTTCTCTTGGGGCAAAGACGAACCCGATACTAGAAAGGAAGAATTTTATATTCTATTTCCAGTTGTGAAGGAAACTCCAAGTGGGATCTCCACTTCGAGAATTCGGACAAGATAAAACTAAGAGTGGGATCTCCACTCCGAGAATCGAAAGATTCGGATAATCCTAACTATTAGAAGGTTTGATTACCGAACTAAAGGTTAATTCCTCGTTTATCGAGAGTGAATTGTGGTTTTGGCCTTGATTATAGGATGGTTTGACCAAGCGGGAGTTTGAGGTGATCCTAACTGTAGGAATGTTTGATCACTCGATTTGAAAGTGGACCTCTCATTCATTGGAGGAATCGAGAGGGGATTTTGGTTTTGGCCCAAACTGTAAGAAGGTTTGACCGAGTGGGAGGTCTGAGACGATCCTAACTGTAGGAAGGTTTGATCGCTCGATTTGTGGGCCTCTCATTCATTAGAGGAATCGAGAGGAGATTTTGGTTGTGGCCCTAACTATATGAATGTTTGACCAGGTAGATAGTAGGAGTGGGAGTACAAATCATAGTGGGAGTGTTGACTTGTACCGATTACTCAATGGGGATTTTTGGTGTCAAGTGATAAGAACTTAACACGAAGGGGTTTGAAAATTCGTCAAGGATTAAGACATTAGAATTCTGAGTGCCATGTTTGGACTCTAACATTGAGGATGTTAAGTGCACAGATACATTGAAAGTTTGAGCGGATTTAACCGGAAGGAATTTTGATGGTCCCACCGTCAATTAGTCTGATCGATGGGGGATTTTTGTGGTGGAAGACTGTGAGTCGTTAATAAAAAGGTTGTTCAGAAATCACAGTGGGGGTTTAGTGTTTATCATTTTATTCGTAATGATCGGGTTATCCCTAAGAATATTATATTTAACATTCTTCCGGGAACTTCCCGTTACATGAATTATCCACCCCCAACTTTCTTTGCAAAACTAGGTCCAGTGAGGAGAATGTTATCCTCAGTCGCATGCTCGGGTTATCCTTAAGAATATAATATTCTCTAGGAATTTCTCGTGAAAGAAAAGAAACAGTTTAGACTCATATACCTGTTGGAGTATCGAGAAGCAGTTTATACTCGTCTACTCTTCGGAGTGTTCATTCAGCTTAATTCAGTGTTATGACACCGACTTCAACCAAGGTTTGGATGCTATTCTTGAGAGCAAAGCAATCCTTGGTGGGATGAAGGACCCTCCTGTGGTATGCACAGTACTTTGGATCCGTAGTGTTGTCAGCTTCCTCCTGATTTGTGATAGGTGGTAGCTTGATCTTGTTGTTTTCAAGGAGGGATTCGAAGATGGCTGGAACGTCTTCGTCCTTGAAGGAGTACTCTTTTTGGAGTCTTGAACCCGAAGTCTTCTGCTATCTTTGGGGTTGTTGTTACGATGTCTGATTAGCATCAACAGCTGCTACAGGTGCCTTCCCCTTGCCACCCAAGATGAAGCTTGAGTTCGGAGGATTAGCATCCGGTTGGCTTCTCTCGGCTTGTTTCCTTTTGAGGAAGCGTTCGGCCCGCTCTCCATGCATCTTCAGCTCTTTCCAAGTATTGGAGGGTGCTACTCCCATAACTTCCAACACGTCCAAAGAGAGGTTGTTATGACAGGTTTGGAGAATGAAGTCCTCTGTGATCGGATCTCGACAGTTCATCGCCTTATTCTAGAAGCGCTTGACGAAGTCGTCGATCGTCCCGTCATCTTTTTGCTTCTCATCGAAGAGTGTCCTGATTGACACCTCAGCGTCATCATTAAAAAAGTGAGCGAGGAACATGCTCTCCAGGTCTTCCCAGTTATTAATACTTTTAGACTTAAGACGGCGGTACCAATCGAAGGTGGGCCTGCGAAGGGTGCCAATGAATGACCGAACCATCAAGACTTCATTGCCGAAGATCATACCCAAGTGGGACTTGAAGTAAATCAGATGTTGAGTGGGCGAACCCTTCCCATCAAACGGTGTAAAGTTAATCAGGTTGAACTTCACCGGGTATGCTATTGAATCCCACTCTCTTGGATAGGGACATGGAATACCGATCATTTTCACCTCTCGAGCAGACATTAGAGCGTTGATTTTGCTCTCGAGATCTTTCATTTTCTCATCCTCGTTTGTATCGTATCTTGGATGATTCTTGAGAGGGATAACTGGGCCACCCCCAGCATTGCCATCTTTGGTAGGACTACCCCCAGCGTTTTGGTCAACGGGAGGATCATCTACATTAATGTGCTCATCCACGTCTGAATCGCTAGCCGCTTGGCCAACATTGTTACGACGACTAGATTCACCTATCTAATTCGACAAGGCCCGGATCTGATTCGACAAGGCCTGGATCTGTTGGTCATGCTCTTATCTCATCTCCTGCATAGCCATTTCTCTTTCGATTTTGAACACTTGCTTCTGCTTGGCTAGAGCATCCACGACCATTTTGGCTACTTCCTCGGTGTTAATCGTAAACACTTCGTGGGATTGTCCCGGACTGGATACCGTGTTGTCTGTAGCGACTGCAGAGTTAGCATCTGATGCTTCATCGTCCGAGGATAATCCCCTCTTCATCCTCTGATAATCCCTTTGTCTAATAGTTCCTGATCGTAACCGGGTTATATGATGCGATATGAGCGGGTCAGAGCTAGAAGGTCGAATCGACTTCCCCATATCAGCCATATTTATTATGACTTCCGGAAGCTCGTCACCTTAAACGGCCGATTGTTTCTTGAGGAAACGTTTTGGCTTGGACTTAGTTGCTCCGTTAGAGATCCTCTCAAATACTGAGACCATCTGTGAAGCGGCCTTGGGATAACTACACGCTGATAATACAGCCCTGAGTAGTTTAGCGCACGGGCAGTAGGATTCTGTTTCTTGGGTACTTCTCTTCCGAGACTTGTTCGTACTCCCAGCCTGATAGTACAACTCGTTGGTCATATGACCGGAGCAACCTATCGCGTGTTGGCACAAATTTTCAGGTATAACGTTATCGTCTGACCAACACATTTCCTTCCGGAGATTTGTCGCTTTGATGGCGTTCTCAAGAGTCACACGTTTGGAGCCATGCTTTTGGGAGCGCGAACTCTTGATGGGCTCTTGAACTTCAATTTGCCATCCGAGGGGGTCAATTGCAGGGGTTTTCCCATTATAGGAAGGGTCTGACTTGTTACAAGGACGTGTATGACCCTAAGCTCGAGTGGTTGCTCGAGGTTCAGTCACTGGACCCAAGCGTTCTTTGATCAGAACTTTGCCTCGATCCTCGTACAAAGGACCCAGGTGATCCGTTATCCTCATCTTGAATTGGGATAAGTCCACGTTGCCGTGGGGCCCTACTAGAGGTGTGTGATTTATCGGGACAGAAACATGGGCTACCGGAGGCTTAAATGGGACCGCGAGAGATGAACCGGGTGTGAATCGAACTGAACCAGGTACGAACCGAACCGAACCAGATGCGAACCAGCGTGAACCACTATTTGGTGGATTGGCTTGGGCCGAGTCACTATTTGGTGGCTCGGTTTTGGCCGAGCCACCAAATGGTGGTTTGCGCATTCGGGCAGTTTCGGGAGCTGTTTGACTTTTTATCGACACCGTTTCGGACTTTGGTTTCTAGACTTAGCATGGTTCCTGTGGCTTCTTGGTCACCTCTTCCTGTTTTAACTTTTACGCTTCCTGTACGAGGATCCGTGCGTGCGCAATCAAGGCACGACACTTCTGAATGCGCTCTTCGAGTGTTGAGCGCGTCCATTTGACTTGGATCCATTCATTCGCTGTTGGCTTAGAGGATACGCCATTCATTTGCTACTTGGCCACTCAGCGTCTTCTGCGTTTTAGATCCGTCTCATAGCTAATCCCGTAAACAGGCTCAAAACCCTTAACAAGTTGGCGCGCAAGTCGTTGGCGCTGCCTTTGGCGTGCCCTCTTTGATAATGTTGGTGTGCCTTCTGCGATTGACTCTTTGACAGAGGAAGGGTCCAGATCTGTAGATCCGGGCTCATTGGTGGTCGAAGGGGTTTTGTAAGGTAAGATTTCAACGGCAGCACGAGCCTAGATCTTCCTGCGCTTGCGAGGGGCAGAGGATCTAGAGGAGGAGGACGACAGATACTTCTCGAACTTTATTTGGTCGAATTCGTACTTGACCACTTCTTCAATTGGGATCTGGATCCTTGGTTGCGGCACGACAGCTTCGGCAGCAAAGCTGTTGGCTCCCACTGTGGTCGCCAGCTTGTTTGGGTCAAACATTATTATTTTTATTATGATTGAATCTATTACAACTTTAATCGTTTACAATAAACTCAAATAAAAAGTTAATCTTTTTATAAGATCTCCTTATACAATGAAAATACAAAAGATACGACTCTTGTCAAACAGCGCAACGGACATTTATCACTCGCTGCTTGCGTGGGAACTTTGCTTGTGCCGGGGACGCTAATATCCGTGGACCATCGCGGATCAGATTCGGTTGACAGATTGGTGATCAAAGCTCTTATTTCACGAAGGAAGTAATCGCTGCAACGATGATCTCGACCAAGCGAGATCACGGGTTTTCTCGAGATTTAAGACCAAGCTTAAATCCGGAGGAATAGGGGACGGGTCTCAGATCTCTTAAACTCCGCTCTTTATGCACAGGAGATCACCAAGCTCTACTAACCCTTGCTACAAATTTGTGGCTTCACTCTCCAATTCGGTAGCGTTTATCCCTCTTGATGTCCCCCTTGTGAAATGAGCACCCGAGCTCGTATTTATAAGCTTCGGAAGCGGGTATTTGGATAAGAACGAGTGATTCCTCGTTATCTTCAGTTAAGAACTGATTAACCATAGTATCAGATCAGTTGGAATATTCAAGAACAAACAAATCCTAAGAAAAACCGTCAAAACTGAAAAATCATCAAATCTGGCCGATTGTCACCCGGTGGCTCGGCCTTAGGTCGAGCCGTTAGCCCGACCGGATGGTTTTGACGCGATTCGGCTGCCAGAGGCTTTCTTGATTTTCTCGGGTTTGACTCGTTCCGTCGTTACGCGTATTTCATCTTTTCGTTGATCTGTACGCTGTTTTGGTGGCCGATGAGCGTGCGGGCCACTTGGTGGTGGCCGGTGAGCACGCGGGCCACTTGGTTCGCTGATTTGGTGGCCGATGAGCGTGCGGGTCTCTTGATGGTGGCCGGTGAGTACACAGGCTATTCGGTTTGCTGTTTCGCTTCATGTGTTCATCGGCGTTGGATAATCTTCTTAGACTTAGATAATGGCGTTCATCACCTTCTTTCTGTCTCGAGCTATATTCGGGGACCTATAGGCAATTTTTGATGCCTACACTAGATACATCATCCAGAAATATGGAGATAAAACCTTTTTGCCACAGAACAATTGAGTAATAGTATTATAATAGTGTCGTTATTAATGTATCATGAATAGGGAGATAAAATCTATTTCGGCAGGACGATTAAGTAAGAGTATTACAAAAGTATCATCATTTTATGTATCCGGAATAGAGAGATAAAACCTTTTGCCACAGAGCGATTGAGTAAGAATATTACAATTGTATCACTATAGCATAAGGAGATGCACACATATATGCATTATCAGTTGTAGCTACTCTCATGTTAGATTATCAATGAGTAGGGTACATTCTTTGATTTGTGGTATGGTCTATGGTGATTTTTGAGTTGAACGATATTTTCTTTTAATTACGCCAACTACTTGAGAAGTAGTTCGAGATTGTGGCATTGGTCCTATATGGTTTAGGCTTGGAGTATTTTCTTTTGAGTGTTGTTTTCATTCATAGAGTTGGAATTGGTATTTAGTGATCTATAATTTGAGACATATGGTACATAATGAGGGTTTCCTTATTTGAATTATTTCGCTCGACATACTACGTCTCGTCATGTAGGAGTCTAAATATTAACTCCATTAGATACGGGGAAAATGATATAGACTATGCTGAATGGATAGAGCCTCCACTTCATCTAGCAGCCCTTCCCCTGGGGTCGGATGGATGTGATCTTGCTGTAGTGTTCTGATGCTCTTGTTGTTGTTTGTTTAAATTGTATCTTTCAGACAGATCAGAGTTTCGGAGAGCCGTAGGATGATGGAGTTCTAACATAGTCGCCGTCTTACAGTTTTAGTAGTTAAAGCTCCACTATATAGTTATGTTCATTGTTTAGACTTTAGAGTTGTATTCATTTTGTAGAGACTGAGTGCCTTAGTGAGATTTCATTTGACTCATTGTGTTGAGATTTATTTCAAACTCAGAGATATTTTCATTCTATTTTAGTTGGGCTCATTTGTTGATATACTTCTTCTGTGCATATCGGATTTTGTACTACTTCTATTATTTGCTTGTTTTGTACCTTCACCTATTTGTTGTTTCCACTAAAGAGATAGTGATTATGATGGTGAAACATGCCATAGCATGGTGTTGGTGCTTGACAGGTTTGACAATCCATGTTTCACCTTAGACTGCAGCTTTGTGCGAACTCTGGGGCGTCACATTCTAACACTTACTTTTTATTTTGTTCTTTTGTCAGGTTAGTCTGTTTCACTTATTTAGTCATAATATTTATATAAAGCGTGTGTTTTCGATAATTATTGCTATGGTATACGTCTATAATTATTTATTTTATTTTGATTTGATATACTACATATAATTTATTTTCTTATATTTTGTTGTGTCCTATCACTTTGTCTTTCAATGATTATCTGCTTTGTATTGTTTTGTATATCATATCTTTTTGGTTTATGTTCAATTACCTTCTAATATTCCACTTGCATTCTGCTGAGTATTTTTACATAATTGTATTATTTGTCACATTCTAATCTTGTGTATACAATTAGTAAATTCCCAATATTTATGTAATGAATTATTTATCTACAAATTTTGTATACTGCTTTACATGATTACTTGATTGTATAATTATTTTAATAGTTGTGTTTAGCTATTTATACTTGACTGTCTTTGTATCTTTTCTATGTTTTAGACTACTTTTCATCAGTTCATCAGTTAAATATGTTTTCTTTTATTTGTGTTTATTTATTATTATTCTAATTGCTTTATGATAGCTTTTCCTATTATATTTGATTTATACTTATTATTATATTATTCTATTTTGTTATATGACCTCGTTGATGTTTGTTTTTCGCTCGTTTACTCGTTTTATTGATTTTGTATCTTACATTGTGTTTTTAATATCTTTAGTTTGAACCTGTATTGATTGTGTTTTTCATAATTAAATTCCTTTTTGTTTTTGATTAACCATTGTTATACCCTGCTATTATGTTTTGTTTAAACTGTTATGTATTTTAGATTTTTTGACTTTTCTTATTACGTTGTTTATGTTTCTATCTGTTTCTATTGTATTTGACTTATTTTGTATTTGCTTTAGATTTATTGTTCTTACTTGACTTTTATTCTTACTTAATATGTTTCTGCTTTTTTCTATGATTGCTTGTATATTATCTGTATGATTCACTCTATATGATTGTTTATTTATATTGTGCCTGTTTGTTTTGATTCTATATTATTGCTTACCTTATACTTTATACTAATTAGACTGATTATATATTTACAAGTACTGTGTAACAAGTTCGCACAATTAAATATGTTTGTATCATAGTATTGCTTGGATTTTGTTACGAGTCTGAAATGCGATAGCGATATCTTAGCTGTCACATCTTGTATCTTACCTTGTGTCGTTTCTATTTTACATTCTCCTCTGTTTATGGATATCGGTCCATATCTCTGTCCTTGGATTCTTTCTGTATTACTTTTATTTTAATTTTGAGGGCGGAATTTATTTTAAGGGGGTAGAATGTAAGGATCATGAATTTTGATACTAGTTAAAATAATTTTTTAGTATTTTAAAATATTTAATTATGATTTTTTAAAAGAGTATTTTAAGGGGCTAAGGTCACGGCAGTTCTTGATTGGGAGCCACCGAAGACGGTGACAGAGATTCGCAGCTTTCTGGGTTTAGCTGGATACTACAGGAAGTTCATTCAGGACTTCTCGAAGATTGCGACACCGATTACACACCTTACGAAGAAGGGTGTACAGTTCATATGGAGCACGGAGTGCCAGAAGGCCTTTGATATTTTAAAGGCTAAGTTGACTACAGCGCCGGTTCTGATTATTCCGAACAGCGACAGGACATTCGTGGTGTACACAGATGCATCATTGGCAGGCCTAGGAGGCGTATTGATGCAGACCCAGAGGGTGGTAGCCTATATCTCACGGCAGTTGAGGGTGCATGAGCAGAACTATCCCACTCATGACTTGGAGTTAGCAGCAGTGGTGTTTGCACTGAAGTCATGGAGGTACTATTTGTATGGAGTGCAGTTCGAGCTATTCACAGACCATCAGAGTCTGAAGTACCTCTTTTCTCAGAAGGAACTCAATCAGAGGCAGAGGAGGTGGATTGAGTTTATCAAGGACTATGAATTCGTGATTCAGTACCATCCAGGGAAGGCGAATGTCGTAGCAGATGCTTTGAGTAGAAAGCGTCGACATCGGGTTGCGGCTTTGAGGTGTTCATTGCATAGAGATCTTATCACTCTTAGCCAGTTTGATTTTCGACCCGAGATTGGAGGAACCAGTACGTTTTTGGGAGCTATGTCAGTGCAGCCATCTTGGAGTGACAGGGTTGTCAGAGCACAGTTGGAGGACTCTTGGATTCAAACCCGTAAGGGGGAGATTTCCAAAGAGCCTAAGGCTGATTGGACCATTGGAACAGATGGAGGCCTACGGATGAAGGGTAGGTTGGTCATGCCAGCTAGTTCAGAGCTGAAGAGGGAGTTGTTTGATGAGGCACATCGTACTCGGTACACAGTACATCCAGGGACTACCAAGATGTACAAGGACCTGAAGAGACGTTTCTGGTGGAGTGGTATGCGGAGGGAGATTGCAGATTTTGTGGCTAGATATTTTACCTGTCAGCAGGTGAAGGCAGAGCATCAGAGACCCGCAGGGACCCTTCAGCCTTTGCCTATTCCGGAGTGGAAGTGGGCAGATATTTCCATGGATTTTATCGTGGGGTTGCCGAAGTCGAAGAAGGGGAATGATTCAGTTTGGGTGATAGTAGACCGGTTGACGAAGTCAGCACATTTTATTCCAGTGAGGACCACCTATACAGCCGAGACCTATGCGAGGATCTTCATTCGGGAGATAGTTCGACTTCACGGAGTGCCAGACACGATTGTGTCGGATCGAGGATCAGTTTTCACTTCACACTTTTGGAGGAGTTTCCAGGACTCATTTGGCAGCAAGCTATCTTATAGCAGTGTATTCCACCCACAGACGGATGGTCAGACAGAGAGGGTGAATCAGATGTTGGAAGACATGTTGCGGGCATGTGTCATAGACTTTCAAGGTAGTTGGGAGGATCATATTCCATTAGTAGAGTTCGCTTATAACAACAGTTATCAAGCGACGATCGGTATGGCGCCGTATGAAGCACTATACGGGAGACCTTGTAGATCACCGATATGTTGGGCCGAGCCGGAGGACAGCTTGATGCTTGGGCCAGAGTTAGTGAGGCAGACTACTGAGAAGGTAGCCTTGATAAGGGAGCGGATCCTAGCCGCTCAGAATCGGCAGAAGAGCTATGCAGATAAAAGACGAAGACCCCTCGAGTTTCAGGTTGGGGATTTGGTTATGCTGAAGGTATCGCCTATGAAAGGCGTACAGCGATTCGGGAGGCGAGGGAAGCTTGCACCGAGATATATTGGACCTTTCCGGATTTTGGAGCGCATTGGAGCTGTGTCATACAGACTAGATCTTCCAGCTTCTATGCCTAGTGTACACAACGTGTTCCATATTTCTATGCTGAAGAAGCACCTGCATGACGAGGAGCAGCAACGAGTGTTGGATGCACCGGAGATTGAGCTTCGGGATGATTTGACTACTATCGAGATCCCAGTGTCTATTCTTACTAGAGAAGACAAGAGACTCGGAAACAAGGTAATTCCATTGGTGAAAGTTCGGTGGAACCGAAGTGGAGTGGAGGAAGCTTCTTGGGAGCACGAGGAGGACATGCGACGCGACTACCCACACTTATTTGAGCAGGTAAATTAACTAGAACATTTATGATGTGAATGACTACTTGTACATTTATATGAATACCTTGACACCTATACTTAACGCTAGAATGATGGTATTTTTATCTAATTCCTAATCTTGCGGAACACATGGTATATACATGGGGGGTTCCTTGTTTGTATTTTTCACCCGACGTACTAGTTCCGTTAGGTTAGGGGTCGAATAAGAATATTACCATTGTAGTCCGTTAAGTGTAAATGTCACTATATGCTTATTTTAGTGATTGATTTTTGTGAGATGAGTATGTGTGTGGGTTGGATTTGACCCTTGTCTTGTTTTTCTTGTATCTTTATGAGTTAGACATGATTTCTGAATTTCGAGGATGAAATTCTTTTAAGGGGGAGAGAATGTGAGACCCCGTTGATTTTGACAACTTACAAGTGTGAATATGAGTGAACAAAGATATTTAATATATATTATAAATATCTTTGTTGCATGGTCATGCATGGAAAATGATATTTGATCTTATGAACATGTGTATATGCCTCAGGTATGAGGATGAGTTGCAAGTTTACAAATAGTGTGCAAAAGAAATCGAAGTATGCAGATTTTTGTTCATGAGTCGACTCATAACATGTCATGAGTCGACTGATCAGGTTGAGTCGACTTGCGCCTGTCATAAGTCGACTCATAAAATCGAGTCCTGTTACAATTTTCTTCTGCTGAGTCGACTCATAAAAATTATGAGTCGACCCATGACCATGAGTCGACCCATCATAAGTCATGAGTCGACTCATCGGGTTTTTCTGGCCACTTTCAGTTCGGGTTTGTGGGTTTCAGGTCGGGTTTTTGTTGGCTCATATATATCTTTTGGAACCCGAAAACACCCATTATCATCAGATCTCCCAAGAAACCCTAACCTCTCTCCCTCTCCTTCAAACCCTAGCTCGTTTTTGGGATTCTTGGGCGATTTTTGGGGGATTTTAGCAGCTTCTGGTGGATTGCAGCGAGGGGGATTGTTATTCTTCGCATTTGAGGCGAGTAGCATCTCACCCAATCCCTTTCCTATGTTTTTATGTATTTATAAACGTTTTTAATGGGTTTTATTGAGCCTAAGACTTATTTTAAGTATAAATCAATGTTCTTGTTAGGGTGAATGTTATAAATCATGTGTTTAAGATCTTAAATCCTCACCAACAAGTTTTTAATGAAAACCCAGATCTGGAATTTTTGTTTAAAGAATAAAAACATGAGTTTTTATATTAATTTGATGTTGTCCTTCATGTTTAGGGATTTAAATGTTAGTGTTAACATGCAAGTATTTGTTTCATGTGCTATATATGTTTCCTCACTGTGTAATAGTCTAAAAATGAAGGCTAGATGTTTGTATACTTGAAAAAAAATGAGATGTGGGACGAGTAGAACAAGTTCAGTTCATAAAAAAATACAGATTTCAGCTCGTGAGTCGACTCACGACTCATCATGAGTCGACTCATCATGTCGAGTCGACTCATGACTAATCATGAGTCGACTCACAAAGTCGTTTCCTGTTGTCTTTTATCTTCTGTTGAGTCGACTCGTCAGTATACGAGTCGACCCATGAGGCATGAGTCGACTCATAAGAGTGCATGAGTCGACTCATCCGAGATTTTCCTGTTTTCTTTGTGTTTCTGTTTAATCACATGCTGTATACACACATATAGATTGAACTCATATGTTATACATGTAAGATGACTTTTCCTGATACAAAGTTTAGAATTGTATAGCAAGGCGTATAAGAGTTGAATGGGCACTCTATTATTAGTTGTAACTTCATAGTTCACATAAAGTCCTCGTGTTGGACTATATGCGACTAAAGTCCTCGTGTTGGACTATAAGCGACTAAAGTCCTCGTGTTGGACTATAAGCGATTAAAGTCCTCGTGTTGGACTATAAGCGACAAAAGTCCTCGTGTTGGACTATAAGCGACTAAAGACCCCGTGTTGGGAAATTTTTGCTAAACCTTGAGCATAATATACATTTGGGTAATGAGTATGACATTTTAATGTAGTTGGACATGATAGTGTCATAAGCTGTGCATAACACTTATTTCGACTACGAGATTTTGACATAGATATGTCTATTATTAGAAATGGGATTGTTACCTTTTCTTTATTGTTCATGTATTAGACTCCGGGTTTGGAACTTAGGGATTTTCAATTTGAGATACAAGGTATATACATGAGGGTTTCCTTGTTTGGATTATTTCGCTCGACGTACCTAGGCTCGTGTTGAGATTCCCTAAGTCCTTAAACCCATTTCTATTAGGACAATTGTTTATATATATTTATGTATGCTGTGATAACTGTATTTTCTTATACAACGAGCCCTATCCCTTGGGGTTGGTTGTGATGTTGCTCGCTAGCGCTTTGACGCTCGTTGTCCCTTCCCCCCTTTCAGGTCACGAGCCAGGAGCACGGAGAGTCACAGGTGGTTAGCGGACTACTTTAGTGTCCAGCTCTTCATATTATCTATGTATTATTTTCTTTGAGCTCCACTGTAGTGTTGTCAGACATTTGAGAGTTTATTCTAGAAGTTGTAAAGGCTGTGCGCCTTATTTCCTTTATTTAGACTTATTGTATTTTGAGACTTGTTAAGGAACTCCAGTTTATTCAGTTCAGGCTTTGACTATGTACTTCGGTTTATTTCGTTGATGAGACATGTATGTTCTATCATTTCATTCAGTATTTGTCGATTCACCTTTTACTTGCTTTGTACCTACACCTGTTGTTGATTCCACTAGAGAGATAGTAATTGTGATGGTGAAACATGTTATCGCACGGTGTGGTGCATGGCAGGTTTGACATTCTTGGTTTCACCTCGGACTGCAGCCTTGTGTGAACCCAGGGGCGTCACAGTTGGTATCAGAGCTCTAGTTCCAGTATCCTTAGGATCATCCTGTGTCGAGTCGTGGAGCTAGGATAGAGTTTCCTAGGATTCATGTATAGAGTCCGAAAGGATTTCCTAGTATGAGTGAGGACGATATATGCGTATATCTCAAAATTGAGAATATTTTTTTTTATGACAACTATTTTGCATAAATTCAAAGTATTTGCGTGAATACTATATGTTGTGAAAAATTGTATTATGATACGCTATTTATTAAGGTCTATTTTGACTTATGGATTTTTGTTTTTCTTACCATCAGGAGAGAGATGGCAGGACGAGGTAGGCCCCGTACCAGGAGAGCTAGCCAGGCAGAGTCACAGCAAACTCCACCTGATCAGCAGCCAGCTCAGTCCGAGCACCAGCAGGTTCCACCCGAGCCGCAGCAGGCTCCTCAGTATCTGGTGGATCTTATGGCCCCCCTTATTGCTCGGATGACAGCTATTGAGGAGATGGTGACGACTCACATTGCACCACGGACACCACCACCACCAGTAGCTCAGCAGCAGGGGATACCGGCCGTCCCGATCAGAGAGAGAGACCCAGAGGTAGCACCTGCAGTTATTCCACTGGCAGTACCTGACAGAGCCACAGAGCAGGAGACTTGGCTTCGTATGGTGGAGAGATATCAAAAGATGAGGGCACCGGAGTTTCAGGGGTCACCAGACCCTCTAGCTGCCCACAAGTGGAAGGAGGATATGAGCAACATCCTCGATATACTCAGTATGGACCCGGTGCAGAAGCAGAGATTGGCATCGTATAGCCTGAAGGGAGATGCCGGGAGGTGGTACCGGCTACAGTTTACTCCAGAGCAGAGGATGACCCTCACATGGGAGGATTTCACCTATTTCTTCGATGGCCAGTATGTTTCTTCTACAGCACGGACTGGGAAGGAACTCGAGTTATCCCGGTTGACTCAGGGAGACATGACCGTGGCAGATTTTGAGAGCAGATTCATGGAGCTATTGCATTTCACGGGCATGTGGCAGACCGGAGAGCGTCAGGCTCAGATGTTTTTGGCTGGGCTCCGCCCGAATCTCCGACGATACCTCGTGTCGAGGAGATTTTATTCAGTTAGGGAGGTAGCTGAGGCTGCCACTTCCCAGGAGATTGAGACCTCTATGTTCCAGAAGGACAAGGAGGGGAAGGCCAAGGCAGGTCAGAGTAGTGATAAGGGCAAGAACAAGAGAGGCTTTTCTGGACACCAGCAGCAGCATCAGGGACCTCCTAAGAAGGGACCCCAGCAGGATCAGCGAGCGCACCAGCAGCGCAAGTTTCAGGGTTCTTGTTTCAACTGCCACAAGGTCGGGCACAAGGCATCAGAGTGTCGTAGTGCACCAGCAGGAGCTCAGCAGGGCAAGGGCCCGAACCAGCCGCAGCAGCGACAGCAGGGCAGAGGACAGGGTCAGCCGAACAGACTTGAGGCACCGCCAGCGACGCAGAGGTCAGAGGGGCAGGTTCGAGCAGTCCAGGAGGCCCCCCAGGGGCAGATTGTTCCATACTCCCCAGCATTAGCAGTTGAGCAGACTTCAGCTACAGGAAGAGTTTATGCAGTGGTTCCCCGTGATCACGGTGCCAGCGGAGCAGTTGTGGAGGGTACGTTCCTTGTGAATTCCTTTCCCGCCCGTATTCTATTTGATTCGGGAGCTTCGCATTCTTTCATCTCGCATGCATTCATGGCTAGACTCCAGCTTGTAGCTCAGCCACTAGACACCCCTTTGTCAGTTTCCACCCTTTTAGGTGAGGTATCGCTTCTGGAGAGCGTGTGTAGGAGGTGTACCGTCAGTTTAGACGAGTCGGAGTTCATAGTCGATCTGATAGTGTTGCATATATCCGAGTTTGATGTTATTCTTGGTATGGATTGGTTGTCGTCCTACCATATTAGTATTGACTGCTTTGCGAAGACAGTCAAGTTGCGAGCGTCCGATGGGTCTGAGATGATTGTAGCTACCTCTCAGGGCAACCGATTTGCGGAGTCGTTTCTGGCGTACATCGAGGAGGTGCTGCGACGGGATCAGGGAGCCGAGTTATTGGAGACTAGAGTTCTCTCAGATTTTCAGGATGTCTTTCAGGACATACTTGGGTTACCTCCTGTGAGAGAGGTTGAGTTTTGTATTGAGTTGCAGCCAGGCACAGCCCCTATATCCCGCGCACCCTATCGCATGGCACCAGCTGAGATGAGAGAGCTGCAGACCCAGTTGGACGAGTTGTTAGCTCAGGGTTTTATTCGCCGGAGTCATTCTCCGTGGGGCGCACCGGTCCTCTTCGTGAAGAAGAAGGACGGTAGTATGAGATTATGCATAGATTATAGAGAGTTGAACAAGGTCACAATCCGGAATAGGTATCCACTACCTAGGATTGATGACTTGTTTGACCAGCTGCAAGGAGCACAGTATTTCTCGAAGATTGATCTTCGTTCTGGCTATCATCAGCTGCGGGTTCAGGAGATGGATATTCCCAAGACCGCTTTTCTTACTCGATATGGATCCTTCGAGTTCTTGGTCATGCCATTCGGGTTGACCAATGCACCCGCGGTATTCATGGATTTGATGAACCGGGTTTTCCGTCCCTTCTTAGATCAGTTTGTGATCGTCTTCATCGACGATATTCTTATCTACTCGAGATCGGAGGCAGAGCACGAGGAGCACCTACGGATAGCGTTGAGGACCCTCCATGAGCATCAGCTGTATGCTAAGTTCAGCAAGTGCGAATTTTGGCTTTCAGAAGTCAGATTTCTTGGCCACGTCATCAGCAGAGAGGGCATAGTAGTGGATCCGGCTAAGGTCACGGCAGTTCTTGATTGGGAGCCACCGAAGACGGTGACAGAGATTCGCAGCTTTCTGGGTTTAGCTGGATACTACAGGAAGTTCATTCAGGACTTCTCGAAGATTGCGACACCGATTACACACCTTACGAAGAAGGGTGTACAGTTCATATGGAGCACGGAGTGCCAGAAGGCCTTTGATATTTTAAAGGCTAAGTTGACTACAGCGCCGGTTCTGATTATTCCGAACAGCGACAGGACATTCGTGGTGTACACGGATGCATCATTGGCAGGCCTAGGAGGCGTATTGATGCAGACCCAGAGGGTGGTAGCCTATATCTCACGGCAGTTGAGGGTGCATGAGCAGAACTATCCCACTCATGACTTGGAGTTAGCAACAGTGGTGTTTGCACTGAAGTCATGGAGGCACTATTTGTATGGAGTGCAGTTCGAGCTATTCACAGACCATCAGAGTCTGAAGTACTTCTTTTCTCAGAAGGAACTCAATCAGAGGCAGAGGAGGTGGATTGAG
>BQKN01066436.1:0-19940 GCA_022839385.1 Asparagus kiusianus
TTTTATTAGACCATGTGAATTTTCTCCCATGAAGGGGACTGTCAATAAGTTCCAAATCAGTAATCATTTCATTAAAAAATTCCATTTCTCTTCTATGTATACTCTTTCCTTTTCTTTCATCTGAGTTAATAGTAAGATTAAAATCCCCCACAACAACCCAAGGACCTGAAATATTATTTTTCAAATTTTTTAGTTCTTGCCAGAATAATATCCTCTCACTATTACAATGAGGGCCATAAACTGAAGATACAGTCCATATGAAACCATTTTTATTATTCTGCAAGATCACTGAAAGAACATATTTCCCAGAAAATTCCTGAATTTGCTTCCACTTATTGCAATTCCATCCAATCATGATACCACCTGAAGCACCAATAGAGGGTAAACAAACCCAGTCAAAGAAAGTGCCCCCCCAAGCTTTTTAAAATATTATCAGAAATACATTCCAATTTAGTTTCTTGTAAACATATAATCTCAGCTTTATTCAAAAGACAAAAATCGTTGACACCAAATCTTTTAAGACTTAAACTCAACCCTCTCACATTCCATGTTATCAACATGATATATCAGAAACACCTCTAATCTGGTAAAACAAACCAAGATTCTACTCTAGGTTAGCTCTCTCCTGTTCCATGTGCCTCAATTTTTTTTAGAGGATCAAAATCCTCTTGAGGATCAAGTATAATAGCACAATGAGAAGCAAATTTCTGTAATTGCTTGTTAGAACAAGAATCAAAAAGAATAGGAACATAAGAAGAACCCAAATTTGATGATGAAGAAGAATCACCTGAACCTTTGACATAGATCCCTTGTGAAGAATGTTCATCATTCCTTGCCAATCTTGCAGAAGCTCTGTCTGCAGCATTCGTAGGATCCAGGCCAACAAATCTGGAACATCTCCTAACCAAAGTCACCTTTGCTTTATCTGGTTCCTCAGGAGGTAAAGAATTCAAAGGTTGGACTAATAGGATATCCTCCTCTGCTTTTTCCTCAAAATTTTTTGTATCCTCTGAACTGTTACTGATAGGAAAAGAAAGCCACTTGCTAGTGTCCTGATCATTAAGCACTGTGGTTTTAACCTGATCCTCTTCATGTAGAATAATATTTTCAACCTCTTCTAAGCACTGTGGTTTTAACCTGATAGGAAAAGAAAGCCACTTGCTAGTTATATACATTTAACTTTAAAGTAAGGTTTACTATCCTTTTTTAGCATCTAAATGTCGTTTAATTTTATAAAAAAGATAAAGATGGAGAAGGATTAACGTCGACTCAATAAAAAATAAAACAAAAGGAATGAAAGACACCATTTTTTAAATATTTTATAAAATAGTTTTTAAAGTAAATTATGAATCTTTAGAAACGATTTTCATGATTTTAGTGTTTTTATATACTTATGTGGATGCTTTCATCATATAAAAGTCTACTAGAGTTAGCATTAATCTTTAATTTATGATTTTTTAAAAGTTTATTAAGGATTAGGAATATACTCCAAATTCTCTTCTGTGTCGTTTTAGCCCACTTTTAACCAATCATCTTGTCTTATTAGCTTTAGTTGTTTGTCTTTCTTTTATAATGCTATTTTTTAAATGTTTTTTACTTTTGTAACACTATACTTTCTCAAGTCAATCTTGATTTCATATCGGTCCAAATAACATAATAATTCAAATTGGCTTTGGGTTACATTTGTTTCCTGTTAATTCAATTATCAACATGAAAATTTAAATTAGGTGTAGCTCATTTAAACAAACATCAAAGAAAATAAATAATCATAAGCTAAAGTTTAGAAACATAAATGAGCAAAAACCATCAAAGTAAAATCGATGAACATATTTTAGTAAGGAAATAAACTAAAATTATTTAATCATGGTATTTAATCACGTGCATTGCATGTGCATAAAACCTAGTTATTATTATAAAGACGGGTCACTATCTCAAAACAAGCAACTTGTAATTGTACTTGTCTTTTACCATTTTCAACCAGCTTTGTAGTTATAATACCTGGTATAATAAAGAGTCTCGTGAAGTAAGAAATGTGAACAATGAAGTTTTCGTTCAATATATTCTTGCATCAAGAAAGCTGTGTATAATGAAGTTCTGTGAAACATATGCTTGTACCAAAAATGAGGTACCTTTCACAGGAGAAATTCGCATAATGACGTTATTAATTGTACAATATAAAAATTTCCTCACATTTATTAGGTTGCCTAAAGAGTCTTAAACGCATATAATTCTTCATTTTCAGTGGGAAAACCTTGGAAGCTGGATGCTCCCAAATATTTTGATAGAGATAGTTGCAGGTTTGCAGCGTGTTGCACATTCTGCTAAATTTGAGACAATTAGATAAATTAAGACAAAAATGTCGCTGTCAACTATTTGTCCTTGTATCAGACATCAACATGAACACAGGGCATGGCCTCTTTCAAGGGAATCATATGTCAGAGGATGGTCCCAAATCTGCTAGATTTTAATGCTTCAATTATAATTCTGAATCCTTCAAAAAATGAAGCTTTACGTGATGCGAGTGCTAGCGACTAGCGTTTAAGATGAGTCTTTATTCTTGGTGATTTGAAGGATTTTTCTTCAACAAAATTAAAACAAGGTTAAATTGCAAATATACCACCTGTACTATAAGGATTAACAACTTGTTATCCCTAAACTTGTTCTCCGATTTAATTAGGATTATTAATATGTATACTATGTTTTAAAGAAATTCACCCTCTTAATCATGTGAGCTTCATTTTCTGAAACCCAAGAATATTTACACTAAAAAAAAACTATGGAAATGCATTCGTACAAAGGAAAATTAATTAATGGGAATACTCTCACGCTTGGAAGGACTAATGAAAATGCTCTGTCAATTGTAAAGCCTAAAAGGAGTATCCTCACAATTGAAAAAAAAATCAACAAAAATATCCTCACAATTGAAAAAGGAAAAAAAAAGAAAAAGAAAATCCTAGCAAGCTGTATGTTTACTTGAAAAAGAAAAAGAAATTTGTGTTACTTCTAGATTTGGAAAAAGTCCATTAATTGCTTTTGTTGTCAAAGATGAAGTTAAACTAATACTCTACTTGAGATTGTTGCTTATCCCTTTTCACTTAATAATGCACCGACCTAAATAGCGTAGCCATGTGGAGAGGATAGCAAGGATGAATACTATAAGAAACGACGTCTCTTTAGGGGCGCATGACATTTTCCATTTTTTTTCTAGAGTATATAATTAACCTTTTCTTTCCCTTTACAAATTCATAGTTGTTATTTAATAATACATATTCATCTGTACTTAATTAGGAATCAAACAAGTAAGTGTGGTGGCGTGACCCCTGTAGGCGTATAAAACTGTCTATGAGAGCCCGCACGAAACTCGAAGTAATAAATAGGCGAGTCAAGAAGATTCGTCAAACCAACGTGTGCACGTCAATCAACTCATGCGCGTCGGTCAAAACGCATGCACGTCAATCATCTCGTGCGCGCCGGTCAACGCGCGCACGTCAATCAGCCCGCGCGCATCAATCAGCACGCGTATATTAACCAACGCGCGTTCGACGATCAGTCTCGCGACGAAGCATACAAATTAACAAATCTATCGAATACGCGACAAGAACAAGTCCCGGAAGAAAGAAACCAAAAGAAAAGAGAGAAAAAAAGTCAGCGAACCCGCGCTAAGCGCAGGACGGAATGATCCGACCCGCGCAAGCGCGGGACGGATCAATCCGACCCGCGCAAGCGCGGGTCGGATCAATCCGACCCGCACATGCGCGGGTCGGATGATTCCGACCCGCGCGAGCGCGGGTCGGATTATTCCAACCCGCGCGAGCGCGGGTCAGATCGTTCTGTCGCACAGTAAAGTTCTAAAATGCGTTTTGACGGTTTTAAATTGGTTTTTTTGCAGGGTTTATCGGTTCCAGGGGTTCTTAACTGACTGGAGATCATCCCCAAACGTGGTTGGGCTGCTGTTGACTGAAGATAGAGCCAAATCCTTGTTCTCATCCAAAATAACCGCATCCGGGGCCTATAAATACGAGCCAAAGGCCTCCATTTTCAGGGGCGGAGTTATTATCAAGACGTGGAGGTGCTGCTGGATTGAGGAGTCAAGGAGCACGAATTTCAGCGAAGGTCAACGAGATCCCGGCGAACTTCCAAGCAAAGGAGAAGCCGTTCGAAGGATCCGAAGCCCGTACGTCCGTTCCTCGAGATTAGGCTTGGTCTTAATCTTGAGAAGAGCCCTGATTTCGCTTTGTCGATCTCAGCGCTTCAAACCAGAAAACTTCCTCAATCAAGACGAAGCTCTGCCGAATTTTCCTGCAACCGGATCTGATTCGCGGTCGTCCACGGATTAACCCCGGCACCGGCAAAGAACCCACGCAAGCAAGAGCCGATAAACGGATCTTGTGTTTATTTTCAAGAAAGTTATAATCTTTTATTCTTTTGTTATTTGAATTCATTTGTAACGCTTAAAGTTTAATGAAATCAATGACTAAGGTAACTTTCGACGGAAACAAATTGGCGACCACAGTGGGAGCCGACGGCCTTTCTGCAAAGGCCGATGTGTCGCAACCTCGGATTCTCATCCCGGTTGAAGAAGAGGTCGAGTTTGAGTTCGACCAGCAGAAGTATGAGGAGTATCTGTCCTCCCCCTCCAGATCCACCTCTCCTCGCAAGTCCAGGAAGGTTCGTTGGTCTTCGGATTTGAAGACCCAAGAAGATCTCCCCGCCACCGCTGCAATCGTGGCTCACAATGCCCCGTCGACATCCGATGAGGCTAAAACTATAGATCTGAACCCCTTGAGCAAGGGGTCGACTGTTGATGATGTGCCCACTCTGTCCAAGAGAGCACGTCAGAGGCGACGACAACGCCTCGCACGCCAACTGGCCAAAGCCTTGGAACCGGTTGATGGAATCCGTTATGAATCGGATCTGAAGTCCAGGAGGCGCCAACCACCACAACAGAGAACGGACAGCCCCTCCTCTTTCAAACCAACGAAGAACGAATGGGTTCGCGTCAAAAGGACCCGATCAACTCTTCAAGAGCGGATTCAGAAACGCCGCGCATTGCTTGCACAAGCAAAAATCCTTATGCAAGAAGCCAAGAAATTGGAGAAAGAAGGAGTGGAAAATAAGCCACAAAGACTGCACCAAGTATGGAGGCCAAAGTCTAAGACGACGTCCAAAAAGTTCGAAGAACGTGGGTCACTCCAATCCGACCTGCAAATTTGCAGGTCACTCCAATCCGACCTGCAAATTCACAGGTCACTTCAATCCGACCCGCAGAAACGCAGGTCACTTCAATCCGACCCGCAGAAACGCAGGTCACTTCAATCCGACCCGCAGAAATGCAGGTCACTTCAATCCGACCCGCAGAAACGTAGGTCACTTCAATCCGACCCGCCAATCTGCAGGTCACCCAGATCCGACCTGCCAATCTGCAGGTCACCTAAATCCGACCTACCAATCTGCAGGTCGCCCAAGTCCGACCTTCCGACTCGCGGGTCACCCAAGTCTGACCCTCGTCAGAGTCAAGACATAAGATCTCCTGCACTTATTCCGTCAATTCCATCAAGTGCCGCGCCTCCGGTTGAGGTCCGCGATAGCGTGGATTTGTCCCGTTTTAAAATAACAATCAAAGATCGCCTAGGCCCTTCACCCAATGATAAAGGCAAAGCTCCGGTCAAAGAGCGTTTAGGTCTATTAAATGAATCTCAAACACATCGTCAGGCTGGAGGTCGTCCTCCTAAGCAGCGGAGGAGAACATATAACGGAAAAAGTCCCGCAAATGACCGCCTTGGATTGCGTGTTGAAATCCAGGAGCCTGTTGAGGACCGACGTTCACAAAAACGTAGCCTCAGACATGCGACTCCTGAAAATGCTAACAAAGCGTCGTATCCCCAGAAGGAAACGTACTCGTCAGACGAGGACGTTACACCTAGGGACTCGTGCCAACACACGATAGGTTGCTCCAGTCATCAAACTGACGAGTTGTACTATCAAACTGGGGGTGCGAGCCAATCCAGGAAAAGAAATGCCCGAGACACGGATTCTCACTGCCCCTGTGCTAAAATTATTAAGGCGGTATTGTCCGAGTGTTGCTGTTCCAAGACCGTCCCAGAGAGAGTTTCAGTATTTGAAAGAATCTCCACCAGAAAGTCTGAGTCCAGACCAAGACGTTTCCAAAAGAAGAGAGCGGCTCTTCAAGATGATGAATTTCCAGAAGTGTCTGTTAACATGACCGGGAGAGGGAAGTCAACACGACGCTTTAGCCCGGATCAGTTCACCACAGTGTCCCAACGTATGACTCGATTGAGAACAGGGACCAGTAGGCGGAAGGATTACCAAAGGATCCAGAAGGGACTTCCTTTAGAAGATGAAGCGTCAGATGCTGGTTCAGATACCTGCTCAGCCATAGCATCCGACGACACGGCGTCTAGTGCAGGACAGCCCTACGAATCACTCATGATTAGCGCCGAGCAAGTGGCTAAGATACTTGAAGACGCTTTGACTAAACAAAAAGAAAATTTTAAATTTGAAATGGAAATGACCATGCAGCAAATGAGAGAAATGCATGACCAGCAGATCGCGGCACTGACAACTCATCAAGGAGAGTCTAGTCGTCGCAATAATACTAATCAAGGCGATGATGAACGGGAAGTAGAAAATAATGTCAACATGAACACTCCTCCCGTCAACAACAATAATGGGGGTGGTCCTTCGGATGATAACAATACGAAAGAGGACCACGTTACTTCTCCCCGAAACCACTCGAAGACAGATACGAGTGAGGATAAGAAAATGAGAGATTTGGAGAGCAAAATCAATGCGTTGATGAATGCTCAGGAAGTGAAAAGGTCCGGAATACCGTGCCCATACCCAAGAGAGTGGGAGTCAATCCCGTATCCGGCGAAGTTCAACTTAATCAACTTCACACCGTTTGATGGAAAGGGCTCCCCCACTCAGCATTTAATATACTTCAAGTCTCATTTGGGGATAATCTCCGGGAATGAACCTCTGATGGTACGGTCATTCGTCGGCACTCTTCGCGGAGCAGCCTTCGATTGGTATCGCCGTCTCAAGCCAGGGAGTATCAGCAGTTGGGACGACATGGAAAACATGTTTCTGACGAACTTCTTCGATGACGACACAGAGATCTCAATCGGCACGTTATTCGACGAGAAGCAAAAGGACGGAGAGTTGGTGGAGAATTTCATCAAACGATTCCGGAACAAAGCCATGAATTGTAGGGATCCGATTAGTGAGGACTTCATCCTGGAGACCTGTCACAACAATCTGTCATTGGATATTCTCGAAGCCATGGGAATGGCACCATCTAAAACCTGGAAAGATTTAAAGGTTCGAGGGGAAAGAGCCGAACGTTTCCTCAAGAGAAAAAAGGCCGAAAGAGGTCAAACGGCGGCACCAGCCCCGCAGCAGAATTTTGTTCCTAAGGGAAAAGGGAAAGCGCAAGTGAATGCAGTGGATGCGAACCAAACATTTGAAGTGCAAGCGCAAGCGCAACCGCGGCAACAGCAACAGAAGGCGCCTCAACAGTCACGGTGGCAACAACAGCCTCAGAAACAGAAGACTTCGGAACCAAAATTCCCGAAGATCTATTCGTTCAAGGAAGATGAGGTTCCCGGTATTTTTAAATACCTTATAGAGAATAACAAGATCAAGTTGCCTCCAGTCCAAGATCAGGAAGACGCCAAAAGGGTTAATGACCCGAAGTATTGCGCGTTTCACAGAGCGGTTCACCACCCTACCAAGTCGTGTTACGCTCTCAAAGATAAGATCCAAGCTTTGATTGATGTAGGGGTTATCACTATGAAGCAACCTAAAGAGAAAAAAGTGGGTGCGAATGCAGTGTCGATCAGCTTCGGATCTGTCCCGTTGAACTGGTTTCAGCCCGAACCTGTAATGAAAGTTGCCGTGAACACCGTGAACGATGATCCTTACAAACAACGTCAGAAGGGACTTGTGCCACACACAGCCCCGAATGGCGAGATTCTTTGGGTTCACCCCGATCTGATTGGAGATGAGCAGTGGACCGGATCCTCATCCAAAAAGAAATCGAAAGGCAAAGGAAAGTCTTGTTACGGAGCCTCTGCTATTCCAGGAGAAGATGATGAAAGAATTCCGGCTTTCCCGCTTTCTGAAGATGAACAAGAAGTCTTTGCGACCCGGAGTGAAAATGAATATCACTTTAAGTATCCGGATGCTTCCGAGCAATTGGCTAAGCAGGGGGTAACCAAAACCGTTCCCTCCAAGACATTAGCAGAGATGGGAATTGTCGCAACTCCTCCAACACCTGTAGTTGCAGAGAGAACCCAACAAAAGCAAAAGGGGAAAGAACCTTTATACCAAGAGGGTCAGAACCCGAAGCAGTCTTGATTCAATCTACCGATTGGGAGAGACAAACCGGGAAGTTCAAGCGCTCCACCTCATTTCGACATTATGACACAGTTAGCTAATATACCGGCTAGAATAACCCTGTATGAGCTGCTGCGTCTTTCAAAGGACACAAGGGAAGCGTTACAAGAGGCCTTGTCCAATTCCGAAGTTTTCCTGACTCGGATCAAGCCATCTCCGGAAGAACCAGAGCCGCCGGTTCAACATTGCAACCTCGCCACGCACCGTTTCCCTTGCATTTCTTTCACAAAAGAAGACATGCAGACGAAGAATTCGAAGCATGATCGACCCTTGTATTTTACCGGGCACATCGGCTCCAGCGTTGTCAACCGGATCCAAGTCGATCCGAGTTCCGCTGTCAGCATCATGCCACTCCGATTGATGTACAATCTCGGAATACCGGCTAGTAAGCTAGCCTCCACAGGCACTACTATCTACGGATTCAACACCAGTGGGTCCAGACCATTAGGAAAAATTCGAGTGAAGTGCCAGATCGGGGATTTGAAGTCGGAAGTCACATGTTACGTAATTGATGCAGAGACCTCCTATAATTTACTGTTGGGTCGACCCTGGATCCACGGTAATCTTATAGTCCCATCAACTCTTCATCAGTGTCTCAAATACGTGGACACTAATAATGAAGTCAAGACGGTGGTCGCGGATAAGCAACCGTTTAAGGGATTGGAGAACTATTTTACCGATTCCCTTCTATACGGTGCCGAATCCGATACTGAACCATCGGCCCAAGGAACGGATAGCGGAGATGAAGCTGATACCGAAGCTGGGTTCGATTATGATGATGGTTTTGTACTTAATGACATTGTACCCATTGTAATCAATCTTGACGATGAAGAATCATCGGAAAGTAGTTGTAATTGGCAACTTGCCGAAGAAATATCAATAAATGATGATTTAGAGTACTTGTTGTGTCCTGATAATATTATGAAAGGGTTGTATGATAATCCTGATTTGTATATACCACTTCACTCATTTTGCATGACAAAAAAACAGGTACAAGACTCGTTCGGAACAACACTTGTCATTCCTGCAAAGGCAGGGGGTGAAAAGGAAGTCATCTACGGTAAAGGAAGAGAATCTCTGATACCAGACCATTTCTTGGAAGAAGAAGACGATGATGATAAACCTGCCCCTCACCTATTTAGATATAACGCAAAAGCACGTGAGCTCATGGAGAAATACGGGTACGACTTCACGCTCGGAGAAGGTCTTTGTTTTGGTCGAGGTCCGCGAGTTCCACCTCGAATGGCCTATGTACCAAAAGGAAAACCCGACGACTATTATCGCCATAGAAGAGGTTTAGGATATGTCTCCTCATCTGATGACGAATGTTGTTGGCAAGTCATCGATCAAATTGCTAAGAAAAGGAAAAATGGGTATTCTTCTGATTCTTCAGCTTGGGATTCCGACGCTAGTCTCGGAGAAATGTTCAAAAAGCTAATGTCGAACATGACTACGGTTGATTCGGCTACAATAGAGGAAGATGATCAAATACCAACTTGGGAAGACCCTTGGGTTCATCACTTGAATATGCAGTATGGCGATAGGTTTGAACAAAGGGAACCTCCTGTAGGCGTATAAAATTGCCTATAGGTCCCTTAGCTTAGCTCAGCACGATGATTCGACAAAACAACGGACATTCGAGCGACGAGGCGACGAGGCACGCAAGCAACGGAATACGTTCGCGTGCGGGACCAAACCAACGGTTCGGAAAGTTAACGAGTCATCCAACAACAAAACGGACTTGAACTCAAACACCGAAGCGGAGCTACTGCCAAATGAAGATTCGGGGAATCGAATCAAGACCTGAACGAATCAACGAAGGGTCGAGGCGACAAGGCACACGAACAATGGAACACGTACGCACGTGGAATCGAACCAACGTTTCGGGGAATCACCGAGTCATCTAAACAAGAACGAACTCGGTGATATAACGATCGAATCAAGACCAATCCCGGACTCGGACTCAGAAGCGGATTAACTGCCATATTTGGAATCAAGTCAATGAGCCGATTCCAGAAACCGAATCAAATCCGAACGACGGAGAACCGGAAATACCGGAAAACGACGAAACCAGCGCACCTGGGGAAACTCGGCCCGAACCGAACCACCCTAAGGTGGCTCGGCCCAAGCCGAGCCACCCTAGGGTGGCTCGGTGGCCGAGCCACCCAGAGGTGGCTAGGCACAGTTCTGTGCCAAAGGCACAGTTTTGAGTGCCTATAAATAGGCCTGGCACTCGTTCATTTGGGAGGACTTTTTTCTGAAACTTCTGAAGAGCCGAAACTCTGCCGGATTGCGACCTCAACTCGGATTGTGAAGGCTTGAAGACTTGGACAACCAGATCTACGTGATACTACTCCGGATCTAAGCTTGGCTCTTAGATCCCGAGATTAGAGCGAGCGTTTCCTTGGTGAAACGATCCCTCTCGGCTACTATCTCCTTGGTGGGATAGTACCCGTTATACCACGTAGATCTGTTCAGATCGAGATTGCGCGGTGGTCCACGGTACTCAACCCCGGCACAGGCGAAGAACCCCACAAAGCGAGGGACCGTAAAACAGGAAACTCGTGATTTGTTCAAGGAAAGTTGTAATCTTTATTTCTTTATTTTGATTTTGTTGTAAGCCGGATCTTATAAAAAGACCGGATCTCTTTGTAAACGCATAAAGTTGTTGTCAAAGTTGTAACAGAATCATCAATGAAGAATAACACAATTTCCCGCACGAACAATCTGGCGACCACAGTGGGAGCCACCAGCTTCGCCGCCGAAGCTGGAGTGTCGCAGCTGCGGATCTCGATCCCGGTCGTGGAGGAGGTCGAGTACGAATTCGACCAGCAGAAATACGAGGAGTACGTGTCCTCGTCCGGATCTGCCGCCTCCCCCAAGTCCAAGAAGTTCCAGAAGTTCTCCTCCAGGAGAAAAGTCCGTTGGTGTGATGAAGCTGAAGCCACCAACGACGACCTCACCCCAACCGACGCCGAAGCTGCGTTAGGTGAGGCCCTACCGACCTCAAAGAAGGTCAAATCCGCTATTGAAGGCGTGGTGACTCTCTCCAAGAGAGCCCGCCAGAGGCAGCGTCAACGCCTCGCGAAGCAATTCGCCAAGGCCATGGAGTCCGTTGACGGGGTCCGCTATCATGCGGATCTGAAGAACAAACGAGGCAAACAGCCTCAACAGCAAATGCAGGGTGGTTCCTCCAAACCATCGACAATGGAGTGGGTCCGTGTCAAACGGAATCGCTCAACGCTGGAGGAGCGCATCCGCAAGCGCCGCGCGTTGTCCGCGCAAGCACGGGCCAAAGCTGAAGAAGCCCGTCGCAAGCTGCAGAAGGAGGTGGTCAAAAAGCCGCCACCTACTCGCAAGATTTGGAGGCCAAAGTCTGAAGCGGTTCAGGCTAAGGAACAAAACTCGCAGCCTCCAAAAGTTCGGACACCGGCAAGTCAATCCAAACAGCCGGTTATTGCCGCAACTACCCTGGGAGATCCCGCGGGACCATCCCAGAAGAAAAGATCAGTTTTGGAGCGCCTCGGTCCACTCCCGAAGGAACGAGGTAAAGCTCCAGTTCAAGAACGCTTGGGGCCAGTGAAGAAGTCCCAACCAATACAGCATGCTGGGGGTCGCCGCAACCCTCAACACTTGGAGCAAACCGCGGCACCCAAGCGCACAACTTTGCGCATAGAAGTGCAAGATTCCGCTGAAGATTCACGTCCACAAAGACGCGTTTCGAGGCGTATAACTCTCGAGAGCCCGAAAAAGACAATTATTCCTCAGAAGGAAACGTTGTCATCTGATGACGACAACGTTATACCTGAGAGGTCGTGCCAACACACGATAGCTTGCTCTGACCTCCAAACAGATGAGCTGTACTATCGTGCCGGGGGTACGAACAAATCTAGAAAGAGGAGCCCTCGAAGGTTCGGGAATCAGTGTCCTTGTTCAAATCTCATTCGGGCGGTACTGTCTGAATGCAATTGTGTTAAGGCAGTCCCCGAAAGAGTATCGGTGTTCGAAAGACTTAGCACCGGAACACCAAGGCCAAGGCATAAGCGTTTCCAACGAAGGAAAACAAGGGTCGAGGACGGTGAACATTCAAGGGTCACCGCCAACATGACCAGCACAGGAACAGCGGCTCAGGATAACCCCGAGACGATTCCAGAAACATCTCGACCCAGGACTCGTCTTCAATCCGGAGCTATCATTCGTGCGACGTATGGTAGAGTCCGAACAAGAGTACCTTCGGGATATGAAGAATCAGATGCTGGCTCCGCAGTGGCGTCTGATAATACAGTGTCCAGTGAGGGACAGCCCCGCGAGTCGCTCATGATAAGCGCGGAGCAGGTGGCCAAGATGCTTGAAGATGCCATGGCCAAACAACAAGAAACCTTTAGGTTCGAGATGCAAATGGCCATGCAGAACATGAGAGAGATGCATGACCAACAACTTCATGCATTGAGGCACCAACAAGGCGAACCAAGTCAGCCCAACCAGAACAACCTGGAGGAGGAGGGCACAAATGAAGCTCGCAACGCTAATAACCCTCCCATCAATCCAGGGAGTGGTAATGATAATACCAGTGAAGACACAGGTGAAAGCTTAAAAATTAAGAATCTCGAGAACAAAATCAACACATTGATTTCTGCTCAAGAGACTAAAAAGACGGGTATTCCCTGTCCCTACCCAAGAGAGTGGGAATCGATCCCATATCCGGCGAAGTTTAGTCTAATTAACTTCACGCCGTTTAATGGGATGGGTTCACCAACTCAGCATTTGATTTATTTCAAATCGCACTTGGGAGTCATCTCGGGTAATGAGCCTCTGATGGTACGGTCATTCGTTGGCACTCTTCGCGGAGCCGCTTTCGATTGGTATCGTCGCCTCAAGCCAGGAAGCATAAACAGCTGGGATGACATGGAGACGAAATTCCTCGCGAATTTCTTCGACGACGACACCGAAATCTCAATCGGGTCGTTGCTTGATGAAAAGCAGAAAGACGGAGAATTAGTCGAGGTCTTCGTCAAAAGGTTCCGGAATAAGGCGATGAATTGTCGGGACCCGATCAGCGAGGAATTCATCCTCCAAACCTGCCACAACAACCTCTCGCTGGATGTTTTGGAAGCAATGGGCACAGCTCCATCCAAGACATGGAAGGACTTGAAGGTCCGAGGTGAGCAAGCTGAGCGGTTCCTCATGAGGAAGAAGGCGGAGAGAGGCCAACCGGCTACAAATCCTCCAAAGCAGAACTTCAATCAGAAGGGAAAAGGTAAAGCTCAGGTTAATGCTGTTGATGCTAATCAAACCTTTCAATTGCAACCTCAGCAACAGCAGCAACAGCAGCAACGAGCTCCACAGCAATCACAGCCACATTGGCAGCAGCGGTCTCAGAAGCAAAAGTCTTCGGAGCCGAGGTTTCCTAAAGTCTACTCCTTCAAAGATGACGAAGTTCCCGGCATCTTCAAATATCTGTTGGAGAATAACAAAATCCAGCTGCCTGCGATTGTGGATCATGAAGGGGCCACCAAGGTGACAGACCCGAGGTACTGCGCGTATCACAGAGCGGTTCACCACCCTACGAAGTCCTGCTACCACCTCAAGGACAAGATCCAGGCCTTGATCGATGTAGGAGTCATAACTCCAAAACCGGCCAAGAATGTAGGAGCGAACGCAGTGTCCATCAGTTTTGGATCGGTGCCTACAGATTGGTTTGAGCCTAAGCGCGTCACCAAAGTCGGGATGAAGACGGTGAACGACGATCCGCACGGGCAGCGCCAAAAGGGACTCGTGCCACACACAGCTCCAAACGGTGAAATTCTCTGGGTGCACCCCGACCTAATTGGAGATGAACAATGGGCTGGATCGTCATCCAAGAAGAAGTCCAAAGGGAAAGGGAAGTCTTGTTATGGAGTCTCTGCTATCCCGGGTGAAGATGATGAAAGGATCACCGCTTTTCCACTCTCCGACGAGGAACAGGAAGTCTTTGCGACCCGAAGTGGGAATCAGTACCACTTCAACTATCCGTCACATAATGAACAAGCAGCTAAGCTAGGGGTGACAAAACAGGGTCCAGCCAAGACTATCACAGAGATGGGGGTGATCCCAATTCCCAAACCGGCTGAAGATGTTCGACGACAGCCGGTTGACAAACAGAAGGAAAAGAAGCCCGAGGAGGTACAGAATCCGAAGCAGTCTCGTTTCAGTCGTCCGATTGGAAAAGACAAACCGGAGAGTTCAAAAAACCCTCGTGCCTTCGACATTATGGATCAGCTAGCCAACATTCCAGCGCGGATAACATTGTACGAGCTGTTGCGGTTATCCAAGGAGACTAGAGAAGCCTTGCAGGAAGCCTTAGCAGATTCAGAAGCATTCCTCACCAGGGTCAAACCAGTTCCTGAAGAACTGGATATGCTAGCCCAACAGTGCAATGTGGCAGCTAAGAACATTCCCTGCATCACCTTCACCAAAGAGGATATGCAGACGAAGAATTCAAACCACGATCGGCCCCTGTACTTCGTCGGGTACATTGGCTCCAGCGAAGTCAACCGGATCCAAGTAGATCCGGGTTCCGCTGTGAGTATTATGCCGCTTCGCCTAATGCACAGCCTGGGAATCCCAATCAGCAAGTTGGCGTCAACAGGCACAGTCATATACGGATTCAACACCAGCGGGTCAAGACCCTTGGGTAAAATCCGGATAAAGTGCCAAATGGGCGATTTAAAGACGGAGGTCACGTGCTACGTGATTGATGCTGAGACATCCTATAACTTACTATTGGGTCGGCCTTGGATCCATAGTAACGTTATAGTCCCCTCCACTCTACATCAGTGTTTGAAATATGTCGACACTGATGGAAGAGTTAGGACGGTGGTCGCGGATAAGCAACCATTCAAAGGGTATGAGAATTATTTCACAGATTCTCTCCTTTATGGTAATGAATTCGACACGGAACCATCGATCCAAGGCACGGACAGCGGAGAAGAAGCTGACTCCGAAGCCGGATTCGATTACAATGGTGGTTTTGTTTTTAATGATATTGTACCCTTTGTAATCAATCTCGACGACGAACAGTCGTCAGATGGCGGTTGTAACTGGCAACTTGCCGAACCTAAAATAAATAATGGTTTAGAGTACTCCTTGTCTTTTGATGATGTGATAAAGGGATTGTACGATAATCCCGAATTGTGTATGCCGCTCCGATCGTCGTATGTAACGAAGAAGCGTCTACAACACTCTTTCGGAACAACTCAGATTATTCCCGCCAAAATAGGGGGACAAAAAGAAGTGATCTTCGGTAAAGGAGAAAGTCGTCCGGTGCCAGATCATTTCCTAAGAGAGGATGAAGATGGTGACAAATCTGGTTTACATCTATCTAAGTACAGTCCAGAAGCGCGCAAGCTCATGGAAAGACAAGGATATGATTTCACACTCGGAGAAGGTCTGTACTTCGATCGAGGTTCCCGTGTCCCAGTCAAAGCGGCATATGTACCAAAGGGTAAACCGGAGGGCTATTATCGTCACAAGAGGGGCTAAGGCTACGTTTCGTCAGATGACGAATGTGGCTGGCAGATCATCGATCAAATTGCTAACAAGGCTAAGGATGGGTATTTGCCAGATTCTTCAGCTGAAGATTCCGACACAAGTTTGGGAGAAATGTTCAAGGCCTTAATGTCGAACATGACTACGGCCGATCCATCTACAATGGAGGATGACAATCAAATGCAAACGTGGGAGGACCCATGGGTTCATCACCTGAACATGCAATATGGTGATAGGTTCGAACAGAGAGAGCCACCCACCGAAGACGAGGTAGTCCAAATCAATATGGGTGATGAAGACAATCCAAAGCCCATATTCATCAGTGGTAGTCTTCCATCAGATGAAAAGGAGGAATTAATTGCCTTGATCAGAGAATATATCGACGTCTTCGCCTGGAACTACGAAGACATGCCAGGGCTCGATCCCAATGTGGCAATGCACCGCCTCGACATCAAGCTGGATGCCAAACCTGTCAAGCAACAGCAAAGACGGTTTCGTCCGCAGATCATGGAAGCCATCGAGGCTGAAGTTAAAAAGTTGATCGACTCAGGATTTATCCGGGAAGAACAACATCCAGACTGGTTAGCCAATATCGTTCCAGTCATGAAGAAGAATGGCAAAATCAGGATTTGCATCGACTTCAGGAATCTGAACGAAGCATGTCCAAAAGATGATTTTCCTCTCCCAATCACGGACGTCATTATCGACAATACGTGCGGATTCGAAAGAATGTCCTTCATGGACGGCTTTTCGGGGTATAATCAAATCAAGATGCACCCGGATGACGAAAAGCATACGGCATTCAGAACGCCCCTCGGTATTTTCTGCTACACAGTGATGCCATTCGGTCTGAAGAATGCGGGTGCCACGTACCAACGAGCGATGACTAAGATTTTCCAGAAACACCTCAGGAAAACAGTTGAATGCTACGTTGATGATTTGGTGGTGAAAAGCCGCAGCAAAGAAGATCACATCAAGGACTTGAGAACGATGTTTGATCTCATGCGGAGTCATCAATTGAAGATGAATCCCACAAAATCCTTCCTCGGAATGTCCAGCGGAAAATTCCTTGGATTCGTCGTTACCACCAAGGGTATACACATCGACCCAGACAAGGTAAAGGCAATAAATGAATTGCAACCCCCGAAGAACCTAAGGGAACTCAGAGGATTGCAAGGGCGTCTGGCGTATATCCGGAGATTCATTTCAAATCTTTCTGGGAAGTGCCAACCATTTTCGAAGCTAAACAAGAAAGGTGTATCGTTTATTTGGGACGATGCTTGCCAGAAAGCATTCGAAGGTATCAAGGCATATCTAATGAATCCACCTGTTCTTGTTGCACCAAAATCAGGTAAACCGTTCTTGATTTATATCAAGGCGATGAACCATTCGATAAGTGCTTTATTAGCACAAGACGATGATAATGGTCATGAACAGGCAGTTTATTATCTAAGTCGGACCTTGATAGGCGCCGAGTCTCGATACCCGATGATCGAGAAAGAATGTCTCGCATTGGTGTTTGCGGTGCAGAAGATGCGACATTACTTAGTTGGCCAGACAATTTACGTCATCGCTAATGTTAATCCGGTACGAGTATTCATGACTCAACCAGGTTCGATGAATTGGCGGTTGGCAAAGTGGGCCCTTCTTTTGTCCCAGTATGATCTGCACTTCAAACAGCAGAAGTCGGTCAAAGGACAGGCGATTTGTGATCTTTTGGCGGCAAGCCCGACAACAGATACGGTTGAAGTGTACGATGACTTGCCAGATGAAACCCACGAGGTTAATACCACGTCACACCAACAAGTATGGCAGTTATATTTTGATGGTGCCTCGAGAGCAGTCAATAAAGCAGTAACCCCGGGATGTCCTAAGGTCACTTCTGGAGTTGGAGTTGTCTTAGTTTCCCCAGGGAAGCACGTGATGCCTCGAGCTTATTCGCTGACGAGTCCATGCTCTAACAACGTAGCCGAGTATAACGCACTCCTCATAGGACTCAGTTTCGCCAAGGAGCTGGGGGTCGAATATCTCGAAGCCTTTGGGGATTCTCAACTAATTGTCAACCAAGTTCGTGGGGAGTATGAAGTCAGGAACCCAGACCTGATTCCATACCACCAAGAGGCCGTCAGAGTGGCAGATTCTTTTGAAGAATTTTACATTGAATACATCCCGCGTCTTCAGAACGCTTATGCAGATGCACTGGCAGCACTAGCAGTATCACTCGCGCAACCGCCCGAAACTGAACTGCTAGTCACAGTAAGATCACACCAACTCTGCGTACCCATATACGATATGGATATTGAAGAGGAGGAAGATAGAAACGTAAACGCCAAAGAGGTGAACTCAACCCAAATCGGGTCCGAGTCCCGAGATTGGCGCTTCCCCATTATTGACTACGTCCAATACGGCATTTTACCAGAGGATGTAAAAGAAAAAGAATCTATCCGCCGAAGAGCACCACGGTTCTTTTACAATACCGAAACCCGTACGCTGTATCGCCGGGGGTACGATGACCTGCTTCTCCGATGCCTTTCGAATGAAGAAGCAAAAGAAGTTCTTAAGGAAGCACATGAAGGAGAATGCGGTGCGCATCAGCCTGGTCCCAAGCTGTATGATCGAATCAGAAGAATGGGATATTTCTGGCCAACAATGGTTCGTGACGCGATTGAGTACGCTCGAGAATGTCACGCTTGTCAAGTGCATGCAAATTATATGCACCAACCACCGGAGCGGTTACACACGTCAACCACGTCCTGGCCATTCGAGACATGGGGTATGGACATCGTCGGTCCCATCTTCCCGCCTTCAGTCAAAGGTGATCGATTCATCCTCGCTATCACCGACTACTTTTCAAAGTGGGCTGAAGCCGTTCCGCTTAAAGAAGTAAAGACGAACAACGTCATTAACTTCATCAAGCATCACGTCATATACCGACATGGCGTGCCGAGGCGGATCATTCATGACAACGGTCTGCAATTCATAAGCAACGCCTTCATCCGGTTCTGTGACAAGTTCAAGATCCAAGATGTTTCGTCAACACCTTATTACCCTGCCGCTAACGGATTAGCTGAGGCCTTCAACAAGACGATCATCAAGATCTTATCAAAACTCGTGAAAACCAACAAACGAGATTGGGACGATAAACTCGGAGAAGCACTCTGGGCTTATCGCACTACCATACGCACACCTACGGGAGCTACTCCATATTCGTTGGTCTACGGATGCGAAGCTGTGCTACCGTTGGAGATTCAAATCCCCTCCCTTCGGATCGCTCTCGCAACAGAGATGACAGCCGAAGAGCAGCATCAGAAGCGTCTCGAGGAACTCGAAAGGCTGGACGAAAAGCGCTTGGAAGCTCAACAACACATCGAGTTCTATCAAGCAAGGATATCCAGAGCCTTCGACAAAAGGGTTCGTCAAAGAAGCTTCAAAGAAGGAGACTTGGTCCTCGCTGCGCGCCGACCGATAATCCTCACCTCTAAGAAGAAAGGTAAATTCGAACCTAAGTGGGAAGGACCGTTCGTAATAGACACAGTCTATTCGAACGGTGCTTACCGCTTAATTTCTTTAGAGGGTAACAGGCAATTAATGCCAATAAATGGGAAGTTTTTGAAAAAGTACTATCCCTAGTACGTTCAGGACAACTCATTTATCGGGAAGTTCCTCGAAGAATATTACATTTAATATGCTAGAGGATAACCCAATTTTATTTTTTACCACCAAAATCCCTCGCTGATCAATTTCAATTGACAGTGAGTCCACCAAAAAGATTCACCCTCAGTTCGGAGTCCCCTTTCGATGAACGGAAGAACTCCATTTCTTTTCTCTTGGGTTCAACCTTTTTATGGTTGTAACTAAAGTTGAAATTTCTCTTCGATAAACGAAGAACTCATCTTTCGATCTGATAACCAATCCTATAAAAGGAAAGTTTGTCAGTATCTTCCAGATTCTCGGAGTGGAGATCCCACTTCTAGTTTCCTTCTTGCACTGGAAAT
>BQKN01066442.1:3672-38616 GCA_022839385.1 Asparagus kiusianus
CTAGAAGTGGGATCTCCACTCCGAGAATCGAAAAGATTCGGATAACCATAACTGTCGTAAGGTTTGGTTATCGAATCGAAAGGTTCGAACGACCCTAACTGTCGTAAGGTTTGGTCATCGAATTGAAAGTGGACCTCTCGTTCATTGGAGGAATCGAGAGGGGATTTTGGTTGTGGTCCTAACTGTAGTAAGGTTTGACCAAGTGGGAAATGTGAGAATGATCATAACCGAAAGAAGGTTTGATCGATTGATTTGTGGACCTCTCGTTCTTTGGGCGAATCGAGAGGGGAATTTGGCTTTGGTCCTAACTGTAGTAAGGTTTGACCAAGCTGGAATTATGAGGTGGAGACTATGAGTAGTCAAACATCACTGAAAGTTTTGTGAGGAAAGATTAATCCATTGAATGATTAGATCTCATCTCAGCAAAAGAGTGTTTGTGAGAGTTAGATTCTGACAAACAAGAATATTCGGAATTCGAATATTGATTTCTTGCTCATCAGCGACCGGGTTATCCCTAAGAATACCCCGATGTGGTATTCTTCCGGGAACTTCCCGATACCTCAATTCTTCTGAGGATACTAAGGATAGTATCTCTTCAGAAATTTGCCATTTATTGGCATCATGAGCCGGTCACCATCTTTGGTGACTAGACGATAGGCGCCGTTCGAGTAAACCGTTTCTACTACGAACGGTCCTTCCCATTTGGGTTCGAATTTGCCTTTCTTCTTGGAGTTAAGGATCATAGGACGTTTCTCGGTTAAGACCAAGTCCCCTTCCTTAAAACTCCTTTGTCGAACCTTTTTGTCGAAGGCTCGAGAAATTCTGGCTTGGTAAAACTCGATGTGCTGCTGAGCTTCCAGGCGCTTTTCATCGAGCATCTCGAGTTCTTCGAGGCGCTTCTGATGTTGTTCTTCGGTCGTCATCTGGGTTGCAAGAGCGATCCGAAGAGATGGAATTTGGATTTCCAAAGGGAGAACGGCTTCACATCCGTATACTAGTGAATACGGGGTTGCGCCGGTCGGCGTACGCACCGTGGTACGATAGGCCCATAAAGCCGCGCCGAGCTTATCATCCCAATCTCGCTTGCTATTCTTCACAAGCTTTGACAAGAGCTTTATGATAGTCTTGTTGAAGGCTTCAGCTAACCCGTTTGCTGTGGGGTTATAGGCTATTGACGAGATGTCCTGAATTTTGAACTTTTCGCAGAACCTTATAAAGGCATTGCTGATAAATTGAGGACCGTTGTCGTGTATGATTCGTCTTGGAACACCATGCCGGTAGATGATATGGTGCTTGATGAATGCAATGACGTTGCTCGTCTTGACTTCTTTGAGTGGGACTGCCTCAGCCCATTTGGAGAAGTAATCAGTGATCGCCAGGATGAACCGATCGCCTTTTACTGATGGGGGGTTTATAGGACCAACAATGTCCATTCCCCAGGTCTCGAACGGCCACGACGTAACCGAAGGATGTAGATGTTCCGGAGGCTGGTGCATGTAATTCGCGTGTACCTGACACGCGTGACACTTCCGGGCGTATACAATTGCCTCATGCATCATGGAGGGCCAAAAGTATCCCATTCTCCTGATGCGATCATAGAGCTTGGGACCAGGTTGGTGCGCGCCGCACTCTCCTTCATGTGCCTCTTTAAGCACTTCTTCAGCTTCTTTGGTTGATAGGCAACGTGCCAGCACGCCATCATACCCCCTGCGGTATAGCGTTCGATTCTCTGTATTATAGTAGAATCTTGGAGCTCTTCGTCTGATCGACTCTCTCTCCTTCACATCTTCTGGCAAGATTCCATGCAAGACGTAGTCGATGATGGGGAAACGCCAATCTCGGGGTTCAAACTCAGCCTGAGTTGTGTGCACCTCCTGGGCCTCTTCCTCCTTGCCATTTTTATCATGAAGTGGCACTAAGAGTTGATGCGTTTTTACCGTAACAAATTGTTCTGTTCCGGGAGGCTGTGCCAAGGACACAGCTAAAGCTGCTAACGCATCTGCATAGGTGTTCTGCAGCCGCGGAACGTGCTCGATGAAGAACCCTTCAAACGATTCCGCTAGCTCCACCGCCATCTTGTGGTATGGTAGCAAATCCTGACTTCGGACTTCGTATTCCCCTTGCACTTGTTTGACGATTAGTTGAGAATCACCGAAGGCTTCGAGATACTCAACCCCCAGCTCCTTGGCGAAGTTGAGGCCTATAATCAGTGCGTTGTACTCTGCCACATTATTCGAGCACGGCTCAGTTAATGAGTAGGCTCGAGGCATCACATGTTTTCCCGGGGAAACTAAGACAACTCCAACTCCGGAGGAGACCTTAGAACATCCAGGAGTACCTGCGGCATTAGCTGCTCGTGAAGCGCCGTCGAAGTACAAACGCCACACTTGTTGGTGTGAAGTTGCGTTGACTTCGTGGGTTTCATCAGGTAAATCGTCATATATCTCGGCGGCGTCCGTAGTTGGATTAGCTGCCAAGAGATCACAGATAGCTTGCCCTTTTACTGACTTCTGCTGCTTGAAGTGCAGATCGTATTGGGACAAGAGTAAAGCCCATTTTGCTAATCGCCAGCTCATGGAAGCCGGTTGAGTCATGAATACTCGGACCGGGTTAACTTTGGAGATGACGTAGATAGTTTGTCCAACCAAATAATGCCGCATCTTCTGGATGGCGAACACTAAGGCTAGGCATTCTCTCTCAATCATGGGATATCGAGATTCTGCGCCTACCATGGTTCGGCTTAAGTAATATACCGCCTGCTCGTGACCGTTATCGTCATCTTGTGCAAGCAATGCACTTAATGAGTGGCTCGTCGCCTTGACATAAATCAAGAACGGTTTGCCCGATTTCGGTGCAACGAGTACGGGAGGTTTCGAGAGATATTCTTTGATACTCTCGAATGCCTTTTGACAAGCATCGTCCCATACGAATGACACGCCCTTCTTTGTGAGCCTGGAGAATGGTTGGCATTTTCCCGATAGGTTTGAGATAAGCCGACGGATATATGCCAATCGCCCTTGCAGTCCTCTGAGCTCCTTGAGGTTCCTCGGAGGTTGCAGTTCATTGATCGCCTTTACTTTGTCTGGATCAATGTGAATACCTTTGGTGGTGACGACGAATCCTAAGAATTTTCCACTAGCCATTCCGAGGAAAGACTTGGTAGGGTTCATCTTCAACTGATGGGCCCGCATCAAATCAAACATGGTCTTCAAGTCTTTGATGTGATCTTTCTTATCACGACTTTTCACGACCAAATCGTCCACGTAGCATTCGACGGTCTTTCGGAGATGCTCTTGAAAGATCTTCGACATGGCTCGCTGATATGTAGCACCTGCATTCTTCAAGCCGAAGGGCATGACTGTGTAGCAGAATACGCCGAGAGGTGTTCGGAATGCGGTGTGCTTTTCGTCATCTGGATGCATCTTTATCTGGTTATAACCAGAGAAACCATCCATGAAGGACATCCTCTCGAACCCGCACGTATTGTCGATGATAACATCCGTGATGGGGAGAGGAAAATCATCTTTTGGACAAGCTGCATTGAGGTCCCTGAAGTCAATGCATATCCGGATCTTCCCGTTCTTTTTCAGGACCGGAACAATATTGGCAAGCCATTCGGGATGTTGTTCCTCTCGGATAAATCCTGAATCGACGAGCTTCTTGACTTCAGCTTCGATTGCTTCCATCATTTGCGGACGAAACCGTCGTTGTTGTTGTTTGACTGGTTTAACCTCCGGCTTGATGTTGAGACGATGCACTGCTACGTTTGGGTCGAGACCTGGCATGTCTTCATAATTCCAGGCGAATACGTCGATGTACTCCCGGATAAGAGAAATCAACTCTTCCTTCTCTTCAGGGAAGAGGCTATCGCTGATGAATATTGGCTTTGGATTCTCCTCGGTGCCCATATTCACCTGAACGACTGGGTCTTCGGTAGGAGGCTCTCTCTGCTCGAACCGGTCTCCATACTGCATGCTTAAGTGATGAACCCACGGGTCTTCCCATGTCGACATCTCATCATCTTCTTCTATTGTCGTTGGATCAACCGTGACCATGTTCGACATTAGCTTTTTAAATACCTCACCAAGACTAGTGTCGGAATCCCAACCTGAAGAGTCGGAAGAATATCCCTTCCTAGTCTTGTTAGCAATTTGGTCAATGATTTGCCAGCCACACTCATCATCTGATGAGACATAGCCTAGACCTCTTTTGTGGCGATAATAATTATCGGGTTTTCCCTTTGGTACATAGGCCATCCGGGGTGGAACTCGTGGACCTCGACCAAAGAAAAGACCCTCTCCGATCTTGAAGTCATATCCGTGCCTTTCCATCATATTGCGAGCTTTCGCATCATATTTGGATAAATGACGGGCTGGTTTATCATCGTTGTCTTCCTCTTCCAAGAAATGGTTGGGTATCGGAGATGCTCTTCCTTTGCCGTAGACGACCTCCTTTCCGCCCCCAATCCCTGCGGGGATGATGAGCGTTGTTCCGCAAGGGTCGCGTACCTGCTTCTTCGTCAAACAAAATGATTGAAGAGGCATATATAAATCAGGGTTAGCATAGAGTTCGTTGGTGATATCATCAAGACCCGTCGAGTACTCTAAATCATCATTTATTGATAGTTCTTCGGCAAGTTGCCAATTACAACTATCTTCCGATGATTCATCATCGTCAAGATTGATTACAATGGGTACAATGTCGTTTAAAACAAAACCGCCATCGTAATCAAGCCCTGGTTCGGTATCAGCTTCATCTCCGCTGTCCGTTCCTTGGGCCGATGGTTCAGTATCGGATTCAGCGCCGTATAAAAGGGAATCGGTGAAATAATTCTCCAATCCCTTAAACGGTTGCTTATCCGCGACCACCGTCTTGATTTCATTATCTGTGCCCACATATTTGAGGCACTGATGCAGCGTTGACGGGACTATAAGGTTACCGTGGATCCAAGGCCGACCCAACAGTAAATTATAGGACGTTTCCGCGTCAATCACATAGCATGTGACCTCCGACTTCAAATCCCCGATCTGGCACTTAATTCGGATCTTCCCCAAGGGCCTAGACCCGCTGGTGTTGAATCCGTAAATCGTCATGCCAGTGGACGCTAATTTGCTAGTCGGGATTCCGAGATGATGCATCAATCGGAATGGCATGATGCTCACAGCGGAACCCGGATCGACTTGGATCCGGTTGACAACGCTGGAGCCGATATGCCCGGTGAAGTACAACGGCCTATCATGATTGGAGTTCTTCGTCTGCATGTCTTCTTTGGTGAAAGAGATGCAGGGGAAGTGATGTGCCGCCAGATTGCAATGCTGAGCTGACGACTCCGGTTCTTCGGAAGATGGTTTGATCCGAGTCAAGAAGGCTTCGGAATCACTCAAGGCTTCTTGCAGCGCCTTCCGTGTATCCTTCGACAACCGCAACAACTCGTATAGAGTTATCCTGGCCGGGATGTTGGCCAATTGTGCCATAATGTCGAAATGGGGCTGAGAGCTTGTATTCCCCGGTTTGTCTCGTCCAATTGGATTATTGAATCGAGACGGCCTCGGGTTCTGAGCTTCTTGACGTACGGGCTCTTTTCCCTTATCCTTCTGTGGGATTCTCTCCGTCGCCACTACAGGTGTTGGGGGAATTGCTGAAATTCCCAACTCTGCCAGCGTCTTGGAAGGTGGGGTTTTGGTACCCAACTGCTCAGTAGCATCCGGATACTTGAAGTGATACTCATTCCCACTCCGAGTTGCAAAGGCTTCCTGTTCGTCCTCAGAAAGTGGGAAGGTTGGAATTTTGTCATCATCCACCCCCGGTATGGCAGAAGCACCGTAGCATGATTTACCTTTCCTCTTCGACTTCTTCTTGTTCTTTGTGGAAGAGGTCCCGGCCCACTGTTCATCTGCGATCAAGTCCGGATGAACCCACAAGATTTCGCCATTTGGGGCTGTGTGTGGCACAAGCCCTTTCTGGCGCTGCTGGTGTGGATCATCGTTTACTGTCTTCACCGCTGCTTTGATCACCGACTCGTGTTGGAACCAACTCGAGGGTACGGATCCAAAGCTAATGGACACGGTGTTTGCACCCACCTTCTTCTCTTTGGGCTGTTTCATGGTGATGACCCCAACATCGATCAGGGCCTGAATCTTATCCTTGAGAGCGTAGCACACCTTGGTAGGATGGTGCACCGCTCGGTGGAATGCGCAGTATTTCGGATCGTTGACCCTCTTGGCATCTTCCTGATCCTGAATCGGCGGTAGCTTGATCTTGTTGTTTTCCACCAAGTACTTGAAGATACCGGGGATTTCATCCTCCTTGAATGAGTAGACTTTTGGGAACCTTGGCTCCCCAACCTTTTGCTTCTGGGGCTGTTGTTGCCACCTGGGTTGTTGAGGCGCCCTCTGCTGCTGCTGTTGCGGCTGCTGCGGCTGTTGCTGCTGTTGCGGTTGTGCTTGCACTTCAAAGACTTGATTTGCGACCACCGCGTTCGCATGCGCCTTCCCTTTACCTTTGGGGGTAAAATTTGGTTGCGGGGGATTGTTGGGTATTTGCCCCCTTTCCGCTTTCTTCCTCTTGAGGAATCGCTCGGCTCTTTCTCCTCGCATTTTCAAGTCCTTCCAGGTTTTGGATGGCGCCATTCCCATGGCTTCGAGGATGTCGAGCGTGAGGTTGTTGTGGCAGGTCTCAAGGATGAAATCCTCGCTGACCGGATCCCTGCAATTCATAGCTTTGTTGCGGAATCTCTTCACGAAGTTTTCAACCGTCTCGCCGTTCTTTTGTTTTTCATCGAACAGCGTGCCGATTGAAACCTCGGTGTCATCATCAAAGAAGTTTGTTAGGAACATGTCCTCCATGTCATCCCAGCCGTTGATGCTTCCAGGCTTGAGACGGCGGTACCAATCGAAGGCAGCCCCGCGAAGAGTGCCGACGAATGACCGCACCATGAGGGGCTCATTTCCGGAAATAATTCCTAAATGAGACTTGAAATAGATTAAATGCTGGGTAGGGGAACCCTTCCCATCAAACGGCGTAAAGTTAATTAAATTAAACTTTGCCGGATATGGGATTGATTCCCACTCCCTCGGATATGGGCAGGGTATACCGGATCTTTTTACCTCCTGGGCATTCATCAATGCATTGATCTTGCTCTCCAGGTCTTTCATCTTCCTGTCCTCACTCGTCTCGGTCTTCGAGTGGCTTCTGGGAGAGGCGGCGTGGTCCTCTTTTGCATTTTCTTCTGCGGGACCACCCCCAGTGTTGGTATTGACGGGAGGAATGTTGACATTATCCGCTTCCCGTTCATGCTCCTCTGGATTGCGTTGGCTCGGTTCTCCTTGGTGAACCGTCATTGCAGCGATCTGTTGATCGTGCATCTCCCTCATCCGCTGCATGGCCATCTCCATTTCAAATTTGAAGCTTTCCTTTTGCTTGGCTAGGGCTTCTTCAAGTATCTTCGACATTTGCTCGGCGCTGATCATGAGCGACTCATAAGGTTGGCCTGCACTTGAAGCCGTGTCATCGGAGGCGACGGCGGAGCAGGTATCAGAATCAGCATCGGATTCCTCCTCTTCTAGGGAAAGTCCCTTGTGTACTCTTGGGTAAGTGTTTCGTTTGATAGTTCCCGACCGTAGCCACGTCATGCATCGGGATGCCTCGGCAAGCTGATCCAAGTTGAGACGTGGTGTTGATCCCCCTCTGCCGGTCATGTTGACTGACACTTTCGAGTATTCATCCTCTCGGCGGAGCGATTTCTTCTTGTGGAAACGCTTCGGCTTGGAGAGTCTCTCGAACACCGAGATTCTTGTTGGGGTTTGAGTACAGCAACATTCGGACAATACTGCCTTGATAATATTGGCACACGGGCAGTGGGACTCCTGCATGTACCTCTTTCGAGATTTTTCCACACCCCCAGCCCTGTAGTACAGCTCATCAGCTTGATAGCTGGAGCAATCTACAGAGTGCTGGTGGATGTCCCTCGGTATAACACGCTCATCCTCAGATGAGTGTGTTTCCCTTTGGGAATACAAAAATTGGTTAGACTTTTCAAGAGTGGCCCGTTCAATTTTACGCTTTTGGGAGCGTAGAAACCGAACGGGCTCTTTCAGCTCGACTCGCAATTCAGTGCGGTCGGTAATAGGGGCTTTCCCTTTGTCAATATTCTTGGGGGGATTGATTCCACCCCCAGTCTGGATTTTAGTTTGGGGACCTTTCAATGGTCCCAGCCGTTCTTTGACGGGTATTCTGCCTCGGTTCTCCTGTAAGGGACCGAGACGACTCGTCAAAGGAAGCTGGGATCTTGAATGATCCCCTTTTTTACCTGGCCCTGTTGAGGGTGCCGGTACGGGAGGAGTAGGCTCTGATTTGGTTGAACTCTGGGCGATAATTTTGCCCTTCTTGGTTTGAGGTGTTGGGTTTGCCTTGGGCACCCACACCGATTTGCTCTTGGACGGCGTTGTGACCGCCGATTCTTGCTGCATCTCCTCTGCCTTCTTTAGGAGGAGCCGGGCATGTGCAAGTAGAGCACGGCGCTTCTTGATTCGCTCCTCGAGCGTAGAGCGGTTCCTCTTGACGCGGATCCACTCATTCGCTCCTGATTTGGAGGGGAAGTTGATTACCTGCCGCTGCTCTTGTCGCTGCCTCGACTTCAAGTCCTCTGCATAGCGCACTCCATCCTTTGACTCCTTGGCCTTGGCGAGCTGTTGAGCGAGACGTTGGCGACGTCTTTGAAGCGCTCTCTTTGATGGAGTTGGAGCAGCATCACCTATCGCCTTTGTGGCGGTTGGATCTATGTTCTTGACCACACTGATCGACGCAAGGCCGTTGTGTGGTGCAAGTGTAGTGGCAGCGACGGCGGGGTCTTGAATTGAGGAGTTGGAGATCCCGCGAGCCCTTTTTGGAGATGAATTCCTCCTGCGCCGGTGCGGAGAGGCAGATCTGGAGGAGGAGGAGGAGAGGTACTCTTCGAACTTCTTCTGATCGAATTCGTATTCGATCTCTTCATTCACCCGGATCTTGAAGGCCGGTTGCGTCACTCCGATCTCGGCAGCGAGGTCGGCGGCTCCCACTGTGGTCGCCAGCTTGTTTCCGGTAAAAGTTGCTGTTTTCATTGATGTTCTCTTTTTTTTGAGATCTGTTACAACTTCAAGCGTTACAACAGTATAAAATGAAAACAAAAGGGTTACAACTTAAACGAAAATAAACACGAGAGCCCGGTTTGGTACGGTCTCGCTTGCGTGGGTTGTTGGCCTGTGACGGGGACGTCGATGTCCATGGACCGCCGACTCTTCAAGATCCTTGCCGATAAAATCCGGCAGAGTTTTGTCTATCCGCGTAGGATATAGAAACAGAACCTCGTCGATCCGCGCAAGATCTAGAGGTTATAAGCGTATATCTCGGCTAAAACGAGATAATAGCTCTTCTTAGTGTCACCGCAAAGGAGCAACACTAAGGATCAGAGAGGGGGGGTGAATGAACCTTGATGAAGAAACTCTGACTCCTCACTCCAGCAGGGCTTCGCCGCTTCAGACTCTAGAATTTCAGATCTCGAGGATAATCCCAAGACCGGAAATTCTTCTCCAAGAGCTAAATCAGCCCCAAAATCAAGAGCCCCTCACAAAGGAGGCCTAGGGGGCTATTTATAGCCAAAAGGAGAGGGGGGGGCTGATATGGACACCCCTAAGAGGAGAGACACCCCCCTAGGGGTGTCTTGGCCAAGGCCGGGACACCCCCCATGGGGTGTCTCGAGCCAGCCGAGACATATTCGTGTGTCCCCGGTTCAGCCCGGGGCTGTGCCGTTGTCCCGCTGTTGACTCGCCGTTGACTTTTCGTCCGAACTCGGATTTGGGTGATTTCGGATGCGTTGGAATCGTGATGGCGAGCTCTGTAGGCCCCGATGGTTGGATTATCTGTGGGGTGATCGAGGCGTAGCGGGCGTTGGTCTGATTGCAGTGATAGCGGGGTTTTCGGTCAACCCGTATCCTTGCGATTCTGACATTCTGTCGGCTCACGTAATCCGTCAGTTTGCTTCAGTCGCTCACCGGCGTCATTTGAGCTCTTGTGAACCTGGTAGTGACGTTCGATCGCCGCTCGTTGACACCGAGCTATGTTCGGGGACCTATCGGCAATTTTCGACGCCTACAGTGGTGAGTTTGAAAATAAACTATGTTCTGATTTTATAATAAAAATGGTATTTCAGATGAATTTTCTTTTCCTTACACTTCACAACAAAATGAAGTTGTTAAAAAAATAAAACTTTATAAGAATGTGCTAGAACAATGTTATGTGATTCTAAACTTCCTAAATATTTTTGGTAATTAATAATACATGCTATATTTTAAATAGAGTTTTATTAAGACCTATTTTAAATAAAACAAGTTTGAATTATTTTACAATCGTATTCCTAAATTTTTCATATTTGAAAGTTTTTGGATGTAAATGTTATATATTAAATACGAAAGAAAATTTAGATAAGTTTGATTCTAAATATGATGAAGGTATTTTTGTAGGTTATTCTATGCATAGTAAAGCTTATAGAATTTTTAATAAAAATACTTCTACAATAGAAGAATCAACGCATGTTTCTTTTGATGAATCTTATGTTAATACTTGTGATAATAATAATAATGATGATGATGATGTTAATGATCAACCATCTCCTATTATTAATGATTCTAATGATACTAATATTTTACCTAAAGCATATGTAGAAGTTAAAAATCATCCACGTGATTTGATCATTGGTAATAATTCGCATGGTGTTCAAACTAGATCACAATTGAATTTATTTACACATGTTTCTTTTGTTTCTACAATAGAACCTAAAAATATTAAAGAAGTATGTAAAGATGATTATTGGATTGTAGCTATACAAGAGGAACTCAACCAATTTACAAGCAATAACGTTTGGGATCTTGTTCCTAGTCCTCAAGATAAATCCATTATAGGAACTAAATGGATATTTCAAAATAAATTGGATGAATCGGGACAAGTTATTAGAAACAAAGCCAGATTGGTTGCACAAGATTATAATCAAGAAGAAGGTATTGATTATGATGAAACCTATGCACCGGTTGCTCGTTTAGAATCTATTAGAATTGTACTTGCATTTGCATGTTTTATGGATTTTAAACTATTTCAAATGGATGTTAAAAGTGTATTTTTAAATATATTTATTAAAGAAGAAGTTTTTGTAGAACAACCTCCCGGATTTGAGCATGAAAGTTTTCCAAACCATGTTTTCAAATTTAAAAAAGCTTTGTATGGTCTTAAACAAGCACCTCGTGCTTGGTATGATAGATTAAATAACTTTCTTTTGACTTCCGGATTTAAAATTGGGAAGGATGACTCTACACTATTTATTAAGAAAATAAATAAAGATATATTATTAATTCAAATATATGTAAATGATATTATATTTGGATCTACTAACAATGATCTTTGTCAAGAGTTTGCTAAGACTATACAGAATGAATTTGAAATGAGTCACATGGGTGAACTCAACTTCTTCCTTGGACTTCAAATCAAATAATTGAAGGAAGGAACTTTCATTAATCAAAGCAAATATGTAAAAGAATTACTCATACGCTTTGGAATGGACAATACTACAAGCAAACGAACTCCAATGAGTACTACTACATCTCTTGACAAGGATGAAAATGGTAAGAATATTGATCAAAAGCTTTATTGAGGTATGGTTGGATCACTTTTTTACCTTACTGCTAGTAGACCATATATAATGTTTAGCGTTTATTTATGTGCAAGATATCAATCTAATCCTAACGAATCACAACTTAAAGAAGTAAAAAGAATTTTTAGATATCTTAAAGATACTATAGATTTTGGTTTGTTTTATCCAAAGAATAGCATATTTAATTTAATATCATATAGTGATGTTGATTTTGCCAGATACAAATTCATAGAAAAAGTACAAGTGGTACATCTCACTTTTTGGAACATTCACTTGTATCTTGGTTCAGTAAAAAATAAAATTCAGTATCTTTATCAACAACTGAAACAAAATATGTTGCTGTAAGTTTTGTATGTGCTCAAGTTCTACGGATGAAACAAACATTATCTGATTATGGTATAGTTTGTCCCACATCCTCCATATGTGTGATAATACCAGTGCCATTAATTTATCTAAAAATTCTATTTAATATTCACGTACAAAACACATTGATATTAGACATTATTTATTACGTGATCATGTGCTTAAAGGTGACATTTCATTAGATTTTATATCTACCAATAAACAAATTACAGAATATATTAACAAAACCATTAAAAGAAGAAATTTATATTAAATTAAGAAGGGAATTAGGTATATGTTCAATGGTAGATTTAAATTAATTTTTAAGATCAATACATATGCATACACGGCCTTAATAGTCGACTAATTAGGTTAGTAGTCGACTACATGCACACATTTTGCATATATGACATTCTGTTTATTACAGACTAGTCGACTAATCTGAAGTGAAAACAAATATATAGATTTCTGTCAATTACAATCTAGTCAACTAATAGTGTTAGTAGTCGAATAATCAAAGTTCAACTTGATTTATAGAACTTAGTCAACTACAGAGTAGTCAACTAATTATCTTAGTAGTCGACTACTTAAATAGCAGTTTTCACATGCACATGTTTTTTGAGCATAATGGATCCTTTACCCACCAAACCCAAAACCCAATACCTATTAAACTTAAGTCAAATTGATCTCAACCACTCATTTTTTACCTAATCAAACCTAGCCCTAAATCAACTTCTATTAAGATCAAATCATGTCCATACATTTGAATTCATGTTTTAATCTTAGCCATTGATTTTTCACATAAGAAAACTATCCTAAATAAATAACTACCCTCTCCCTTACTCTCCTAAAACTAACAGGAACCCTCTCCCCTCTTCAGGACCGAATCCAGGTTAGGGCATCTTCACTCCTTTCATTTTCCCCCAAAATTTCACATAAGTTCCTTGGTTTTCCTGAGATTGTCAGTTTTTGTGGTCGGCTACAACCTCTAATAGCCGACTACTAACATCTTCTAGGGCATCTACAGTTTGAGTAAGTCTCCTACATTTGATCTTTTGAAATTTCTTACTTGAATCATGTCTACATCTAAGAGATCAAGGTCTGGTCCTTCAAATGTTGTTGAAGACTACTCAATGTACTTAAAAGATTCTAGTTTGCTTGCACAATTTAAATAATTCCGAACCTTTGAGATAATACCTGGTCATTTTGTTAAGTTTGAACACTTTGTAACTCATAATTTTAGTGCATATTTTAAAAACGTTGGACTACTAGAGTTATTTTCTTCTGAAAATAAAAACCACATTATCCTCTTTTAGTTCAATTGTTTTACATAAATATCACTCATCTTGAAACTGATAATAAATATAACATACTCAACACTCTTGTTAAGGGGATTGAGATTAATATAACTCCTAAAAAAAATTGGAAAAATTTTTAATATCTCTTAACAAGGTGTTAGTCTTATTAGTGTCAAAATATCGGGTGAAAACTTGCTTTTGAATCATATCTTTCTTGCCAGACAAGGAAAACCTCTAAATCATTCAAACAAACTTAGAATCATTCCTAGGTTTATCGCTTGTATCCTTGCTTATAATTTATATCCATTAAGGCCCTGTATGCCATAATGGCAAAAATATAAGTGAATTGGGCTGAGGTTTTCTATGAGAATCTTTTAGTTATACCTAGAGGATTTCTTCCATTTGGAGCTTTTTTAACAAAATTTTTTGAGCCATCCATGTTGATCTTGAAACTAAAAATTCAATGATTCGTTCAATTATGTTCTTTGATTCCAATGCCCTCACTAGGATGAAGTTAACAAAATTTAAACTTCATGACCAAAATCCCTAAGATGAGCCTCACCCTCCTCAAGAACAAATCCCACAAGAAATTCCACAATCATCTCATCAAGCAGACCCCTCCTTAAGTCACATACCACCTCCAACGCAAACCGATCCCTCATGCTTCTCAGATGCTCAATATAATACCCTATCTGCTCGTATACTTGAGTTAGAAACTAGACAACGATCACTCTATACTCAGAATTCTTCCATTTTGAGTAATCAGGATGATATAAAACAGATGTTGCACGACTTGAATTTCATGTTTGATTCATTCTTTCAAGGACATCCTGTTAGACACTAGAGGGGGGGTGATTAGGGTCTTGTGCTAATCTAATCCGATTTTATGCCAATTAAAACTAATTAATAAATTATTCTTACAAGATAGTTATACAATATGATATGAGCAAGAATATGCAATATGAACAAAGGGAAATATCCTAGCAATGAGATATGATATGAGATATATGCGAGGATATACAAATAACACAAGGGTAAACAATCTAAACTAGATAGTGGATAATATAAGCAACAAGCAATATACAAAGTCGATATAAGATATGACCATAAAAATAAGTGCGCCAATACAATCACAAACAAACGATATGTTCACGGAGTTCGGTCCTCACGACCTACGTCTCCGCTCCTCACCTCGAGGAGATCTCCACTATCATAAACGGATTTTTTACGCTCACCCGAATAATGTTTACACCATACACTCGGTTTTTCTAGCTAACCGAAAACTCTACAATCTCACACTATCACAACCGGGTTTTCTACGCTCACCCGAATAACGTTTATACCTCACAATATAGTTTTCTAGCTAACCAGAAACTCTACAAACTCACACTCTTGCAATCACACTTTACACCCTCTCAAGTGTTGGTCTCTAGCCCGTGTCTCCCTCAAGTGTTAGAAATTACAACTTACCTCTAGGCATTACTACCTACCTCACTCCTCTTGGGATGACCCCGTCTCTCACCACACACTCCTCTCGGTGTACAAGTGTATTACAAAATGATCTTCATAAATAGGCTCACAATACAACAAATGATTTGTTCTCTATAATAGATGAGAACACAATTAAGCTCACTCTCAATATCACAAACCCACAATCCAAATTATACTATGAATATAAATACAATAAGCTCAATGGTTGTGTGTGTAAGCAATGAGAAAATTAATTATAAACTCAATGTAAATCATAGCTTGATAAAAATGATAAACAACAAATAATTAATATAAAGCTAGTATTGAGTTTAGAAATTCTTCTTTGAAGAAACAAGATGGAGAGATGGATTAAAATGAAACTCAAACAATGTAGATGATCTCCTCCACTAGTAAGAAACTTTTTCACAAACAAACTCTTTTAAAACACACTAAACAAACTTTAAAACCCTTGTTAAACTTGTTTAAAACATTTCTTAAGTTTTTTGGAACTAAGGATATGTGGGGGTATTTATAGGATCCCCAAAGTTAAAAGAAAACAAGGCAAAAAGACCAAAAACCCAAAAATAGTACAGTCCGAAAATATAGTCGTTACAGTGTTATGAGTCGACTCAGTATTGTTCATGAGTCGACTCATAAGTAGCCGTTACAGGCTAAAAACCAACTTATGGGTTGACTCATAAAAATTATGAGTCGACTCGTCATGCATGGGTCGACGCATGAAGTCATGGGTCGACTCAGCAGAAATAAAACACACTTTCTAGCACAGTTTATGAGTCGACTTATGACAGACATGAGTCGACTTAACCTGATAGGTTAACTCATGATGTTGTGAGTCGACTCGGCAGAAACAAAATGTAAACTATACAATAGTTTATGAGTCGACTCAATACTATTCATGAGTCGACTCAAGATATGCACACTATCTATTTTAAACAGAAATCTGATTTTCAAACCTCTTTTAAAAATAGCAAATAAAAAATCAAAAAAAATATAAAACTTTAAAAAATGAATGTAAACATGATAATATACATGTTACAAAAACTAATTTTTAAAAAGGACCTCCCAAATGAAAGATATCGTTATTTTGCAAAATAGTCCAAAATATGAAAATGTAAACACGTGAGTTTTGATATTTTAGCTTAACCACGTTTTGAAACATTACAAAATGATTTTGTAGACTTAATAAAAGATGTATACAGTGAATGTTAAGTCTATAAACTAAAAACACAATACTTTTGAAAATACAATAGAATATGAAACAAATGAGATGTGTATAAATAAAATTCTTATTTCATATCTATAATACCAAAACAACTTATCCATATGTATAAACATTTTTTGGAATTTATTTGTAAAAACTTTATTTGTGGATAAAACCAAAATGTGTGTATATAAATAACTATATATAATAACCAAATACGTGTGTGTGTGTGTATACATGAGCTTAAAATATCTACACACAAGTATAAAACCTAAACTAAATTACCCAAGCTTGATGAAGGTCTTCAATGAGCTCAACTTGGTAATCTTGCGGATGAAGCTTGAACTTATATCTTTAACTTGAATTGTATTGCTTCATACCGATATTCCACCAACCTCCATTGGATATGATCGTGAGGTTCTATTCCATCTATCCTCCAACTTGTTGTTTGTCTACAATAAATAGATAAACACAAATACTAGACAAACAGCATTAGTCATAAATTGTTTGTTAAACATCATCAAAACAAGAAGGCCAAGACATCCACCTCTTCCAGGCCCTTCATGTTAGAGGAGCACGCATGCATCTCAAGTAGTACTTTGATTAGTTTCATGTTTATGTAAGAAACTATGTCATAAGTTGGTTTGTTTATTTATGTCACAAACTATGTAGTCGTTGCTTAAGATTTATGTATTATGTCGTAAGTTACTTTATGTGTTTAAGACTATGTACCAATTTGTGTTAATGTTGCTACTATGTTACTTTATGCTTAGTATGATTTATGCATTAGTATGTTGTGTTCATAAGCTAAATATTCTAAACAGAATATGACGATGAAAGTTATCGAACTATTGGTCTTTATCGCAAGTCTTTGCTTACCTATTTGGATGGGTGAAGTAATGGACTATGTTCACAATTTGGATGATCTATTTAAAGTGTTAGCTCATGAAGAAGAAATACTTGCATTTTAGAATAAATGTTCAATTTTTTCGCTAATGACAAAGGGGAAGAATGTTATCAAACATATTGATATATTATGCTATATTATGATATATATATGATTTTTAAGGATTCTAATATACTCTAATGCAGGGGAGTAAGTATATAATCTTTATAAGTGTTTAATTCTTTTGTGATATACTTACATGTGCATAAATTGTTTGTCATCATCAAAAGGGGAAGAATGTTGGATATATTGTCCCCAATATATAGTTTTGATGATAACAATTTATATATCATGTGTATTATTATGCACTAATATATCAATGCAGATATCAACATCAAATATGATCAAGATATGTGAACAAAGTGCAGGATGAGTTCAAGGCAACAAGAAGTAAAGAAGAAGAAGTGCACATACGTCATAATGTAATTTTTATATTTTCTTTACTTAGATTTATTGTACAAGCCTTGATCACTCACAACACATACACATATAGTTTTTAGAACACACTAATACATGCTTAGTGTGTGGTTAACAATAGAAACCCCTTATGTTAACCATTAGAGTTTATAGATAAAGAATGAGTCTCAAAATACTTCATATATCTCATATTTACCCCTTAATAGTTGACTAATGAGAATAGTAGTGGACTACTAAAGCCTTAGTCAAAATATTAGTTTCTATCATTTTATAGTGTAGTCGTGTGACGCCCCTGGGTTCACACAAGGCTGCAGTCCAAGGTGAAACCAAGAAATGTCAAACCTGCCATGCACCACACCGTGCAGTAACATGTTTCACCATCACAATTAACATCTATCTAGTAGAATCAATAACAGGTGTAGGTACAAAAGCAAGTAAAAGATAATACACGAAGGGCTGATGAAATGATAGTGATCAAATAAACATCTCATCATCCATCAAATGGAAGTATATAGTCAATGACTGAATAAATAAACTGGAGTAGTCAATAAGTCTCAAATACAAATATCTGACAAGAATGAATAAGGAACTTAGCCTTTACAAATTCTAGAATAATACCCTCAAATGTCTAACCACACTACAGTGGAGCCCAAAGAAAAATAATACATAGCTAGAAAGTAAAGCTGAACACTAAAGTGGTCCGCTATCAACCTGCGACACTCCGTGCTCCTGGCTCGTGACCTGAAAAGGGGGAGAGACAACGAGCGTCAAAGCGCTAGCGAGTAACATCACAACCAACCCTAAGGGAAAAGGGCTCGTTGTATAGGAAAATACAGATAATATATAATAGATCTAAAATCATTGATCTCACTGAAGAGGGTCTTAGTATTTAGAAGTTTACAACACGAGAATAGGTACGTCGAGCGAAATAATCCAAACAAGGAAACCCTCATGTATATACCTCATATCTCAAATTTATAAACTCCTAAATACTAAACCCAAGGTTCTAATACAGTAACAATAATAGAAGAAAAACAACAAACACCAGGGCATAATTACAGTACTGTGACATAGCCAACATGAATATCATGTCATTACTTGCATGAATATCATGTCTAAATCTACATAAGTGTCAATACCAAATCTACATAATTATCATGTCATGAACTGCTGTATAATAGTCACATGCAGGGTTAAGAACTATATCCGAAACAGGAAACATATATTTTAGTTTTCAATCTCATGGAATAAGCGGCAATTGTCCAACACGAGGACTGAGAGGGATTATAGTCCAACACGAGGACTTCTATGGATTATAGTCCAACACGAGGACTGTGGAAAATATTCAGATATCGCTATGATACATGTAGTGAAAACCACTTATCAATCTCACCACTAAATCAGCATATAAGTCTTAAATTTATACCCCATGTCATCTATCATGGACACATAGTGGGACTAATAACCCAGGTCAGATAATCCAAACAAACCCCCGAATATGAGTAAAAATACTCAAATACACCAAAACTGGAAAAATGCTACAGAGGGTTCGGCGGTCGACCGATCCGGTCGATCGAACTCTGACACGAGCTTGGCGGTCGACCGCTAGGCATCTCGGTCGACCGACCAGACGTCGCGGTCGACCGAATAAACGTCGCGGTCGACCGAACAAATGTCGCGGTCGACCGAACAAACATCACGGTCGACCGAAGCTCTAAAACGAGCTCAGCGGTCGACCGATCCGGTCGACCGCCAAGCGAACAGAAACCCAAAGCTGGGTTTCTGTCAGCTTGAAACCTGAAACAAAATTTTGTTAAACAAAACCCAGATTTTATGAAACGTTATAGATCAGTAAAATCGCGAATATAACCATTAAAACTTTGCCACCAAGATCCCATAAATGTATAAATATGATTTAATCATAGTTAACAATAAAAACGGGGTTTTTACTCCTTTCTTAGATATTTTCAGATCTAGATCTGTTATCAGAAACGTTGGTAAGTTTTTTAAAATAGATAAAATCCCAAATCCATATTCTATGCCATAATAATCTATTAGTTATTCTAAAATACGAATTTGGATCCATAAAAACCAATAAAAACTCAGTTCTTGACATTAAAATGAAAGGGGTGGGGGTTGGGTGAGAAATTACTCGCCTTGGGTGTTGACGGATGCCCTAGATCTGCAATAGGTTGATTCCCTTCGCTGGAATTCCAGAATCCCGCTGAAAATCCTCAAGAACTCCCCCAAATCACCAAATCCAAATTAGGGTTTTGAGAGGAGAGAGAAAAGGGGGCTAGGGTTTACGTCTGAGGTGAAGAGAAGCTCTCCTGGGTTGAGTTGGTATAAATACTAATACCCTAACCCGACCCGAAACCCAATAGACCAAAACTAAAACCCGAACCTAGAAAACAAATTGACCACTGATCGGTCGACCGGTACGGTCGACCACCACGGTCGACCGCGCCGGTCGACCGCTCAGCACAAAATTGCCTGCTGGGATTAAAATTCTTAGTCTGGAAAATATAACTCGATTCCTCTCACATATACACACTTGTTAGGTTTTCAAACACAGATAATTACATCCATCTGACATATATATGTATATATATATGATTATTCATCCTAAGGGAATTATTTATTATTAATAATTCACACATATATATTATAGAAATTTTTGAGGTTTTACATTCTTCCCCCCTTAAAAGAATTTCATCCTCGAAATTCGGAATTCGTACAAACTTTGAAATATGAACTCTTATATAACCTTATCGAGATATTTACGCTTAACGATCTAAAATGATAATATTCTCGCTCAAATCCTAATCTAGTGGAACTAGTACATCGGGCGAAAAATCCAAACAAGGAACCCCCCATACATATACCATGTGTTCCAAAAGATTAAAAATTAAGCGAAAGTATTCTCATTATAGCGTTAAATGTAAACATAACCAAAGATATGCACATAAGTTATGACATGAAATCAAAATAAGAATTTATTTACCTGCTCAACCAAATGTGGGTAGTCACGACGCATGTCCTCCTCGCGCTCCTAAGAAATCTCCTCAATGCCTCCTCGGTTCCACTGAACTTTCACCAAGGGAATTACCTTGTTTCTAAGCCTCTTGTCCTCTTTGGCAAGAATACAAACCGGAATCTCAATAGTGGTCAAATCATCCTGAAGTGCGATCTCCGGTGCATCCAATACTCGCTGCTGCTCCTCATCATGCAAATGCTTCTTGAGCATAGAAATATGGAACACGTTGTGTATACTAGACATAGATGCGGGAAGATCTAGTCTGTATGACACGGCTCCAATGCGCTCTAGAATCTGAAAAGGCCCAATATATCTCGGTGCAAGCTTTCCTCGCCTCCCGAATCGCTGCACGCCTTTCATAGGCGATACCTTAAGCATGACCAAATCTCCAATCTGAAACTCTAGGGGTCTCCGCCTCTTATCTGCATAGCTCTTCTGCCGACTCTAAGCGGCTAAGATCCGCTCTCTGATCAAGGCTATCTTCTCAGTAGTCTGCCTCACTAGCTCTGGTCTAAGCATCAAGCTGTCCTCCGGCTCGGCCCAACATATCGGTGATCTACAAGGTCTCCCATACAATGCTTCATACGGGGCCATACCGATCGTCGCTTGATAACTATTGTTATAAGCGAACTCTACCAGTGGAATATGATCCTCCCAACTGCCTTAGAAGTCAATGACACATGCCCACAACATGTCCTCCAACACCTGATTCACCCTCTCCGTCTGGCCATCCGTCTGGGGGTGGAATACACTGCTATAAGATAGTGTGCTGCCGAATGAGTCCTGGAAACTCCTCCAAAAATGTGAAGTAAACATCGATCCTCGATCCGACACGATCGTGTCCGGTACTCCGTGAAGTTGAACTATCTCCCGAATAAAGATCCTCGCATAAGTCTCAGCTGTATAAGTGGTCCTCACCGGAATGAAATGAGCTGACTTCGTCAATCGGTCTACTATCACCCACACAGAATCATTCCCCTTCTTTGACTTCGGCAACCCCACAATAAAATCCATAGAAATGCCTGCCCACTTCCACTCTGGAATGGGTAAAGGCTGAAGTGTCCCTGCTGGTCTCTGATGCTCTGCCTTCACCTGCTGACAGGTAAAACATCTAGCCACATAGTCTGCAATCTCTCTCTGCATGCCACTCCACCAGAAACGCCTCTTCAGGTCCTTGTACATCTTGGTAGTCCCTGGATGTACTGTGTACCGAGTACGGTGTACCTCATCAAATAACTCCCTCTTCAGCTCTGCACTAGCTGGCATAACCAATCTACCCTTCATCCGTAGACCTCCATCTGTTCCAATGGTCCAGTCCGCCTTAGGCTCTTTGGAAATCTCCCCCTTACGGGTTTGAATCCAAGAGTCTTCCAACTGTGCCCCGACAACCCTGTCACTCCAAAATGGCTGCACTGACATAGCTCCCAAAAATGCACTGGTTCCTCCAATCTCGGGTCTAAAATCAAACTGACTTAGAGTGGTAAGATCTCTGTACAAAGAGCACCTCAAAGCCGCAACCCGATGTCGACGCTTCCTACTCAAAGCATCTGCTACGACGTTCGCCTTCCCTGGATGATACTGAATCGCGAACTCGTAGTCCTTGATAAACTCAATCCACCTCCTCTACCTCTGATTGAGTTCCTTCTGAGAAAAGAGGTACTTCAGACTCTGATGGTCTGTGAATAGCTCAAACTGCACTCCATACAAGTAGTGCCTCCATGACTTCAGTGCAAACACCACGGCTGCTAACTCCAAGTCATGAGTGGGGTAGTTCTGCTCATGCACCCTCAACTGCCGTGAGATATAGGCTACCACCCTCTGAGTCTGCATCAGTACGCCTCCTAAGCCTGCCAACGACGCATCTGTATACACAACGAATGTCCTGTCGCTGCTCGGAATGGTCAGAACTGGCGCTGTAGTCAGCTTAGCCTTCAAAATATCAAAGGCCTCCTGACACTCCATGTTCCATATGAAAGGTACACCCTTCTTCGTAAGGCGTGTAATCGGTGTCACAATCTTCGAGAAGTCCTGAATGAACTTCCTGTAATATCTAGCTAAACCCAAAAAACTACGGATCTCTGACACCATCTTCGATGGCTCCCAATCAAGAACTACCGTGACCTTAGCTGGGTCCACTGCTATACCCTCTCTACTGATGACGTGGCCAAGAAATCTGACTTCTGAAAGCCAAAACTCACACTTGCTGAACTTAGCATACAACTGGTGCTCCTGAAGGGTCCTCAACGCTATCCGTAGATGCTCCTCATGATCTGCCTCCGATCTCGAGTAAATGAGAATATCGTCGATGAAGACGATCACAAACTGGTCTAAGAAGGGACGGAAAACCCGGTTCATCAAATCCATGAATACCGCGGGTGCATTGGTCAACCCAAATGGCATGACCAAGAACTCGAAGGACCCATATCGAGTAAGAAAGGCGGTCTTGGGAACATCCATCTCCCGAACCCACAACTGATGATAGCCCGAACGAAGATCAATCTTTGAGAAATACTGCGCTCCCTGCAACTGGTCAAACAAGTCATCAATCCTAGGTAGTGGGTACCTATTCCGGATAGTGACCTTGTTCAACTCTCTATAATCTATGCATAACCTCATACTACCATCCTTCTTCTTCACGAAGAGGTCCGGCGCGCCCCACGGAGAATGACTCCGACGAATAAAACCCTGAGCTAATAGCTCATCTAACTGGGTCTGCAGCTCTCTCATCTCAGCTGGTGCCATGCGATAGGGTGCGCGGGATATCGGGGCTGTGCCTGGCTGCAACTCAATACAGAACTCGACCTCTCTCACAGGAGGTAACCCAGGTATGTCCTGAAAGACATCCTGATAATCTGAGACAACTCTAGTCTCCAATAACTCGGCTCCCTGATCCCGTCGCATCACCTCCTCGATGTACGCCAAAAATGACTCCGCAAATCGGTTGCCCTGAGAGGTAGCTACAATCATCTCGGACCCATCGGACGCTTGCAACTTGACTGTCTTCGCAAAGCAGTCAATACTAATATGGTAGGAAGACAACCAATCCATACCAAGGATGACATCGAACTCGGACATATGCAACATTATCAAATCCACTATGAACTCCGACTCGTCTAGACTGACGGTACACCTCCTACAAACGCTCTCCAGAAGCGATACCTCACCTAAAGGGGTGGAAACAGATAGAGGGGTGTCTAGGGGCTGAGTTACGAGCTGGAGTCTAGTCATAAATGCATGCGAGATGAATGAATATGAAGATCCCGAATCGAAAAGAATACGGGCGGGAAGAGAGTTCACAAAGAACGTACCCTCCACTACAGCTCCGCTAGCGCCATGATCACGAGGAACCACTGCATATACCCTGCCCGTGGCTGAAGATTGCTCTGCTGATGGTGCTGGAGAATAGGGGATAATCTGTCCCTAAGAAACATCCTGAACTGCCCGACTCTGTCCCTCAGTCCTCTGAGCTGCTGTCGGTGCCTCGAGCCTGTTCTGCTGGCCCTAACCTCTGCCCTGCTGGCGCTGCTGCTGCTGCTGGTTCGGACCCTTGCCCTGCTGGGCTCCTGCTGGTGCGCTACGGTACTCCGATGTATTATGCCCGACCTTGTGACAGTTAAAACAAGACCCCTGGAACTTGCTGTGCCGATGCGCTCTCTGATCCTGCTGGGGTCCCTTCTTATAAGGGCCCTGATGCTGCTGCTGGTGCCCAAAAAAAGCTCTCTTGTTCTTTCTCTTCTCCCCGCTCTGTCCTGTATTGGCCTTTCCTTCCTTGTCTCTCTGGAACATGGAAGTCTCAATCTCCTGAGAAGTAGCAGCCTCAGCTACCTCCCTGACTGAATAAAATCTCCTCGACACGAGGTACCGTCGGAGATTAGGGTGAAGCCCAGCCAAGAACATTTGAGCCTGACGCTCTCCTATCTGCCACATGCCCGTGAAATGCAATAGCTCTATGAACCGGCTCTCAAAATCAGCCACTGACATGTCCCCCTGAGTCAATCAGGACAACTCAAGCTCCTTCCCAGTCCGTGCTGCAGAAGAAATGTACTTCCCATCGAAGAAATACATAAAGTCCTCCCATGTGAGGGTCAGCCTCTGCTCTAGAGTGAACTGGAGTCGGTACCACCTCCCGGCATCTCCCTTCAGGCTGTAGGATGTCAGTCTCTGCTTCTGGACTGAATCTACACCGAGTATGTTGAGGATATTGCTCACATCCTCCTTCCACTTATGGGCTGCAAGAGGGTCTGGTGACCCCTGGAACTCCGGTGCCCTCATCTTCTGGTACCTCTCCACTATACGAAGCCAAGTCTCCTGCTCCGTGGCCCTGTCTGGTACTGCTAAAGGAATGGCTGCAGGCGTGGCCTCAAGGGGTCTCTCTCTAACAGGAACGGCTGATATCCCCTGCTGCTGAGCTACTGGTGGTGGTGGTGGCGGTGTCGGTGGTGCTATATGAGTCGTCACCAACTCCTCAATAGCTGTCATACGAGCGATAAGAGGGGCCATAAGGTCCACCAGATACTGAGGAGCCTGCTGCGGCTCGGGTGGAGTCTGCTGGGGCTCGGACTGAGCTGGCTGCTGCTCAGGTGGAGTCTACTGTGACTCTGCCTGGCTAGCTCTCCTGGTACGGGGTCTACCTCGTCCTGCCATCTCTCTCCTCTCTGGTGAGAAGAATAAAAATTCATGAGTCAAATAGGCCTTGTAAATAACGTATCGCATTGAAATTTTCACAACATATAGTATTCATACAAATACTTTGAATCTATATAAAATAGTTGTCATAATAAAAAAAAAATTCTCAAATTTTGAGATATACGCATATATTGTCCTCACCCATACTAGGAAATCCTTTCGGACTCTATACATGAATCCTAAGAAACTCTATCCTACCTCCACGACTCGACACAGGATGATCCTAAGGATACTGGAACTAGAGCTCTGATACCAACTGTGACGCCCTTGGTTTCACACAAGGCTGCAGTCCAAGGTAAAACCAAGAAATGTCAAACCTACCATGCACCACACCGTGCAGTAACATGTTTCACCATCACAATTAACATCTATCTAGTAGAATCAATAACAGGTGTAGGTACAAAAGCAAGTAAAAGATAATACACGGAGGGCTGATAAAATGATAGTGATCAAATAAACATCTCATCATCCATCAAATGGAAGTATATAGTCAATGACTGAATAAATAAACTGGAGTAGTCAATAAGTCTCAAATACAAATATCTGACAAGAATGAATAAGGAACTTAGCCTTTACAAATTCTAGAATAATACCCTCAAATGTCTAACCACACTACAGTGGAGCCCAAAGAAAAATAATACATAGCTAGAAAGTAAAGCTGAACACTAAAGTGGTCCGCTATCAACCTACGACACTCCGTGCTCCTGGCTCGTGACCTGAAAAGGGGGAGGGACAACGAGCGTCAAAGCACTAGCGAGTAACATCACAACCAACCCCAAGGGAAAAGGGTTCGTTGTATAGGAAAATACAGATAATATATAATAGATCTAAAATCATTGATCTCACTGAAAAGGGTTTTAGTATTTAGAAGTTTACAACACGAGAATAGGTATGTCGAGCGAAATAATCCAAACAAGGAAACCCTCATGTATATACCTCATATCTCTAATTTATAAACTCCTAAATACTAAACCCAAGGTTCTAATACAGTAACAATAATAGAAGAAAAACAACAAACACCAGGGCATAATTACAGTGCTGTGACATAGCCAACATGAATATCATGTCATTACTTGCATGAATATCATGTCTAAATCTACATAAGTGTCAATACCAAATCTACATAATTATCATGTCGTGAACTGCTGTATAATAGTCACATGCAGGGTTAAGAACTATATCCGAAATAGGAAACATATATTTCAGTTTTCAATCTCATAGAATAAACGGCAATTGTCCAACACGAGGACTGAGAGGGATTATAGTCCAACACGAGGACTTCTATGGATTATAGTACAACACGAGGACTGTGGAAAATATTCAGATATCGCTATGATACATGTAGTGAAAACCACTTATCAATCTCACCACTAAATCAGCATATAAGTCTCAAATTTATACCCCATGTCATCTATCATGGACACATAGTGGGACTAATAACCTAGGTCAGATAATCCAAACAAACCCCCGAATATGAGTAAAAATACTCAAATACACCAAAACTGGAAAAATGCTACAGAGGGTTCGGCGGTCGACCGATCCGGTCGATCGAACTCTGACACGAGCTTGGCGGTCGACCGCTAGGCATCTCGGTCGACCAACCAGACGTCGCGGTCGACCGAATAAACGTCGCGGTCGACCGAACAAACGCTACGGTCGACCGAACAAACATCGCGGTCGACCGAAGCTCTAAAACGAGCTCAGCGGTCGACCGATCCGGTCGACCGCCAAGCGAACAGAAACCCAAATCTGGGTTTCTGTCAGCTTGAAACCTGAAACAAAATTTTATTAAACAAAACCCAGATTTTATGAAACGTTATAGATCAGTAAAATCGCGAATATAACCCTTAAAACTTTGCCACCAAGATCCCATAAATGTATAAACATGATTTAATCACAGTTAACAATAAAAACGGGGTTTTTACTCCTTTCTTAGATATTTTCAGATCTAGATCTGTTATCAGAAACGTTGGTAAGTTTTTTAAAACAGATAAAATCCCAAATCCATATTCTATGCCATAATAATCTATTATTTATTCTAAAATACGAATTTGGCTCCATAAAAACCAATAAAAACTCAGTTCTTGACATTAAAATGAAAGGGGTGGGGGTTGGGTGAGAAATTACTCGCCTTGGGTGTTGACGGATGCCCTAGATCTGTAATAGGTTGATTCCCTTCGCTGGAATTCCAGAATCCCGCTGAAAATCCTCAAGAACTCCCCCAAATCACCAAATCCAAATTAGGGTTTTGAGAGGGGAGAGAAAAGGGGGCTAGGGTTTACGTCTGAGGTGAAGAGAAGCTCTCCTGGGTTGAGTTGGTATAAATACTAATACCCTAACCCGACCCGAAACCCAATAGACCAAAACTAAAACCCGAACCTGGAAAACAAATTGACCACTGATCGGTCGACCGGTACGGTCGACCGCCACGGTCGACCGCGCCGGTCGACCGATCAGCACAAAATTGTCTGCTGGGATTAAAATTCTTAGTCTGGAAAATATAACTCGATTCCTCTCACATATACACACTTGTTGGGTTTTCAAACACAGATAATTACATCCATCTGACATATATATGTATATATATATGATTATTCATCCTAAGGGAATTATTTATTATTAATAATTCACACATATATATTATAGAAATTTTCGGGGTTTTACAAGTCGACTAATACATATTGTAGTCGACTATTAAAGACTTAGACAGAATTCCAGTTTCTGTGAAATTACAATGTGGTCGACTACTAGGAGTTATAGTCGACTATTAAGAGTCAGTTTAGAATTCCAGAAACTTTGTCTTTATAATATAGTCGACTAATGACCATAGTAGTTGATTACTAAGAAATAATCTAACTTCACAGAATCTGTTTTGACTCGGTGTAGTCGATACTACGCATTATAGTCGACTATAGATACAGTTTTTTTTAGATTTCAGAATTTGCATTTATGATTGTTTATAGCCGTTTGTGCACGTTATTTAAATTTAAAAAAGTTTTCTTTTCAAGGGCTATAAATAGATTTTAAGTTCAGAAATTTGCATCAATTATACATACATATAAGATCAAGCTTTTGTGCAAATTCAAGAGTTAAAAATTCAGATTTTCAGTCTAAGTGTTCATAAAAGTGATTTCTGAGATTGCCATTGATCTTCATCATACGTACAAAGAGTTTAGATATTAATAAAAGATTAAAAGAGTTCCTAAGCAACTGCTGCACAACACCTATACTTCAAGGCTTATAGAAATTGTGTTCTTTCATCAAAGAAGGTTACTCTCGGGTGTGAGAGGTGATCTCATGGTTTAGAGATTGTTTCAATTTGCATGGTCTTGCAAATTGGCCAGGTTTGCTTTTGATTTTGTAATAGTTTTTTAAAATCATAGTGGAACTCTCAAGCAGGATTTGCTTAGGGACTGGATGTACAACTGGATGGTGGAACCAGTATAAATGTTTTATGTTTGTGATTGCTCAAATTTCTGTAATTATTACTATTCTTTGCTTGCAATTTATAATCTTCTTTGCAAATTTTTAAAGGAACACTATTCACCCTCCTCTAGTATTTAGTGTGTATTGGATCAGATCCTGCACTTGGTATCAGAGCATGGTGAATGTAATGACCGTGAATTTTCGATACTAGTTAAAATATTTTTTGGTATTTTAAAATATTTAATTATTCACAAGTTATAATGTATATGTCTGTTGGTCAGCTTAATTGTAAGTACGATCAATTGTTTACCTGTAAATGTGACTATTAATGGCCTTGTATTAAAATTGTCTAGGACTTATCTCTGGCCATGTATCATTATGGTGGATGGCCTTTATATCTATGTATTTTATTTCATTCTTGTGTCGGCTATACACATTGTTTCCTCCAAATTGTGGAGAGGTACCGACTTTATCCTTGTAGGCAGTTTTGCCGTTTTCACTAAAATAGGGAGGAGAGATTAATGTCCTGATTTATTAATAACCCCAATTTGATCTCCTCTATAGCTAAGATGATTTGTTTGGACTCTTTCTTTCATTCTATTTCTCCATTATCCGAAATTAGACTCAAAGTCGCTTTCTCGTTTCCTGCACCAACCTACCTTCAATTGAACTAGACCTTGAGATTCTTCTCCATTGACGACGTAGGATTTCTCATTTGTGACGCAAGAAAGACTCGACCCTTCGTCACTAAACGCCGCAAATCTTGCCCTCCTCTTGTTATTCGCTTCACAAAGATTTCCCAAACTCACAAATTAGGGTTAGGGTTTTGAGAGGGAAAGTGGCTACTATTAGGGTTCAGAGATTATGATGAAAACGAAGAAATTTTTGTGGAAACATGTATATATACACTTATATGCAATTGGGTCAAAAACCAATCCGAAACTAAAGCCCAGAATTCATGCTCATCGGTCGACTGGTTGTGAAAATTGGTTGATTGATAACTATACATTAGTCGATTGGTCGTTTCCATCGGTCAACCGACTAGAACGAAAGTCTAACTTACAATTTTGATATATCAGTGCATTATACTCACATATATGTACGTATTGGATCTCAAATCGATTACTAACACACTTATTCATCTCAAAATAGTATCAACCATAACAAAAATCATTTAATATTTTTCATAATTTACGGGGTTTTACATCAACTAACAAGGCTTTCTTTAACACTTCTCCATATGTTGGGAGTTCAAATGCATTGATTGTCTTCCGAATGTCCAGTCGAAGCCCTTTTTTGAATCGATGAGCTCAATGCTCTTCCTTACCCAATAAATGAGTAGCTAATTTTGATAGATAAGTAAACTCCTCTTCATATTCAGCAGCCGTCTTATACCTTGCTCCAATTTCTGAAATTCTTGCTCTTTTTGCTTGTGAACTGTTGAGGGAAAATACTTTTCATAAATTTTTTTAAATTCCTCCCATGATATCTTGTATTCATTCTCACCTAACGTCCTAACCTACATCTACCACCACCCGTAAGCACGGTCTTTTAACATGTACACCACATAATCAACCTTCTCCTCTTCAGGGTATTTCATGTATGTGAAGACCTTTTCTATTTCTGTGATCCAATGCTCAGCAATCATAGGATCAGTTGTTCCCTTAAAACTAGGTGGAGATAGTTTCTTGAATTGCCCCATGCAGCTTCTTAATTTTGAGTGGTCCTCGTTCTGACCATTCATCCGATTACAATCGATCTGATCTTGTTGTCTAGTGACTGCAGATGTTACTGCTTGTAGTAGTTCCATCAGTGCATTGTTGTTTGTTGAGTTTCCTGAGGTGGACGCACAAGCAATTCTAGATCTTATCATTTCACTTATCGTTTGATTAAGATCCTTATCTCCGTTAGGAGGGGTTTGCTCATTACCTGAAGCCATATCTCCCTATAAATAATAAAATATTTGGGTCAACTATTATACAAGAGATAATTTCTAAGCTCATCACATATATGCAATTCAAGTAATTAAAAATTTAATCATTATCCAAATAGTAACACAAATCGGTATTACAAGCCAAAAGTATAGTATTGATATTCACATTTTAGTTCATACACATATGCGAGTATATGGGTTTAAATATATACATGTTTTTCTACCAAAAATCTTATATATACCAAAGGGTAACTAAGTAAATCCATGCACTATTCTTACAAAATTGTGCTACCGACTAAAATCTACTCCGTTGAGGAAGAGGAGCTATTACATCTAGACTCCTTCTCGGTTGGCTCGGTCTCCTCCGAAACCTGGCTACCAACAAAATCAAACATTGGATCTAGATCGATACCATTAGTCCATCCTTCAAGATCAAGGTCTGCACCCATACCCAGGATATTCGACTCACCCTCAGAGGAGACAAGTTCTTGGTCATCATTAGAAATCTTGTCTACATGAGACTCCATACTAGAGGGGTCAGATGAAATCTTACTGATTTTAGAGGGTGAGGACTCTATATGTAACTTCTACCACTTGCTCATGCTCATCAATGGGATTATTCTTGTACTCGGAAGAATCTACTGATATGATCTCTATTGACTCTGTATCAGAGAAATCTGTCATCTCACAATCAGCCAAAATCTCCTCTGGGTTAGTCTCGTTAGAATCATACTCCCAGTCGTTTTGGTTGGGTTCCCAAGATCTATCTATTAGCTAGAATGAGTATCAGAGGAACTGGTTGATGAATGTGTCCCCGCCATCCTACAAAAGAGGACCATCCATTAGCATACTAAAGTGAAAGAACAAAAATAAAGTAAATGAAATAAAATAAATACGTATTAAGAAATACTAGAAAGTTATAAAATGAAATAAGGTCAACTAAATCCCATATGTACCCTCCTTAAATATGTAAAATGCTTACTATGAAACATTTATATGCATACACTTATATACATATGTATACAGACATATATGTCACATAATTGATCCATACTATAACACTCACCTAGCGCATATACACTATAATAACATGCCCTACAAGGCTTCTAACATCGAAAACCTGGGCTCTGATACCATCTTACTGTCACGCCCCGAAACTGCAGCAAAAATTCATAAATGCAGATTACATGACAGCAGCGACCCATGCACAAGACAAGTCTTATGTACGAGTCAAGCCTGACACTTCATATCATATAGTTTATCATAAAATATTTATAAACCTGCTGATGATAGAAGTTCAAAGCAACTATATATATGTATATAATCGGTACTTACAACCCACAAGCTCACCGTTATAAGCAATTTACTAAATAAAGCACATTGTCGACTTTATGTAACATCAAAAAGGAGGCTTTTCATATAATGCCTCCCAGCAAGCTCTACAACCAAAAGTTTAGCTATTATGCAGCTACGCCAAATCTAAAAATTTTAAAAACATCGGGGTGAGCTAGGGCTCAGTGAGAACATTTCTCACCAAAATTCCTAGATAACTAATAAAATAATAATAAGAATAATTACCAGAAATAACAAATTATATGTTTTGCACCAGAGATTTAAAAATAGCAAAATACAATCCAAAATCGTAATATTGTCATCTTCAAGAAAAAATACAACAGTTATATTTTCTTTCTTATGTGCAACTAAATATATTGTAATATTTTTTAGAATCAGACCTTTTTTAATCGAAGTAAACATTAAGAAAGAAAAATAACTACTAAATTATACAAGACCAGAGGATTATTATTTTCTCAATTTCACAGTCAATTGTTAGTATACTAAATCTCGATAAGTCATTCGTGAATATGAAAATCATGTCATAGGTCACACTAAGGCTACAAATTATAGCCCAATGCGTAAAACACATCACATAACATATAATTCCTACGAATCAAATGCACCTAACACTGCCATAGGTTACTGGCCAAATACAGAGGGGCCAGAATAAATTTAAGAAGGACCAAATACAGAAGGGTCAAATAAGGTGCATTCACCATATGACAGGCCGAACACTCCATAGTGGACTTTTTAAGGATTTAAAAACATCGAGAATCACTTGTCAAATCAGAAATACCTTGCTTATCAGAATTTAAAAATATTTTCAAATGAAATGGTCGAGGGTAAAACTCATCATCCTAGTTAAAACAGTTTATGGATTTTACTTTTCTTTATTTTTATCAGATATTAAGTCACAAAAAATCTTTGAATCCATTAAACTATCGAAACATGTTCAAAATATTTTTTTCTTCAAAAGCTTTCAAATAAAATAATTCTCACAATTATTTGAAATCACATAAGAACCAAATTCATTTTTCCATAGTTCATATAAAATCAAATTGATTTTTCATATCGTGTACGAAATCATCGTCATATTATGGCTTATGCCACAACAGAATTAGATCAAATCACCTTAACTTTATGTACATGAAAATAATATATTATTTATTTTTTGATCACAAGGTAAATCAAATATAACAATTATGCAATTTAACATTATAAAATACTAGTGAGAAATAAACTTACCTCTAGTGGAAACGACTTCTTCAAAATTTTACTCCTCTGGATATCAACAAGATCCTATAATACAAGATATAAGACTAATATTAATTCAGAACAAACATATATTATATTATAATCACTGCAAGTTTAGAATCAATCGGATCAAATAATAGTTTATCTATGAATAGGTTTCATGTAGGCTTATTTACTAATTTTAGCAAATTACCTAGTTTAATTCTTAACTAAGCTTGAGTTTTCTGGGTCTGATTACAATTTACTAAAAAATAGGGTCCTCACGAATATTTTTATTCCTCTTTATCTTTTGGACCTATATACAAACTAAAAATCTTTCAGGGGTCCCAAAAAAGTTAGATATTTTACTTTAAATCCTTTTTTCTCTCTCATTTATCTCTTTCTACCTGTTCCTCTTCTCTTCTCTGTTCACCTTAACTTTATGTACATGAAAATAATATATTATTTATTTTTTGATCACAAGGTAAATCAAATATAACAATCATGCAATTTAACATTATAAAATACTAGTGAGAAATAAACTTACCTCTAGTGGAAACGACTTCTTCAAAATATTACTCCTCTGGATATCAACAAGATCCTATAATACAAGATATAAGACTAATATTAATTCAGAACAAACATATATTATATTATAATCACTGCAAGTTTAGAATCAATCGGATCAAATAATAGTTTATCTATGAATAGGTTTCATGTAGGCTTATTTACTAATTTTAGCAAATTACCTAGTTTAATTCCTAACTAAGCTTGAGTTTTCTGGGTCTGATTACAATTCACTAAAAAATAGGGTCCTCACGAATATTTTTATTTCTCTTTATCTTTTGGACCTATATACAAACTAAAAATCTTTCAAGGGTCCTAAAAAAGTTAGATATTTTACTTTAAATCCTTTTTTCTCTCTCATTTATCTCTTACTACCTGTTCCTCTTCTCTTCTCTGTTCGTTTCTTTCTTATTTTCCTACTTTTTTCAGTTGGACATCAGAGGCATCTCTCTCCCTCTCTCCCTCTATCTCTTCTTCTGGCGACAGGGAATCGCCGACGGTCAGGAGTGGCTGACGACAAAACCCCCGTCGGATCTGGGTTAGTATTTCTCTCTCTCTCTCTCTCTCTCTCTCTCTCTCTCTCTCTCTCTCTCTTACTAAGATACTAATATTTATAAAATCAATTACACAAATCATTAGCAAAATATCAAAACATCATTCTATTAGGTTTATTTGACAAATTTATTTTTTCTAAATCAAGAAATTTCAGATCCATCATGAGCATTGGGTTATACTTCAATTGATTTTGAACTTGGGGTGTTGTTCAAGTTTCCTTCTTCTCCTCTCCTATTCCTCCGTTCTCCAAATTGTTCGATTTATGATTTCGAAATGAGGAGGTAAGTTGTGAGAGATGGAGGACTGATGGGTTCTTAGCTGCTAGGGATTTCATAGGGCTAAGTTTTTTTACCCGAATTTGCTCCCCATTTCCTTCCTATATATTTTACTGTGAGGCGGTGAGAAACACCGATAGGGGGAGGTAGTGAGAAACACCGATAGGGGGAGGTAGTGAGAAACACCGATAGGGGGAGGTAGTGAGAAACACCAACATAAGATTATTTATTTATTTATTTATTTATTTATTAAATATCTTTTATCATTTTTTTATCTGGGGCTATTACAGGAGTGCTTATAGTGGGTTAGAAAGTCCTACCTAGGATGCTAGGTAGTGGAGGTAGCCTGAGAGTTGAACCACTATATATATATTTGTGCACTCTATGATTTGCTTCTTGCCTATTCCTTTAGTTTTAGTACCTCATTCTATGATTGCCATGCGTAGTTCTGCTGAAGTTTATGTAGATTGTTCCATAAAATCATCCATAGTGCGTCTATATATATATATATATATATATATATAT
>BQKN01066442.1:45710-71030 GCA_022839385.1 Asparagus kiusianus
CTCACACTTGGGTATATATATACACTATATATATACCCAAAACAAATTCATTGCAACTATGATTCAGTTTTTTTTTTTTTTTTGAATGAAAATAGGGCATACTGCCCTATCATGTAACTATGATTCAGTTGCCCTTCCTCTTCCTCTCTAAACTCAATAATCTCGATAGATTGAGCAAGATTTTTTGGTGAATAGGTGATGCAGTTGTAGGTTAGTGGGCCAGATAAAAAAAGAGAATGAGGATGTTCCTTACTGCAATGTTTATGTCATGCACCTTAATATTATGTGTGTATGTGGTTTATATAGTTGAGTTTACTGTTTTTGGAGCATGTCATTGGTGATAATGATCCTAAACCATGCTCCCTAAATGATTTACACAAATATATATCGACACATAAGTTACCAGCAAAAGACTTATTTGACTAGTAAATTTATATCAGGCATAAATCTGCTAGACAAAGTACCGTGCATATGTGCATAGATATCCAAGTCCTAGTTTTCTGAAAGCAACACATTCTTTACAACAGAAGGTCGTACGACTGTAGCATAAATTACAAGAAAAAGTTGGTACTTTATCATAGGACATTTTCCCCACAATAACAAGATATGAAAACAAGCAAAGATTGTTCTCCTTCTTATATGCCATATCCTCTGGTCACGATTCTCATTTCTATAGTTTTTACTTCTTAAATTTTGTTCAAATCAGCCGTGCAATTAAGGAAGTCTACTTTCAGATATTAGCATCCAAAACTAGCTTAAACTAGTCAGATTGTCTGACAACCACTTTCAGACTAGCATACGAGGCACTTGTCCACAAATCACTCCATCTTCACTCAGTGACCTGAACACCGAAGGTTGGAAAAATGAAGAGGTGTGGCTAGCTAAAGGGATATCTGGTATAGATTCATGACATAGCTGAATATTCTTTGCTGATGGGATTAGACCTATGACATAGCTGAATATTCTCTTAAAAGATGATAATTTTACAATTATTGCCCATATGCAATTTTTTATTGTCATGCAGCTATTTCAAAGTAGGGTGTTATTTCTATGTCTTGAGTTGTTTTTTCTTAGGACTTCATTAAATTTGCGTCCTGCTAAATATATATTCAGGATATATGTGTAATCTGTTTGCATGTTCAACTTTTAATGTGATAGGTTAAAAATGATAAATGATGGAAGGGATTCAATGATCCAACATAAATGTACAAGGGAAGAATTTGAGAGGAGAGAGGATGAGGAAATTATTATGGTAGTGGTCAGTTTTATAGTTGCTACCATTAGTGCTTGGTACTATACAAAGCACATGTTGAAGGAGAGTTCAAGAACAAACGAAGAAGAGGATGAAACGACATACCTTAGAAAGTCTTGGATTCGAACTCTTATTTGCAATGCAAATAATTGTGTTGAACAACTAAGGATGAATCCTCAAGTGTTTAAGAGGTTATGTGATGTTCTATGTACTAGAGGGGGATTAGTAGCATCAAGAAATGTCACGATTGGAGAAATTGTGGCTATGTTTTTGCATATTTTAGCTCATAATGTAAAAAATAGGACAAGCAAAACAAATTTTTATTGTTCAAATAAAATAATTAGTCGGCAGTTCCACAAAGTACTTCAAGCAGTCATGAAGATAGGAAGTCTCTATATTAGACAAGAATATACAAATCCTAATGAGAGAGACATGGAGAAGTGGAAATGGTTTGAGGTAACTATGGCTTCTTTTATTAAGGTTTTCATGTTTAATATTTTTGTTTAATAGAACTAAATTTAAGGTTGTGCAATTTTAGGATGCTATCGGGGCACTCGATGGGACTCATATCCAATTAACTATTCCCTTGGAAGATCAAAGTAGATATCGAAATAGAAAAGGAGAGACCAGTACAAATGTACTAGGTGTTTGTGATGCCAAATTGAGATTTTCATTTGCGCTACCTGGTTGGGAGGGTTCAACATCAGATTCTTGTGTTTTGCGTGATGCTTTGCGTCGACCCAATGGCTTGAAACTTCCCTCATGTAGGAATATAATTTTTTAATTATTATATATGTATTGCTTTCTAGTTTTTACATTGTTATGACTGAAGATTTTGATTTTGTAGATAAATACTTTCTTGTGGATGCTGGGTATACAAATAGGCTGGGGTTTTTGGCACCTTATAGAGGGACTCGCTATCATATAAAGTCTTGGAGAGAAAATGGTCCAAGAAACTATAAGGAGTTATTTAACCAACGTCATTCCTCTGCTAGAAACACAATTGAGAGGGCATTCGGATTGCTAAAAAAGTGATGGGCTATATTACGGACAGCTAGCTTTTATAATGTTAAGACTCAAATTAGGATCATTAATGCATGTTGTATTCTTCATAATTTTTTACGTGAAGAGATGAATGAAGACGACTTGTTGAATGATGTGGATCGAGAATTAGAAGATGATTCTGTTTTAGAAATTAAGAATGTAGATGAGGAGCGTATCACCACTGTGAGATTTACAAATGAATGGAGTAACTTTAGAGATAATTTAGCTATGCAAATGTGGGATGAATACCGACTGTGAGAGGGGGCTAGCATCCATAAGATTTGATCCTAAAGTTGGTCAGCAGTTGTGAATAATTTTATGTCTTTGATAAGATTTATGCTCTTTGAATATTGGAGTAACATTGTTTTGTTCATTGCTTGCAGACTTTGCAGTAGCTATTTACACTTGTAGCCATCACCTTTTTCTTGTGTCCTCATTCTACAATGTCGAAGGTTCATTATTAATCAACCTTTGTGCTTTATTACTAATTCTGTGTCATTCACTTTGGTATGTATTAGGATGACAAAAAAAGGGAAACAAATTGCATCTCAGTCGAGATCATATGTTGTATGGAGTCGTGATATGGACTCAGCTTTAGCCAATGTGTTGTACAATCAAATGAACCAAGGATTAAAAGTCGATGGTACTTGGAAGCCTCAAGTGTATCAAGTTGCGGTTGATGCACTAAAATCATTTAATAGCAACTTGAACAAAGATAATGTGAAGAATCGACTCAAAATTTGGAAATCACATTATAATCTTATCTATGATATTAAAAATAAAAGTGGTTTGACGTGGTGGGATGATAAGAAGAAAATGGTGATTATACCCGCTAGTGAGCAAAAAGTATGGAACGACTATGTTTCGGTAATATCGCACTTTATACTTATTAATTTGAATTATTAGTTTGTTGCATATATCTAAAAATATTTGTGAATGTTCTTATATTGCAGGCTAATCCAGATGCAAAAGGCTACCAGAATCGTTTGATTAAAAATTGGGATGACATTATGGTGTTATGTGCAAAAGATAGAACCAATGGTGAAGGTGCAGAAACCTTTGAAGAGGCTACTAATGCAATGCAGCATGAGGAATCCGAGGCACAATCTGAAACAAATGAAAATGGAACCTCTTCAAGGAAACATCTTCCTAGAGCATCAACTAGTGGTGAGATAAGCTCAAAGAAACAAAAGAAGAGGGATAAAATAGTTGATTCACTTGCAATGATGGCAACTTCTGTGAGTGAGTATTTTAATGAGAGAAAGAAGGTAGTAAGAAAACCACCCGCCGGAGAGGAGATTCATTAAGTGGTCTCAAAAATACCCAACTTAAGTCGCATTCAAGTGTTTAATGCATTTGAGAAGATAATGGATAGCAACCCGAAAAAGTTTTATTTGTTGAAGTCACTTCCTGATGATGAAAAAAGAGATTTTATTCTCTTTATTCTTAAGGAGTAGTTTCTAGTTTTCAGGTCGGACTACTTTTCTTCATCTCAATGTTATTTGAACAATATTTTTAACCGAATATTTCTAATTTTTTGATGATTTCTTATGAATGCATTAGGGTTTGGTGATTTTGATGGATTCTTAGCTAATTCAAGTAAGGAGTGCTTGTCTCATCTCAAATGTACAAAATTTTTATTTTATTTAGAATTTTGTTCTTTTTTATTTAGTGTATACTTGATTATGATGCATTTCTAAATGCATTTCTTACTCGTACTCTAATAACCGTGTCCTTTTCAGTTAGTGTAGCCAACAGCTATCATTACACATATTTTACATAGTATTATTATTATGTATGCATGAAATTTGCATAGTCTTCCGTAAAAGGAACATGTTTTTCTTTTTTCGTATTGGAATTGCAGAATTTACCAGATCATATGTGAGGCAAATCATTTTGAAACTGGTTTATATTTTGTAAAATGTCTAAAAAATATCAAATTCTATAGCATCACATCAAAAGAAAAACCTTTTTGTATTGCAGAATTTGCATAGTCTCATGTGAGTTCATTTTCTTATTTAGTCCCACTTATCCGACATTTTTGTTTAATTTGTTAGTTTGTTAGCTTGATTAAAAAAATTATTGATCTGCTCATTTTCTTTATAGTTTTTGGGCTCATGTCGTAATGGTATATGAATTAGTCTTTTGTTTCTTTTGTTGCTGCGGATAGGGTTTCTCATACAAGCACTTCTGAATCCTCAGTTACAATTTCTTTACATCAAGGATGCTTCTCTTCTCACATGCTATTCAATTTGTAACTCTTTGTATTTTTTCTTATTAACATTTCTCTTGGTATATCAAAGACCAAATTGACTATGTAATTGTCAGTTGTTACCTGCATTTGAGAAGATAATAGAATTGTTACTTATTTTTGCTCTGATCCAACTTATTCTCACTTTGAATATGTATGAAATATGAAACAAGCCTTAAGTGTTTTCCAGCCTTGATATATGTGAAATATGCAATGGTAATGTATTATTTAGATGTTTTTTGTAAGATACTTGATATGTTTGTAGAGTTTTCTTCAGTTTCATTTTGTTGAAACTCTTGCAAGTTATGGTTACTATTTGAAAACTTGGCAAATATAGCTACCATCGCCAAAATTACCTAAATTTGTGTTTTTTGGTTACTATTTTACACATCTCCATTGCATTTGATATAAACAAGATGGGTTAAGAGAATAAATTTTTATCAATTTTAAATTCAAATTCATGTATAATAAAGTACCCAAACACTAGATTTTGAAATCAAAGATTTCAAATCCTTTCATTTAATAAAGATATCCAAACAAAAGATTTATTAAATCATAGATTTCAAATACTAAATTTAAAATCCCTTGGTTTTAAATCAACTTCCCAAATCCAAATCAAAGTTCCCAAACGCAGCCTACAATTATTTTCTCTATGTTTTCATCGTTTCATAAGTTTGACGATTTGTTCATTGTCTTGTGGTACACTGATCGCAAATCAAGAGTAAACTCTTATTGCAATTACAAAGCGAAGGCTTTCATTCCAGAATTTGAGAATCAGCGAGAAGTTAAGGATTGAAAAAATGATTTGTGTTTGCTCGTTTATTTTCAAGAACCTCTGGGCAGATGGGTCAATGGGATCAAATATAGAGGGGGAAATTGAAATATAGACTTATAATCTTAAATATAAATCTTACGAGCAGTGGGGGCTGGGCAATTGCGCTACTACCCCAACCATTTTTTGACAGGAAAGTATAAAATTATCTTAAATATAAATCCGTCCGTGCTGGTTCATTTGGTTGAAACCAAATCTACACATTTTGCAAATTAACATAATTGGAGTCATTTCCAACTCAAAACAAAATTACCAAACTCTAACTCATTCATTTTTGACAGGAAAGTATAAAATTATGTTCTTTTGACAAGAAAGTATAAACTTATATTCTTGTAATATGTCTCAGTTTTTTATTTTCTTACACATGTAATCATCTATATCCTACACATTTATTTTTATAATAATATGATCTAAGGGAGTGTTTGGTTCAATATCTACAAATTATAAGAAATGTTTTCCGCACAAAATATGATTTCCTTGTATTTCTTAAAAAAAATATAGGAAAAGTTTTGAGAAGTCAAAAAATACCAATTTTCTTTTTTTTTAGTCAAAAAAGAACTATTTTTTTTTACTTTGCTTGTTTGGTTCAAAACAAGAAAATAGCCCATAACTTTATAGAAAATAGCAAGATTTCCTATAATTTGTAAAAATTGAACCAAACACCCCCTAAATTTATAGAAAAGTGTCAACTTTATAGAAAAATGTCAATGTGGTGTCAGATTTCTGGGTGATTTCCGTCCATTTTGATAGGAAATTGATTTTAGTAAATTTTGGTATTTTTGGTACTTTATAGAAAACATTTCTATAAATTTTTTTGAACCAAACACACTTTACGAAAATCTACAGAAAATTTTTAATTACAGAATTGCCATTGTCAGACATTTTGAAAAAACTTTTCTATAAAATTGTGCAACCAAACACCCCCTAAGACTCTCCTTCTCGCTATAAAAGGAAAGAAACATGCATACTAAATTTAGTTTCATTTTTAAATAAATATTGTCTCTGTTTAACTTATTAACTATTTGAAACATTCAGATGTTTCTCAGAGGCTTTAAGTTTACTAGTTTTGACCCTGCAATGCACATGATTTAATATTTAAATTTTATTATTAATTGAACTAAAGAGATAGGCACAATTTCATATAATGTTTGTTAGCGATCATGAAATTTGTATATATGTCAATGAATTTAGGACCTCCTGAACTGTTGTATGTGTTTAATTAATTAGTCAATTGAAAACTTCATAACCAAATTTAGATATTAATTGTGCAGTTATTATTTCAAACCATGCAATAAGTAACTTCTCTATGAAAAAAAATATAACAATTAGTATGATGTTATAAAACTAATGAAGTAGAGAAAAAAAAAGTAGACGAGAAATAGAGAGAAATTTTATTTCATTCGTTCTTCATTTCTATAACAGTTGAGGTAGGAATACCTCTATTTATATACAAACTAAGATGATGATACATGAATCATATTAATTACTCATTCATGAAATTAGTCTTTCAAGAACATGTATTGTGTTGTTCTAGGAAGAAGATTAATGTACTAGGGGAATATCAACTTCTTGGGAAACTAAATGGACATCCACATTATTTCATAACACTCCCCCTTGGATGTCCAACATTACACAAAGAATATGCCTCGTTAAAACCATACTAGGAAAAAACCCTGTGGGAAAAAAATCCTAGTGAAGGAAAAAAAAGTACACTATTCTTGTGTTTTAGTTTCTCCCCCCTAATTCAAATATCAATTGAGATCTTTCAACCGACGTATTCCAATATTCTTTTACCAATTTCTTAAAAGTTGCAATCAGCAATGTCTTGGTGAATAAATCTGCTAGATTATCACTCGATCGAATTTGTCGCATAACGATTTCACCATTCTTTTGCAAATCATGTGTAAAGAAGAATTTTGGTAAAATGTGTTTCGTTCTATCTCCTTTAATATATCCTCCTTTTAATTGAGCTATACAAGTTGCATTGTCTTAAAACAAAATAGTCAGAGGTTTTTTATTTTCAGGAGACAATCCACTATTCTTCCGGATATAGTGGATCATTGATCTTAGCCAAATACATTCTCGACCGGCCTCATGAATTGTAATAATTTCAGCATGATTCGAAGAAGTGGCAACAATTTATTGTTTCGTAGATCGTCATGAAATAGCGGTGTCACCACATGAAAATAAATAACCAGTTTGAGACCTTTCTTTATGCGGGTCAGATAAATACCCAGCATCAGCATATTCAAGCAATTCAGGTCGAGAGTTATAAGAATAAAATAAGCCAAGATCAATTGTTCCTTGGAGATAGCGAAAAATATGCTTTATACCGTTCCAATGTCGTTTTGTAGGAGATAAACTAAATTTTGCTAATAAATTCACAGAAAATGATATATCTGGTCTTGTACAATTAGCAATATACATTAGTACACCTATTGCACTGAGATATTGTACTTCAGAACCAAGAATCTCTTCATCTTCTTATTTTGGTCTAAAAGGATTCTTAGTAGGATCAAGTAACCTGACAACCATTGGGGTACTTAATGGATGTGCTTTATCCATGTAGAACCGTGTTAATACCTTCTGGGTATAAGCAGTTTGGTGAACAAAAATCCCATTTGCTAAATACTCAATTTGTAGACCAAGGCAAAATTTATTTTTACCAAAATCATTGATCTCAAATTCTTTCTCCAAATATTCAATCGTCTTTTAGAGTTCTTCAAGAGTTCCAATCAGATTAAAGTCATCAACATATACAACAATGATCACAAAATTTGACCCCTTCCTCTTTATGAAAACACATGGACATATAGGGTCATTTGTATAACCTTCTTTAACTAAACATTCACTAAGACGGTTATACCACATTCGTCCAGATTGCTTGAGTCTATACAAAGATCTTTGCAACTTAATGAAGTACATTTCTCTAGGATTTGATTTACATGCTTCAGGCATGCTAAATCCTTCAGGGATTTTCATATAGATATTATCTAATGTTCCATATAAATAAGAAGTGACTACGTCCATCAGACGCATATCAAGTTTTCATGTACTGCTAAACTCACAAGATATCTAAATGTAATTCTATCCATTACTAGAGAATATGTCTCATCATAATCAAATCCCAGTCTTTGTGAAAATCCTTGGGCTACAAGTCTTGCTTTAGATCTCACAATTTTATTTTTCTCATTTCTTTTCCTCACAAATACCCATTCATATCCTACTGGCTTTACACCTTCAGGTGTTTGGACTACAGATCCAAATTTTTTTGGTTTAGCCAGTGAATCTAATTCAGATTGGATCGCATCTTTCCATTTTGACCAATCATTTCTTCGCTGACATTCATCAACTGATTTGGGTTCATGATCCTTGTCATCTTCCATAATATCAAGTACTATATTATATGCAAATGTATTATCGACAATTAATTACAAGGCCATTGTTAATAAGGTCTAAACTTCCTTTATCTGAGCATTTGGGGGTATTTTTGATAAAATGCATTATCGACAAAATGGTCTAGCCAAATCATGTGCATAAGGTAGATGTTGAAAGGACTTGAATTCCCTTTAGACCAACTGAATAGAAGATAGATGCATGGTGTCGTAGAGACTTGAACCAGCACATGTCTAAAATCCAGCGATCACACAAGATCAAACTCATATGTGGTAGTTTTTACTTTGAACCACATTTGCCTTTGCCTTTGCACATTTATGGTCATGCGCTAGTCCTGGTTTCTGCTAGGGCTCTAGTTATCTTTCCACAAGATACCATAGGAGACGGCCAAATCTCCACCCAGGCATAGGTGAGTTCTTTAGGCATGTTTAATTTCCTATCAAACATCCCACATCCGAAATGCTTTGAACTCATTAAGGTTTAAAAGCCATCCTCTCTCATGATAGGATTCTAGGTGAGTCTTTTAGGCGTGTTTCCTATCTTACACCCCGCATCCGAAATGTTTTAGACCCATTAAGGCTTAACAGCCAACCCTTTTACATGATAGGATTATCGGTGAGTCCTTTAGGCATGTTATCTATCCAACATCCCGCATCCGAAATGCTTTGGACCCATTAATGCTTAACAGCCAACCTCTTTACATGATAGGATTTCACTTGTAAATCTTACTTGACTTTTGAACCAATCATCTTGTCATTAGTAGCGTAATCTTTGAACTAATAACTTGACGAAATGGTAAGTATTTGTAAGACTCACCAAACTTTACAAATCTTACTTGACTTTTGAACCAGTTATCTTTATTATTAGTAGCACAAGCTTTGAACTAATAATTAGATAAACATGGTAAGTATTTGTAAAAACTCACAAAACTTTGAGACTCATTATAGCAGACGTCCTTTTGACTATGTTCTTTTTCAGACCTTTAGTCAAATGATCAGCCACATTCTCTGAAGGCCGAACGTCAATCACCGAGATGACTCCTTGAAAAATGAGTTCTCTCAAATAGCCATGCTTCAGACGAATGGTCCGCTTCTTTCCATTGAACAACGAGTTCGCTGCCACAGCACTCGTTGTCTGATTATCGCAATAGATTGTAATTGCGCCTTGTAATTCTGTCAATAGAAGGTCTCTAAGAATGCAACTGAGCCACTCAGCTTCATCTCCTGCAGCACAGAGTACGAAGAACTTAGATTCCATTATTAACTGTGCAATCATAGTTTGCTTCTTAAATTTCCACGAGACGACAGCTTCGCCCATGGTGAAGACAAAACCTCCAGTAGATCTGCACTCATCTGGTTCTGAACACCACCTCGCATCTAAATAGCCTTCGATTACAGCCGGATATCCAGTGTAGAATAGGCCCTGACCTATAGTTTCTTTCAAGTATCTCATCAATATTTGGACAGCATCCCAGTGATGCTTTCCAGGATTACTTGTGAACCTACTAAGTATTCCTACAGCAAATGCTATATCTGGCCTTGTGCAGCTCATCGCGTACATAAGACTTCCAATTATCTTTGAGTACCTTAGCTGCTGTACTGGTCTTTCAGTGTTCGATCGAAGCTTCTTGTTGTAATCATATGGCACTGACAGTTCTGGCAGGTCGTAGTAGTCATACTTTCTTAGCATGCTCTCGACATAATGAGATTGTGATAATCCAATACCCTCTTCAGAGTATATGATTTTGATTCCGAGAATCATGTCCGTATTTTCAAGGTCCTTTATGCTAAACTGAGCTGATAGAAATTTCTTAGTAGATGTTACTATCTCCAAATCACTCCCAACAATAAGCATATCATCCACATAGAGGCAGATAACCACTGTCTTCCCTTCAGCGACCTTGATGTATAGGCACTTGTCAGACTTACTGACTTGATACCCATTGTTGAGAACAACCCCATCAAACTTCTCATGCCAGAGTTTCTGTGCCTGCTTAAGTCCATATAGAGACTTAATAAGTTTACAAACTTTACTAGCTGGAGCATCAAGTCCTTCTGGTTTCTCCATGTAGATCTCTTCTGTGAGGTCTCCATTAAGAAATGCATTCTTCACATCCATCTAATGTATGATGAACTTTTTTATCGCCGCCCATGTGATAAGCACTCTGATGGTAGTGATCCTATAAACTGGTGCATAGATGTCAAAGAAATCTATTCCTTCTCTCTGAGAGAATCCTTTCGCCACCAGTCTTGCTTTGTACTTCTCAATAGTACCATCAGGACGAAGCTTCTTCTTGAAGATCCACTTGTAACTGATAGGCCTAGCATCTTCAGGTACATCCACCAACTCCCACGTATGATTTTGGATCAATGAATCCATCTCATCATCTATAGCTTCTTTTTATAGAAGAACATCTGTTGATTGCATTGCTTCTTTAAAAGTCTGTGGATCTCCTTCCACATTATAAGTGATGAAATCATCTTCAAAATCTTTCTGTCTCCTGACACGCTTAGAAGATGGTTCAGTAACTCCTTCATCACTGACATTTTTAGTTTCTCGCAAAACTGGCACCTCTGGTGCGTCTGACGTACTAGCATTCTCTGCTATATCTTTGAGCAATAATCTTTTATCTTTGATAAACTTATCCTCAAAGAATTCTGTATCCCGAGCTTCAATGATGGAGTTGGTTCCAAGATCAAGGAACCTGCAAGCATCACTATCTTCAGCAAAGCTAAGAAACACACATCTGTTTGCCTTTGGTCCGAGCTTAGGCCTTCTGATATCTAGAACTCGAACATATGCGAGACACTCCCACACTTTGAGACTATCCAAAGAATCTGGATATCCCAACCATAACTGATGAGGAGTACTATCAGTTTTGGAATAGGGTACTCTGTGCAGAATCTAGTTTACCATCAGCAAAGCCTCTCCCCAATAGCATGTAGGTAGACCGGATTTAATTAGCATCAAATTCACCATCTCGATCAATGTGCGATTCTTCCTTTTTGCAATTTCATTAGATTGTGGAGAATACGGAGCAGTAGTTTCAGCAATGATTCCATGCTCCTTGAAGTATGCCTCTGACTCCTTAGATAGGTACTCCCCTCCTCTGTCACTCCTGAGTCTTTTCACCTGAAGTTCAAGCTGTTTCTCAACTCGAGTTCGAAACTCGACAAACTTCCTGAATGCTTCATCTTTAGATTTCAGCAGGTAGACATGGCAGAAGCGAGAGTGGTCATTAATGAAGGTGATGAAGTACTTCATGCCACCTCGAGTGACAAAGCTCTTAAAATCACAAGTATCTGAGTGAATCAGATCCAATAGGTTGGTGCTCCTTTTGACACTTGGAAATGGCTTCCTTGTCAGCTTTACTTGCGCACAAACTTCACACTTGTCAGGTTTGTTACCCCCATATTTCGGAAGCAATCCTAACTTCTCCATGCTAGACAGCTTTCTATAATTCACATGTCCTAGCCTATTGTGCCATAATACAGAGGAGTAAGCAGAAGATGATACTTCATTTATAACTGAGTTGGGTACAATAGTACTGATCTTATACATGCCATCAGTACAATATGCATTGCCAAAATATATTTTTTTAAAAGATAATACAACCTTTCCTCCTTGGAAATCCAGCCTCATACCAGCGTCACACAACAGGCTTCCAGAGACTAAGTTTTTGACAATTGAGGGAACATGTTTCACATCCTTCAATGTGAGAGTCTTCCCTGAAGAAAGAGTCAGCATCACAGTCCTAATTCCAAGAACAGGAACAACAGAACGATCAGCCATTGATACGTTCTCTTTGGCAACAGTATAGAAAGAGAACAAATCTCTGTTAGAGCAAACATGACAGGTAGCACCTGTATCTAACCACCAACCAGAGACTTTGCTGGGAGTTGTCACCTGAAAGAGCATAGCCACACAATTGTCAAGTTGATTAACATTGTGTACTGTTCCCTTCTTTGGTGCTTTGCAGTCTTTTGCAAAATGTCATTGCTTCCCACAATTGAAGCATTTGCCACTCTTCTTGAAATCTTTCTTCTGAACATTCTGGTTCTTCAGATTATGATTCTTCTTTTTGTTAAAAAAACTTCTTTTTCTTAGAAGAATTAGTACCCTTCTCAGAGTTAGTAGCTACCATATTAGCAGACGCCTTCTTCTTAGCTAGGAGCTCATTCTTTGTGCGAGTCTGAATCTCGTCCTCGATCTGAATGAACCTCTTCAAATCAGATAAAGTCACTTGTCTTTTCCTTCTTCGGATGTCCATGGAGAACGACATCCAAGATAGAGAAAGCTTGTTAACAATTGTATCAGAAATGAAGGTTTGACAAAGACTGATCTTTTCATCCTTCAGCTTCATAACAAGCTTTTCGAGTTCTTTAACTTGAGGCAAAACCTCAGTGTCATGTTCAAACTTGAAGTCCAGAAATTTATCAATGATGTGAGATTTGGAAAGCTTCTCCTCATCCTTCTATTGCTCCTCCAGAGCATTCCAGATTTCCTTTGCGGATGGCTTGTTGGTGTAAGCATCTGTCAGATGATCAGCCAGACAGTTAAGGAGATAACTCATGCAGAAATGGTCATCTTTATCCCAAGAGGCTTCAGACTCTGAGTCTTCTTCAAAGTCAGGTTTCTCCTCAGAAACCACATAGTATATTTTTAGGAGTTGCATCCCAAAAATCACTTTTCGACGTCATGCGTTAAAGTTAGATCCATCAAAGTTTTCTAACTTGAGACAGTCCACTTTAATAGTCCTCGCAGGATCCATTTGTAGATCTGAAATATTGCTTTAAGATTGTTAGAAATTGAAGTTAAATCTGGAATTGAACAGTGAAGGATGATGTGCTGTTATTTTAAAAATTTTCAATCAACTGCTGTGCGTTTGTGAAACGCTGTGATTAAAGTAATATTTGGCCTACTCCGGTGCAAGGATCCCAAGGCCAAACTGCTTCCAGGAACAACAGTGTAATACTCTGGTTTGCACCAACCCAGTATTGTCAAGATCTCCTCGATCTATAAGACCTTTCGGTCGAGGCAAAAGATCTCCTCGATCTCAGAACCTTACGCTTCAAAACATTTCGGTTTAAGACAAGTTCCTGCAGCAGCAGCACAACAACAACAACGTCGGGATCGACGTTTGTATTCCAGCACGTGACGTTCGTGTTCCACACTCGCGAGAGGATTTTCAGCTTGCAACCAAGAGCTGCCCAAGGGCGCTATTTATAGGCCTCTAAGGCAAGCTCAAGAGTCACAAGCAATTAATGTGACTGTTATAATTCTTAATGACAATTAAGATTGTAACATCAATGCATTACATTGCTCTTAATGTCGTTGTAACCACTGCATGCATTAACTCCTGAATACGAGGCAATTAATGGACGTGTTGCTACGAAACGTGAGGGTCACGTCTCAACAAATCAGACGAACCTCGTTTGACAAACGAACGTTGTCAAACAGGCGAACCTCGTATGACAGACGAACCTCGTATGACAGACGAACCTCGTTTGACAAACGAACGTCGTTAAATAGGCGAACCTCGTATGACAGACGAACCTCGTAGAACGAGCGAACATAGTCAAACAGGTGAACCTCGTCGATTGAGTGAACCTCGTCAAGTAGGTGAACCTCGTATGACAGACGAACCTTGTCAACAAGCGAACCTTGTATGACAGACGAACCTCGTTTGTCAAACGAACATCGTCAAACAGGCGAACCTTGTACGATAGACGAACATCGTCGAACGAGCGAACCTTGTCGCAGCCTGCGAGGCAACCTTCGTGGCAGCCAACGTGGCAGCCAACATGGCAGCCAACGTGGCGCCAAACAGCGCCACCTCGCCCCGATGCCTCCGTGCGAAATGTAAAGTGTGTCTAACAAAGCGCCACTTAGCGTCTTAGCCCGATTTGCCCCGATCCCCTGCCCATTGACCCACGGCCCACTAGAACTTATGAGAGATAAATTCAAATAAAACACTTCTCGGCTTGCCGTTGGCAAGCCTCAAACAAGGGACCTTTTGAAACACCAAAACATAAACTTTTCACTAGGCATACTAAGCATTTATGAAAAGTACTTGTAGTTAATATATATAGTTTGAAAACTCATTTTAGAACGCAGTTTTGACCAAAAAATCCAACACTTATATATGTATTTTAAAATATATCATATAAGTAAAGTAATTAACTATACTTAAGTAAGTATAATATAAATATTTAACAAATACATAGATAACTATAATACACATATATAAATAAATAATTTATACTCACGTGATACTCTCTCTCAAGTAATAACTTAATAAGTATATATAAGCCTGTATTCGAAAATTCAGCCCGGCCCGGGCCGGCCCTTTTGACAGGCCTACCCTTCCTCTTGCTCCACTGTCCTCTTTGCTTCGTCATGACCACGAAGAAATCCCCTCAAAATTCTATTCCGAGATCAAAATCAATCCAATCCTAGTTCGCCCATGGAATCAACATATCTACTCCGCTCCTTTCCCCTCCTCAAACCCTGCCCTTCCGTAATTTCTCATCTAAACCCTATCCCCTTTCTCAAACCGGAGTCACTCATCCCCAGATTCACCTTCAAGACCCTAAAACCCTCCTGCTCTCGAAACCCGCTCACCCAAATCACGAACAACGCACCCGAACCCTCATCCTCACCCGGCGACCCGAAACCCTTGTTCGGCGACTGGGCCCCACCCCGTCCCCTATGGCGGGGCCTCTCCGTCCCCTTCCTCACTGGCCAGGTGATCTACCGGACCCTAATGGGGCGGGTCCACAGGCCCAACACCGTCCAGCAGCTGGAACGGGTGGGCCCACGCTCCTTGGGCGTGTGTCTTCTCACAGCGTCGTTCGTGGGCATGGCCTTCACCATTCAGTTCGTGCGTGAGTTCACCAGGCTTGGACTCCAGCGGTCGGTGGGTGGGGTCCTTGCTCTCGCCTTTGCACGTGAGCTCAGCCCTGTCGTCACTGCCGTTGTTGTTGCTGGTCGGGTTGGGAGTGCTTATGCGGCTGAGCTCGGTACTATGCAGGTAGACATTGCTTCATATATCTTAATTGGTTGGAATTGGTCTACTTAGAACAATTCAAGAAAGTTTATGTAATTTTGAATAGAATTGACATATATTTAAAGAAGAAGGAAAAAAATTGGGGAAACAATAAATTACTAGTGAAGTTGGCGCTTTTTATCATGCATATTTAAGGTAAAATTTGCCTCACAAACCAAATTATTGTGCTTGATCAATGTTCAAGATTTTAGCTAGCGGGCTAAAAGTTCCCATAGACTTCTTTTGCTTCATAATTTTGTTTACAATCTATTATAATTTCGCTTTATATCGCTTTTATTATTGCTGTTGGATAACTGGAATCGGCCTACCAAGATTGAGCAGAAATTTCATGTAATTGTATAGATTAGCATATTTCAAAGAAGTTAGTTAATTCATCTTAAACACATTTTATCTACCATCTAGGTATTAATTGAACATGGCTTGTTTGAAAATGGACACTAGGATTAAATTGACCCTTACTTGGCAACTAAATTAGCAAAGCTTGATCAATTGTCAAAACTTTATCTTGCAACCTAAATTACCGATGAATTGCTTGCTCGAAATTCACATTTTTTTGTGCAGGTTTCTGAGCAGACTGATACTCTTAGGGTACTTGGAACCCACCCTGTTGACTACCTTGTCACTCCTCGTGTCATTGCCTGCTCTGTTGCGCTTCCCATTCTAACTCTCATGTGTTTCACTGTTGGATTAGCGTCTAGTGCACTTCTTGCTGATGCAGTATATGGCGTTAGTATCAATATAATATTGGATTCGGCTAGAAGGGCTTTGAGGCCTTGGGATATAGTGAGTGCAATGATAAAGTCGCAGATATTTGGTGGGATTATTGCGGTGGTAAGTTGCGCTTGGGGTGTGACGACACTCGGAGGAGCAAAGGGTGTTGGTGAGTCGACAACGTCGGCTGTGGTGATCTCGCTCGTTGGAATCTTTATCGCAGACTTTTTCCTATCGTATTGCTTCTTCCAGGGTGCAGGGGATTCACTCAAATATGCTATGGGTTAAGAAGGGGAGTGTCCCCCAAGTTTGTATGGAAGAATTGTTGTTTTGATCTTCATCTGATCGGATGTTTGTTATGTGAAATATGTAGCCAACTTCCTTTTCAACTTAATTAAGCTTCAAAGTTTTTCCCCAAATTTGTTATTACCATGGTCTTATCCACGATTTTGTAGGTGTGGATGAAGAGGCATTCTCGTACCATTTATACTGTAGACACATTTTAGTTGATTAAGATATGCCCATTGATACACTTGATCATTTGGAGGTTTTCTCAAGACTGTTATATGTAGAATCCCCCTTCAACTGTCCCCTAGTATGTCGTGATTGGGTATTCCGTAAACTACAACATGTATTCCATGTAAAAGTTCATTTATTAAAGTTGATTTTTCATGTCAAAGCACTACTTAAATATGTCACCAATTTATCAGTACTTTGAGCATGTTCTCCATCTCGCACTTTTTTGTAGCTTCCATGGCAATTGTTGTATACGTGTTCTGTATGTTCATATGTGCTTATTCTTTTAAAAACTGCAAACAATTTAAAAGGGATATCAACTAGTGCTCTAGGAATCATCATGTTTAGAATCCTAACTAGGTTGGGACATGCTGATATGTTGAATATCCCTAACATCATTTGTCTAGTGGTTTATTTGTTTATTAGGTATTCTAGACAAACAACGAGGTTGGAGGTTGGTTGAATTGCGCCTACACGATTATATCCATTGGAGGATGGAAGAAATATCGCAATGAAGCAATTTGCAATTCAAGTCAAATATTCTAGTTCAAGCTTCATCCATATTTACCAAGACGAGCTTAATTAAAGATCAAGATTGCTTGGGTATAGTTTTTATAGTTTAGGGTTTATATTTGTGTGTTAATACTTAGAGCTTAATCTTATACACGCATACACGTTTTGGTTTTATAGTTTTCAAGTTTGAATATGAAACAAATTTACTTATTTATATACATATATATATGTTTCATATTTATCATTTTTGATTTTGGTAAAACAATGTGTTTAGCCACATAAACATGAAAACTCAATACACATATATAAATATATTTTTATGTTTATATGTGTTTAAGATGATTTCATTAATCAACAAGTTTAAAATCAATGAAATCATGTTTATTTGCTAAAATATGTGTTTATGGATTAAAGACTAAATTACACCATTTTATATCTTTTCCTAAGTCCTTTAATCCATTCAAAATGAATGTGCAAGTTTGTTTGTCAAAAGCATGTGTTGTTAAGTTTTTATGTTTTTGGACTATTTTGCAAAATGAAGAGTTTTCACAATTAGGAGATGCAATTTAAAAAATTCTTTTTGTAACATATTTATTTTCATGTTTATAATCATTTCCAAAAGATTTATATTTTTTGGAATTTATTTGCTATTTTTTAAGGCACATTAAAAATCAGATTTCATACATGAACAGTGCCTGTGAATGTTTACAAGTCGATTTATGATTAAACAAGTCGACTTATGAACTGTTCTGAAAATACAGTTTTTATCTGCTGAGTCGACTTATCACCAAATCAAGTTGACTTATATGTAGTAAGTCGACTTATGCATTTCCGTAAGTCGACTTATATGATCTTTTCAGACTATAACGGCTAGTTATAAGTCGACTTATGCACTGTAGCAAGTCGACTTATAACATCGTAACGGCTAGTTTTTCAGAATGCATAGTTTTTGGGTTTTTTTAAACTTTTTGCTTGGTTTTCTTGGTTTTTAGGGTACGTCTTGTGATCCTATAAATACCCCATGTCTCATAACTTCTGAGTGAAACTAAGAAAAATTTAAATCAAGTTTTTGACAAGTTTGTTTAAGAGTTTTCAAGTGTTTCAAGTTTGGTTTTGTGAAGAAGTTTTCACAAGAGGAAGAAGAGATCATCATTTTGTGTTTGGGCTTTCAACCTCATCTCTCTCTCTCTCTCTCTCTCTCTCTCTCTCTCTCTCTCGATTTCTAGAAAAGATTTTCTAAACTCAATTCTAGCTTTACATTTATAATTGTTTGATTATCATTTTTATTAAGCTAGAGTTTTTATTGAGTTTATATTTGATTTACTCATTGAGTACACACACACCCCTTGAGCTTTTAGTATAATCACATTGAGTATATTTGGGTTGTGGATAGTGTATCATTGAGAGTGAGCTACATTGAGTTCTCATCTATTATAGAGAACAAATCTTATATTGAGCTTTATTTGTGAGATCACATTGTATTACACAAGTACACTAAGAGGAGTGTAAGGTGAGAGACGTGACCAGTTCCAAGAGGAGTGAGGTCGGTGGTAAAGCCTAGAGAGGTGATAATTCCGAACACTTGAGAAAGGTGACACGTGAGAGGCTAACACTTGAGGTGGTATTTATGTAGTTACAAGTGTGAGTTGTAAACGTTTGTCGGTGAGCGTAGAAACCGAATTGTGAGTTGTAAACGTTTGTCGGTGAGCGTAGAAAATCGAATTGTGAGGTGTAAACGTTTTTGGGTGAACATTGAAAATTCATTGTGATAGTGGATTCTCCCTGGGAATGGGGAGCAGAGACGTGGGTCGGAAGGATCGAACTCCGTGATCATTTTCTTGTGTTTGCATTGCTCATTTATCCACTATCTTGTTTATATCGTTTCATGTTTATTTGCCCTTTATTAAATATCCTTGCATATATCTTGTTGAATACCATACTTACTAGGATAATTTGTTAATAAGTTTTAATTGATATTTAATCGGATTAGATTAGCAATTTACCATATTCACCCCCCTCTAGGGTAATTTCATTTGGTATTAGAGCTTGGTTCTCTTTGATTTGTGACTTAATCGCCTTGAGTTAAAGATCCAAGCTTGAATATTGTTGCTAACCTTGTTTTGATAATGTTTATATTGCTTGCACAATACATTATGGATTTGCACGGTGCATCTAGCTTAGGTTATATCATTAATATTACTCCTAGATTAGATAATTTCCCTTATGCTCAATGGTGTGTTAGATTTGAACTTTTTGTTCGATCTAGATATTTTGATTTATGAGAAATTATAGATTGTGCTTATAGTATACCCACTTCGGAGAAATCCAAGTGGAGTAAAAATGATCATAAAATATTTACCATGAACAAGCTCTTGTTAGAATTTTTGCATAATGCTTTTGACTCATCGTTTTCTAACAGGCTTGATTCATTTGATAGTGCCATTGTGAAAACTTATAAAAGCACATCAAGGGAACTTGGAGGCGATTCGACAAGCTTTGGCGGCTTCCTCTTCAAGTTCATGTGGAGCTTCATCGTACACACGGTCACTAGGCGATAGCCCTAGTGTGGTAAGCGATTCTGATTCCGAAAGTGAATTAACAATTGATGAACTCGCTTGTGCCTATGGGAAGTTAATGCATGCTTTTAAAAAAATTGCAACATAATTTTATTGATCTTAAAAGAAAACATGTAGAGTTAAAATCCAATCATGGGTTATATTAGCTTCTAAGTTTGATTCTATTTCTAATGAAAATGTGTTTCTAAAAGAAAATAATGATAAACTTAAATTGGATCATGATTCTTTAATTTCAAACATTGCTAATTTAACTCATGAGAAAAATAATGCGATATTAGAAGTAGAAAACATGAAAAATAATGTTAGCTCTTTTGCGAATAATTATATTTGTTCTACTTCTAATAACAATGCTTGTATGCAAAATGATGAGTTGAATCTTGTTAAGGATCACATATTATCTTTAGATTCAACCCTTAAAACATGCATTGTAAATAATAATAAGCTTATGGACTTCTGTGCAAAGTCCCATGTAAATTTTTCCAAGAAACCCTCTCACTATGCACACATGTATAACAAAATTTATAAGTGTTCTATTTGCGGCCGTAAAGACCATCTTGCCAAATTTTGTTATAATGCACAAAAGTTCACCAAGTCTAAAAATATTGATTCTTGTGCATCCCATCAAGCTTCATCATATCATACACATGTACACGCTCATAAATTTCATCATAAACATGCTTATGTGTATCAATTTGATTTTTGTGGTCGTTTTGGTCATTTGGCCAAGTATTGTTTTGATTTGAAAAAAGTTTTATTTTTGCCAAAGCTTCTAAAAGACCATATGTGTATAAATGTGATTATTGTGGTAAATTTGGTCATTTGGCCAAATTTTGTTTTGATTTAAAAAGAATTTCACATTTGCAAAATAATTTTAAAAGATCATCTTTATTTGCAAATGTTCCATGTGCACATCAACATGGTCAACAAAAATAAATGCATAATTTTCATTGCACTTATTGCAATCGGATGGGTCATTTCCGTGAATATTGCTATGACCGGACTTGTGAACAAAATAAGCCCAAATGGGATCATAACCCAAGGGCATTGAGCTTAAATGATAGATGTCATGTCCCTAAATTTACCGGCACAAAAATTGGTTGGGTGCCATAACAAAATTGATTGTGTTTATTTTATTTTTTTAATTTTTTAATTTATTTGAATTTCATATTTCTATAACAATATAAATTGATAAGAAATTTTAAAATCACTCTTACTTTCCTTTAAAATAAAGCATTTTCAAATATATATGTACATTTACATTGTTAAAAAATTAAAAGTGATTTTTGGATTAAAAAAAACATAGTTCATGATTCTCTTATGATTTGTAATCTTGGTTTGAACTATATAGTTTTTGGTATGAACAATGTGTTTGTGCTTATGAGATCATTTTAAAACACTTTTATAATGATATTTATGTGTTTGAGCTTATGGATAATCATTTGTGCTTTATAATGTACCTTTATGTAACTAGTGTTTTATATTTGCTCACATAATTATCATGCGTACATTTCTCTGTGATGCAAATATGGATTGAAACAAGCTATAAGAACTTGGTATGATTGTTTATCTAGTTTTTATTGTCAAAAATGATATTATTGATATTAGTTTATTTTATCCAAAGCATACCCTTTTTAATCCTTTGTGGATAAAACTGTTGGCCTTCTTGTTTTGATGATGATTTAACAAATAATTTATGACAAATATTGGTTTTAGTATTTTGGTTTTGTGTTATTTAATATACACAAGAAAATGAGCTACATGGATATTGAAGTCTATGCAAATCAAGCCAACCATTCAAGTTCAAGCTTCATATGATTCTCTCTTGGTATACTTAGTAAAGGTTTATATGTAACGTGTGCTGATTCTTCAAGCTCAAATTTTACACACACATTTATTTGTAAAATTTCTCAAATCATAGGTGTTTTCATGCAAAATATATTTTAATATGCTTTGGACGATACAAAAATTATAAACATCTTTTATTAAGTCCATAAAAATATTATACAAGTTTTCAAAACTTGATTTGAGCAAAATGTAAAAATTAACATATTTAAATACACATGTATTTTAGTGTTTTTGAATAATTCTGAGATTTCTCAAATGGTAAGTGTAAATTGAAAAATTCCTTTTCCAACATGGTCATATTTGTGTTTATAAACTTTTTCCAAATTTTTATATTTTTTGGAATTTATTTGCTATTTTTTAAAAAAATTTAAAATTTGTTTTTACTATTCATAACAGGCTGAAAACCTATTATCACTCGACTGATGAAAACACCCAGAATTGTCAAAAAGTTTTTATTTTTGTGACTGATAAACTATCAGTCGACTGATGAACTCATCAGTCGATTGGTGTTGTCTTCAGTTGACCGATGAGCTGCTAGTTGCCTGTAACGATCAGCTAATCAGTCGGCTGATAAATAATATCAGTCGACTGATGGCCCAACGACTAGTTTTTTTTAGCTTTCTGTTTTCTTGTCCTATTGCTGGGTTTTCTTGGTTTTTGGGCTTTGATTTTTCATCCTATAAATACCCCTTACTGTTACACTTTAAATATTATCCAAGATGGTTTTAACAAGAGCTTTAAAGGGTTTAAAATTTTGTTCAAGTTTCTTCTCAAGTTTTGGTGTTTGTTTACAAAGAGGAAGCTTACATTGTCAATTGAGGAATTCATCATCAACCTTTCATATCTACTCTTTGTGTTTATAGAGAAGTTTTCCAAATTCAATTATTTAGAATTTTATTCTTGAATTTCATATCTATTTTATTGCTAGCTCTTTTTGAGTTAGATTTTATTTATACTCATTTTATCACATACATCCCTATTTGAGCTTTTAGTATTTCATACATTATATATTGGGTTGTGGGATATTTGTGATATTGTGAGAGTGAGCTTACATTGAGTTCTCATCTATTATAGAGAACAAATCTTGTATTTGAGTCTTATTATGAGTTACATATTGTATTACACTTGTACACCGAGAGGAGTGGTTGGTGAGAGACGGGGTCGATTCTAAGAGGAGTGTCATCGGTCGTAAAGCCTAGAGAGAGGTTGTAAATCCGAGCACTTGAGGAAGAGGACACGGCTAGGCCAACACTTAGAGGGTGTAGAGTGTGTTTATACTGTGTGTGTTGTAAATGTTTGTCGGTAAGCATTAAAAACCGATGGTGAACGTTTTGGGTGAACGTCGAAAACCCGTCGTGTTAGTGGATTCTCCCCGAGAGTGGGGAGTGGAGATGTAGGTCAGAATGATCGAACTCTGTTATCATATTATTGTGTTTGGATTGCTCATTGTGTCCACTATTTGTTTATATCGTTTCTTGTTTATTTTCCCTTTGCATATATATCATTGATTTAATTTAATAGAATATCTATCTTGCTAGGGTATATTTGTTAATAAGTTTTAATTGGCATTAATATTGAATTAGATTAACATTCACCCTATTCACCCCCCTCTAGGGTGCTAACAATTGGTATCAGAGCTTGGTGCTCTTTGATTTAAGGTTTAATCGCCTTGAGTTAAAGATCCAAACTTTCATATTTATGCTAATCTTATTTTGATAATTCTCATCTTGCTTGTATAATATATCATGGACATGCACGGTGCACCTAGCTTAGGTTATGCTATTAATATTGCTCCTAAATTAGGTAATTTTCACTATGCTCAATGTTATGTTAGATTTAAATTATTTGTTAAATCTAGACATTTTAATTTGTGGGAAATAATTGATTATGCTTATATTGTACCCACTTCGGAGAAATCTAAGTGGAGTCAAGATGATAAAAAATGTTTACCATGAACAAGCTTTTGTTAGAATTTTTACATAATGCGTTTAATTCATCTTTTTCTAACAAGCTTGATTATTTTGGTAGTGCTTATACATTGTGAAAACTTATAGAAGCACATCAAAGGAATTTGGAGGCGATCCGACAAGCTTTGAAGGATTCCGCTTCTAGTTCATATGGAGCCTCATTTTCATGCACACGGTCACTAGACGATAGCCCTAGTAAGGTTTGTGAGTCCGATAACTAAAATGATATTACTATTGATGAACTCGCATATGGTTATGAATTAATGAAGCATGATTATAAGAAATTGCAACGTAACTTTATTGACTTAAAAAGCAAGCATGTTGAATTGAAATACACTCATGAAACACTAGCCGATAAGTTTGATGTCATTACAAATTAAAATGTAAATCTTAAAGAAAGCAATGAAAAAATAGAATTGGAAAATGCTAGTTTGTTTCATGATAAATGTGATGCCATATTAGAAGTTGAGAACATTAGAAAAGAGCTTAGTTCTTTCAAAAATGATAATGTATGTTCCACTTCTAATAACAATGCTAATGTGAAAAATAATGAGTTGAATCATGTTAAAAGTAGAATATCCATTTTAGATTCAATATTAAAAACTTGTATTGTTAATAACAACAAGCTCATGGAATTATGTGCAAAGTCCAGCGAAAATTCTTCTAAGAAACCTACACACTATGCACATATGTATAACAAGATTTACAAGTGTTCCATTTGTGACCGTAAAGGCCATAATGCTAAATTTTGTTATAATGCACAAAAGCCTATCAAGCCTAATCATGTTTGTGCATCCCATCGAGCTTCATCTTCACATGTACACACACTTAATGATCATCATAAATATGCCCATGTGTACAACAAATATGATTTTTGTGGTCATTTTGGTCATTTGACCAAATTTTGTTTTAATTTTAGAAGATCTTCCCGTTTGCAAAACAATTTTAGAGAAAAATCTATTTTTGCAAATGAGTCACATGCACAACTAATTGGTCAATACAAATCATTTCAACCTTTTTATTGCACATATTACAATCGTAAATGTCATTTATTTAATTTTTTTAACCATATCTGTGCACAAAATGCATCTAAATAGGTTCATAACCTAAGAGCTTTAAGCTTAAATGATAGGAGTCATGTCCCTAAATCTTTCGACACTAAGAATGCTTGGGTGCCAAAACAAATTTTTTTTAATTTTGTTGTTTTATAAGTTTTTTTTATATAGGATGAGTTTAAAATGTTTTTTGTGGAAAATTTATGAATATATTTATATATTTTATAAATAAATTATTTTTGTGTGAAATATTATTTAGGATATGTTTAATCATTAATTAAATGAGTGTTTAT
>BQKN01066442.1:81030-111857 GCA_022839385.1 Asparagus kiusianus
GATATGAGAACTATAATGAACATGAAATGTATAAACAAAATACAGCAAGAATAATACATGAGTGGGCTTCATTATTATCTTACCGGTGGGATGTCCGAACTGCTCATACATAATATCCATACTTACGTATTCTCTAATATAATAATACAGAAAAAAACTAGAAACTGATATCGTTTTGCACATGAAATGTCGCGCTCTACGATAATCAGTCATACTATCATAAATACTGAATATTCTTTTCCAAAATTATTCTTTAAAACTATTTCTCATAATAACTAATTTAAAACAAAAATATTTATGTAATATATATTAATTCTTTTCTGCATGAAAAGTAATATTTTCCTATTTTATAAATTTCCCTTAATTAATTTCTAAAATTCATAAATTCTAATTTTAACTCATAACTTGTCATTTCATGTCTGAAAATATTTAGATATAAATATACAAAATTATCAATGTCTCACAAAATCCATTTATAACACATATACTCATCATTTCATGCTCGTTAAATTCTCCGACATAATTACCACAAAATATCTGATTATTACTTCTAAAATATCATCTAATACTATTTATCAACATTCCACGTCAAATATTCACAATATGTATATTACCAACATTATCATATCTAATTAAATTATTTAATCAATAATATTTGTAAAGCGAGAAAATATGGAGATGCGAGATCTTGCCTCGGTTTTCGTCGATCGCGTCGACGTCGACGTGCGAGTGCGAGATCAGATCCGAGGCGGGGGCACGACGTCGGGAAGGGCTCCGGCGAGAGCTGCAGCGATGGGGCAGCGACGAAGTCGGGTCGGCATCGCTGGAGGTTGGGCAGCGACGGATCTGGTGGACGCGGGTCGACGTGCAGTGGGTCGACGATTGCAGGCGACGAACGGAGGAGGTGAGTGAGGGTCTGGGCATGACGAACGACGGCACAGGGGTCTGGACGGCGGCCTGGTGGATCTGGTGGTTGAGGGAGGAGCGGCGACGACGGTCAGACGGTGTGCTCGGGCCGACGGCGAAGGGCTGCTGGTCAGAACTCGAGGCGGAGTTGCTGGGGTTCGAGTGGGGTGGTCGGAGGTGGTGGAAGAGGAGGCTGGGGCGGTGGTCGTGCTTAGAGGCGAAGGAGGCTGTGGTAAAGGCAGAGGAGGAGCAGGGGATGATGGCGGACGCGCTGGGGGCGGTGGCGCGGACAGGGGGTCGGCGCGGGCTCGAGCGCTGCTGCGGCGACGAGGTGAGGGCGGAGGCCGGCGAGGGAGGCTGTGGTGGCTGGGTGTTGTACGGTCGAAGAGAGAAACAAGAGAGAGGAGAGAGATAGAGAGAGAGTACGGTGAAGAGGGCAAGGCGGCTGACGTGGTGGTCACGTGAAAAAAAGAGAAAGAAGATATTTATACAGAGAGAGTAGGTTAGAATGAGGTACATTTAGGGAATCAAATATGAAGAGGAGGTTGAGCTGTCGAATTGTGAGAGGGAGAGAGAAAAAGGAAAGTATGAGAGAGAGAGAATTACGGGAGTAAATAGGAAATAGTTAAATGGTGATTAGGGAATTGATAAGGGAGGGGTTATGGAAATAATTCAAATGGAAGAAAAAATAAGAGAGGGAAAAAATTCGAAAATTCACATAATATTCTGAATTATATTAATAATTAATTAACAACCAAAAATCTTTTTATTAATATTTATATACTACTTACTATGCTCAGGTTTACATCAAATATAACAAGGTCATTAATAATATTAGTCACCAATGATTATATATAAAAAAATCACTAAACCATAAATTAATATTTACCAGAATTAATAATTACAAGACTATATATTTTATTATTTATTTATTTTGAAAACTCAAAAAATTCTAGAAATTATGAAAAATATTAATAAAATATAATATAATATTTTAAATACTAGAAAAATTGTTTAAATATGTATCGAAAAATTACGGTTGTTACATCCTACCTCCTTAAAACAAATTCTGCCATCGGAATTAAAATATCTAGGACGAAATATATAGATAGATTCACTTCAACTCATACATGGTTCAAAATATATTGCATACCCATAAATGAGAAAAGTCATACAAGGCGATTTAAAATAAGATACAAGACATGACAGCTAAGATTCAGGAAATAAATGAGGGTATCACTGTCGCATCTCAGACTCAGTTTCCCAAGTCGACTCTCTAGGAGAATCTGGGTGCCACATCAGACGAACAAGCGAGATGGTCTTGTTCCGGAGGGTCTTCTCCCTTCGGTCTAGAATCGCCACTGGCTGCTTCTCGTATGTCAAACCGGATCGCACCTCAATCTCCGAGAAATCTACGACATGACTCGGATCTCTAACGTATTTTCACAATTGAGAAACATGGAATACGTTATGCACTCCAGCCAGGGCGGGTGGTAATGCAAGTCGGTACGCCACTTCTCCCACTCTCTCCAATACGTCGAAAGGCCCCACATATCGCGGACTCAACTTCCCACGCCTTCCAAAGCGAATGGTGCCTCGGTTGGGGGAAATCTTCAGAAATACATGATCTCCTGGCTGAAACTCCAAATGTCGGCGCTTCGCGTCTGTCTAATGCTTGAATCTGTCCTGTGCTATACGAAGTCGCTCCCGAATGATCCTGACTGCATCCACTGATCTCTCAATCAACTCTGGCCCAAAAATCTCCCGCTCACCAACATCATCCCAACTCAAAGGAGAGCGGCACTTCCGTCCATACAATGCTGCAAAAGGGGTCATCCCAATGCTTGCCTGGAAGCTGTTGTTGTATGCAAACTCCACCAAATGTAGATGATCCTCCCATGACCCTTGAAAGTCAAGCATACAAGCTCTAAGCATATCCTCCAAAATCTGAATAGTCCTCTCTGACTGTCCATCGGTCTGGGGGTGATAAGCTGTGCTGAAACTAAGACTGGTCCCCAGACTCACTTGCAAACTCTTCCAGAACTCTAAAGTAAATCGGGTATCGCGATCCGAAACGATGCACACTGGAACTCCATGCAATCGCATGATCTCCTGCAATACGATAGATTTACTAACACTCTTGGGAAAGGAACTCATTGAAATAAATAGAGATAAATGTTTCACCTCCATGTATCTCTGAGCAAGATGCTCCGTCGACTGTCCCACTCGGAAGGGAATGAAATGAGCCGATTTGGTTAATCGATCAACGATCACCCAAACAGCGTCATTTTGTCTAGTGCTCCGAGGTAAGCCAGTGACGAAGTCCATGGTGACATGCTGCCACTTCCATTCCGGAATCGGCAACGGCTGCAAAAGACCTACGATGCGCCGATGCTCTGCCTTCACCTGCTGACATACAAGGCACTTAGCCACACTACGAGCCACATCTCTCTTCATACCACGCCACCAAAAATTCAGCTTCAGATCCTTATACATCTTCGTACCTCCAGGGTGAATAGAATATGGTGAACTATGAGCTTCCCACAATATCTCCTCTCTAATATCTCCTCCTGGTACACAGATACGACTCCCAAATTGTAAGGATCCGTCCTCATGAACAACAAATTCCGGTCGAAGACCAACCACTGCTAGCTCTCTACACTTCTGAAGAAATGGGTCACCTGCTTGAGCTACCTTGATTCGCTCGACCAGTGTCGATTGAATCTAAAGATTCATCAAAGAAGCGGTGACTCCTGGAAGAAGAACTTCTATACTTATATCCCTCACTTCCTGCTGAAGTCTCCACTGTGTCGTGAGGGTCATGATTGTCGGCAAACGACTCAAAGCATCTGGTACCACATTGACCTTGCCAGGGTGATACTGAAGGTCAATGTCGTAATCTGCCATCAGCTCTAACCATCGGCGTTGCCTCATGTTGAGCTCCTTCTGAGTAAATATGTACTTCAAGCTTTTGTGGTCAGTGAACACCTTCACTTGCTCTCCCAACAGATAATGCCTCCAAAGCTTAAGGGCAAATATCACAGCTGCCAACTCCAAGTCGTGGGAAGGATAATTCTGCTAATGCTTCTTCAACTGACGAGAAGCATATGCTACCACATGACCATCCTGTTAGACCCTAGAGGTGGGGTGATTAGGGTCTTATGCTAATCTAATCCGATTAAATGCCAATTAAAAATACTTAACAAATATATTCTTACAAGATAGATATACAAAGAATTATGTGCAAGAATATGCAATATACACAAGGTGATATATCCTATATGATAGAAATATATGCAGGATATATAAACAACACAAGGGTAAACAATCTAAATAGGATAGTAGATGAAATGAATGAGCAATGCACAATTGGCGATATGAGATAAATGCAAAAACAAACACGCCAAAGACAAACTCAAACAAGCAATATGATCACGGAGTTCAGACCTTCCGTCCTACGTCTCCGCTCCCCACTCCCGGGGAGAAATCCACTATCAACCGGGTTTTCTACGTTCACCCGAACAACATTTACACCTCACACTCGGTTTTCTAGTTAACCGAAAACTTTACAATCAACACACTATTGTAATCCCACTCTACACCCACTAAGTGTTGGACCTAGCCGTGTCTCCCTCAAGTGCTCGGTTACAACCTCTCCTTAGGCACGTCAACCGACGCCACTCCTCTTGGGAAGATCCCCGACTCTCACCACACACTCCTCACTCGGTGTACAAGTGTATTACAAAGTGAATCTCACAATTAGGCTCAATACAATAATTGATTGTTCTCAACTATGGATGAGAACACAATGAAAGCTCACACTCAATGTTACAACTCTCACAACCCCAAATATATTATGAGTGCAAATACAATAAGCTCAAAGTGGGTGTGTGTAACAATGAGTCAATAAAATCAATACAACTAAACTCAAATATAAAATCTAGCTTAAGAGCAATGATAATCAAACAAGTATATAAATGTAAAGCTAGAGTTTGAGTTTAGAAAACTTCTCAATTGATAACAAGATGGAGAGATGGAGATTGAAGCCCAAACAAGAAGATAATCTCCTCCACTTGTGAAAACTTCTTCACAAACAAAACAAACCCTTAAACACACTTAAACCTTGTTTAAAAACTTGTTTAAAAACTTCTTGATTAACTTTGGAAGAGATCAGCAATGGGGTATTTATACCCACTCAAGATCTCAACAAAAACTCTAAGCAAAAGACAAAACAGTCCTCAGCAAACAGCTCAGAAACTAGCCGTTGAAAAACCAACGGTCACATAGTCGGTCGACCGAAATTTCTATCGGTCGACCGCTATCCATGTCGAGCACGAGAAAAACCATCTGGAACTACTTCGGTCGACCGACGCAATTTTCGGTCGACCGATGGGAGCTCTCGGTCGACCGTACCGGTCGACCGACAGACTCTCTGTCGTCCAGTGCTGAAAAACCAAAACGAGCGGTCGACCGGTGCGGTCAACCGAAATCTGACATATTCAAAAAACAGGTTTTGAAAACTGATTTTTTTTTGACTTTTGGAAATTTGTTAAAAATAACAAATGAAGTCCAAAAATTATAAAACTTTGGGAAATGTATATAAACATGAAAACGAACATGTTACAAAAAGAATTTTCTAAATTGCATTTCTCTTTTGTGAAAAATCATCATTTTGCAAATATGTTCAAAAACATGAAAACCTAGAAATTGATATTTAGATATCTTGGCTCAAACAACATTTTGAAACCTTGCACAATGATTATATAGACTTAATAAAATATGTATATGAATATTGTTAAGTCCAAAAGCTAAGAATATGATATTTTTACAAAATTGCATATTCTATGCAATGTTTTCAAAAACACAATAGAGTATGAAACATATGATTGTATATATGAATGTAAATTTGTTTCATATCTATATAGCTAAACCAAAACAACTTATCCACATAGAAAACAAGCATGTATACATAATTTTTGGAATTTATTTGTAAAAACTTTGTTTGTGGATAAAACTAAAAACCAAGATGTATATGTATATAAGTATATATATATATATACTAAGAAACTAATAAATGTGTGTGTGAATATAATATTGAGCTTAGAGTATATAACACACATAATATAAACCTATACTACATTACCCAAGCAATCTTGATCTTCAATTAAGCTTGACTTGGTAATCTCGCGGATGAAGCTTGAACTTGATCTTTAACTTGAATGCAATGCTTCAACCCGATATTCCGCCAACCTCCATATCGATGTGATCGTGTAGGCTCAATCCATCCAACCTCCAACCTCGTTGTTTGTTTATAATAAATACGAAAATACAAACACTAGACAAACAATATTAGTAGTAAATTGTTTGTAAATCATCATCAAAACAAGAGGGCCAACACATCCTGCTGAAGAACGCATCCCAATCCTCTACCTGATGCGTCGTAAAATACTTCAAAGTTCCCACTCTTATCTGGTATCGTCAAGACCGGGGCCGAAATCAGTCGAGACTTTAACTCCTCAAACGCCTGCTCACAAGCGTCGGACCAGACAAACTTAATATCCTTCCTCGTAAGTCATGTCATCAGCTTCGCAATCTTCAAAAAATCTCTGATGAAGCGATGGTAGTAACCAGCTAATCCTAGGAAGCTCTTAATATCAGACACCGACTTAGGGGTAGGCCAATCCTTCACTGCAGATACCTTCTCCGGATCCACTGATAGGCCGTCTCCTGACACCACATGTCCCAGAAACGCAATACGATCCAGCCAGAACTGACACTTACTATACTTGGTGAATAGCCAATGCTCTCTCAAGGTCTTCAACACGTACCGCAAATGCTCTGCATGCTCCGCCTCACTCTTAGAGTACACCAAGATATCATCAATAAAAACTTCCACAAACTTGTCCAGCACATCATAGAATACTAGATTCATCAGGTTCATGAATGTCGCCGGTGCATTAGTCACACCAAACGGCATCACTAAGAATTCATAATGTCCATATCTCGTCCGGAACGCAGTCTTGGGGACATCAGAATCCTTAACCTTCACCTGGTGATACCCGCTCCGCAAATCCAGCTTAGAAAATACTCTCGATCCACCCAACTGATCAAAGATATCATCAATACGGGAAAGTGGATACTTATTCTTCAATGTCACCGCATTCAACTCCCGGTAGTCGATACACATCCACTTGGATCCATCCTTCTTCTTCACAAGCAACACAGGTGCTCCCTAGGATGATACACTAGGTCGAATCAACCCTCTCTGTAAAAGATCATCCAACTGAGCCCGAAGTTCAGCCAACTCAGCTGGAGGCATACGATAAGGAGTCTTGGAGATCGGCGCAACTCCAGGCTTCAAATCTATAGAAAACTCAATCGCTCGATCCGGCGGCAATCCGTAAATATCATCGGGAAACACATCTTCAAATTCCCAAACTACAACTGGCTTCTCAAATTCCACTTGCATTACAGCTAACGTCGCCTTCTTCGGTCTAGCTCTGAACTCCACAGGTCCGGTCGATGTAATGCCACTAGTGAACTCAAATCTCGGGTGATCCGGTATCTCGAATACTACGCTCCGACGATGACAATCAATGGTAGCAAAGAACGGCCCCAACCAATCCATCCCAAATACTACATCAAAACTCGGCAAATCAATCACCAGAAAGTCTGCAAAGAGTTCCCTCCTGCAGATAACCACAGGGCATGCTTCATAACCACTGGATGCTATTAAGACACCACTGCCAGTGTTGATATTCTAGCCCGTAGTCAAAGGAGTTATAGGAAGAGAATGGACACTCGCAAATCGACGAGACAAGAAACAATGGGAGGCTCCAGAATCAAAGAGCGATAAAGCAGGTACGGAAGAAACAAGAACCTTGCCTATTTAGGAGGATGGAAATGCAACTAACTTAGTATTCATAAACAATCCTACCATGATATTATCTAGTAATGCCAATTAAAGAAGTTCATATGCAAATAAAACTTAGAATAAACCATTCTTACCAGTGATAACTTGGTCGTTCGCCTCAGCTTCTACGGCTGACATCATGAACATCTGTCGCCGAGGTTGCTGCCTGTGTGCTTCCTGATATACCTGCTGCTATGGGGGAAATGGCCCTGCTCGAGGATAGGGCCTGGGCTGAGGCGGTGCTGCCAGGGCTGGTCGAGGTGGTGCTGGGAGAGCTGCCCTAACTGGAGGTGGTGGTAAACTGGTCTGCTACCGCTGTGGACAGTTCCAACTAACATGATCGGGGGATCCACAGGCATAGCACAGACGAAGACGCCTACGACACTTCTGCTGGGTGTGTCCAGTGTAGCCACAATGAGTAAACTTCACCGATGGCTGGCCGTGAGTCTGCACTCCAGGACGTTGATAAGGGTGAGCCTGCTGAGATGGTTGACGCTGGGAATGCTGCTGCCTCTGCGGGGCCTGCTGCTGCTGTCTTGGAGGGGGACGCTCAACATTCCGGGCTGGAGCTGCTGGTTTCCTGCTCTTAATCACGTGAGAGTCTTCAGGTTCCTTATGCACGCTCTCAATCTCACGTGGTGCATCCAGTACCACATCATGGGTCGCCAAAGCTCTACCTGCCAGAGCCATCCTAATATACTTGTCCAGACCCTTCTGGAACTGATGCCTCCTGATCGTAGGGTCTGTAACCGAGTGGGGAGCATATCGGTTCAAGGAAGAAAACTCGGCCTCGTACTCATCAATTGTTCGCCCTCCTTGCTTGAACTCAACAAATCTTCGTAGGAGTTCATCCCGAGCTGACTGAGGAAAGTATTTCCTGTTGAAGCGCTCGGTGAACGTCTCCCACGGAATGGGCCTCTCCAGATGAGTCTTCTCTGCAGTCCACCAAATCCGAGCGGTGTCAGTGAGCTGAATATCCATGAGATCCACTCATTCATCATAGGGGATGTGGGTCACCGTGAGAATAGTCTCAGTGACCTTGAGAAACTCCTCTGCTGCTAAAGGTTCCTCGGCACTAGAAAAGGAAGGAGGCCGCATATATCGAAACCCTCTAACTCCAGACTCTGCGCGAGGGGGAGGCTGGTGCTGAGGCTCCCTGTGAAGCTGTCCCGTCAAGTGCTGCTGATTGGTAACCAATCCCTGAATCATCGCCAGAAGTTAGTTTGGATCCACTTCGGGCTGTGGGGCATTGCTACTAGACGGGTTATCGTTACTATGAGTACCTACCATAGTTCTGAAGGAAAACGAGGATAAAAGAATTAGGGTTAAAATCAAAACAATATATTAGAAAATAGGAGCTAAAACATAGTTTAAAATAATAGTATCAGAACTTAATTGTAGTCTTACGGATGAAATATGATATGTATCTAAATTATCTACTATATTCTTACTAGTGAGGACTCGGGACCGTGACCTGCATGGGCCACCACCAAAACCTGTCACGTCCCGCTTCCCAAAATACCCGGGAATCAGAATGTGAACAAGCCCGCGACGTATTAGATTAAGAAGAAATATACACTATCATTTTTTTTCTTTTCTTTTCTTCTCAATCTAATACGCTAAGCGTCAAATACGTAAATCTCAATCATAGGTCCCTGATCACAATAGCAAGAGTATAAGACAATTCAGAATAAGAAATAAACATATCATCCATAGCAAATCATCCCAAACATAAAATATGGGTCAAACATGCCCTTATTACAAAACAGATCCAAATAAAAATACATAGTCCATAATAAAAGAAGATACTGTCAAAAATACAAAATCCGACATTAACTAAAGAATAAAAAGATAACGAGTTCTAATGTTCACCAGCTACTACAGAAAGGAAAACATGTCTAGGCTTCGGTTTTTTCTTCCACTCCATCGGAAGGATACTCCGGCTCGGCATACACTGGCTCTGCTTCAACGTCTAGCTGGACCTGTCCGTCTCCTAAGTCTGACGCACACTAGAGAAAACAGGTGTACGTCAGGGTGCATGGCACACGGCAACCATCACATCGTCATACCTAGCTGGCCGACGAATGTTTCTTCTTGGTCTATTAGCTGCAATGGACTCCTGAACATGACCCTGTTCCTAAGTCCCAATGTCCACTGTATCCTCCATCTGTCCATTTGTCTTATCATCTCCTCCCAGTGTCAACTCTGTAGGAATCTCATTAGATATAGTGTTATCAGAAGTCTGTGAAGTTACATCATCCTCCACTTGCTGTGATACTATGCTAGTCTGGTCTTCCTCTACCTGCTGAAGAATCTGAGACCTCATCATGTGAGCCTCATCAAACGTGACATCTCTGCTAATGATCATCTTCTTATCATGTGGATCCCACAACTTGAAGCCTTTAACTCCATCTCTAAAGCCCATGAAGACTACTTTTCTAGCTCTCAGATCCAATTTCCCATCATTCACATGATAGTAAGCTGGACACCCGAATAATCACTAGCCCTGAATCAGACCATTTTTTTCATAGGAGTCTTTCCATGTATCGTAGTGCACGACAACCTATTTACGAGATGGCTTGCATAAACCAATATTTCGGCCCAAAAAGATCTAGCCCATACACTCTGTGAGGGCATACAACGCACCTTCTCTAGCAAGGTACTGTTCAATCTCTCGGTCACCTTATTTTGTTGTGGTGTCTCCCTGACTGTGAAGTGTCACCTAATGTCGTGATCCCGATAAAACTGCAGAAATGGATCACTCTTGTATTCTCAACCATTATCCAAACGGAGTACCTTCACCATTCTACCTGTCTACTACACCACTTTCTTTTTCCACTCCACAAATATATCCAGGACCTCATGTTTGCTTCATGGGGTATACCCAATTTCTCCTGGAATAATCATCAATGAAAGTGACAAAATAATTAGTCCCACCAAGAGATGTGTTCTTAGAAGGACCGTAAACATCTGTGTGAACGTAATCTAATATACCTTGGGTATTGTGAATTATGGTTCCGAATTTCACTTTCATCTTCTTCCCAAGTATACAATGTTCACATAATTCCATCTTGTAGGTCTTTGCACCCTTCAATAGCCGTTGTTTCGCCAATACTTGTAGGGACTTATCACCAGTGTGTCCTAATCTCATATGCTATAAGTTGGTAGTATCTTTCTCTGTGGTAATAGAAGCTGCCAGACCCCCTGTTACGGTCTTGCCCATCAAGTAGGAAAGGTTATTTTCCGTGACACCTCGTATCACCATCATGGATCCCTTTGTGACCTTTAGAGTTGTATTCACCAAGATCACCCTATAGCCTGCTGCTTCCAAAGTTTCAAGTGATATGATATTCTTCGTCAATTGAGGAACAAATCTCACTTCTTTCAACTCCCTAGTCACCCCATCACACATTTTGGTTCGAACTGTTCCAATACCACTAATAGGGCATACGTGATCATTATCCATAAGCACGACATCCCCTCTTTCCAGCTCTTCAAAGCTGGAGAACCAATCCCTCCGAGGACAAATATGGTATGTAGCACCTAAATCTAACATCCACCCCGTAGAGTCGACATTACAAACTAACGGTAATGCTGGGCATGAGTAGCCCGAAGAATCTAAATTTGAATTGTCGCCACTAGCTTTGGCAACAATAACCTCTGAAGCCTGTACGGCTTTACCCTTATTCTTTCCGGCTCTATCTCTCAACTTTGGGCATTCATTCTTCCAATGTCCATCCTCTTTGAAAAAAGCATATTTATTCCTACCAACACTCTTATGGCCACCTCTATGCTTTGACTTAGAGCGGTTAAATGGACGGTGGTTTGGACTACAACCTCTCACTGCCAATGCATCTCCCGATGCCTTCTCGGAGGGTTCACTATCACTCTTCCTCAACTCATAGCTCATCAATGCTGAGGTCACCTCCTTATAGCTAATAGTGGTTCTACCAATGATCATCGTAAGGACAAAGGTACCAAAATCAACCTCTGGCAATGAACATAACAACAACATCACCTTATCTTCATCCTCTACCATGATATCCACATTGGCTATTTCTGATAGCAATTTTGTGAAATTATTGACATGTTCTCTAATGGAAACCCCCCTCTTCATTTTGAATTGGTAAAATCTCTTCTTTAAATGAAGTCGATTCTTAATGCTCTTCGTAAGATACTTCTCATTGAGTGTTTCCCACAACCGTTTCGCCGACGTCTCGTTCATCACATCATAGATCAAATCTGGTGTCAAACATGATTGAATAACCCCACATGCTCTACTATTCATTTTCTTCCAAACCTTATCCTCCATATATTCGAGTTTCTCTTGTAATTCAAGAGTCTCCTCTAAATTTTGGGCATCTAATGCATCCATCACTTGACATCTCCACAAACTGAAGTTTATCTTGCTATCAAATTTTTGAGCATCAATTTTTGTATTAATGCTAAACCCTTGTATCGCCTTCGACAGAGACAATCCTGATGTACTTGTTTCGGTCATCTTGACAATCCAATCTCTTCAAACAAGAATCCAAGTCCTAGCTTTCTTCTCCAAATCAAACCCTAAGCCAAACCCGGAGCTCTGATACCACATGTTGTGCGCAACGGAATTGTAGTTACACAATTACAAACGAGGTTGGAACACTAATCAACAACCAAAACAAGTATCACAAATGCAAGATAACAAATTTTTTACGTGGTTCGGTAAATTTGTCTACATCCACGGGAAAGACACAAATAACTCAAATAAAACCCCCTATTTAATCTAAAATCACCGCTCAAACACTCTCTTAAATAACTCAAATAAAACCCCCTATTAAATTTACCAACTCCTCTTTACATAATTAATAAGGGGACAAATTTGGGGCTTCAAATCGCAGCCGTCGCTAGAGGATTTCTAAGAAATCCCTCCACTCTACGCTCTGCTCAAGCTCTGCTGCTGTTCCAAGGGTGTTAACGAACTGGGTTTTCCCTTTTAAAGGGAAACCCTAGGGATCCAGCTGTTCCCAGCTGTCCCCAACTCAAACAGGCGAGCTTGTCGATCTCACCCACAGGCCCCCAGGTGACTCATGACCCCCAACAGGCGACCTCGCCTCGCCCTACTACACACGTAGGTGAGTTTTTCCTCGCCTGCCTAAGACGTCGCCTGTCGAAGCCCTTGCCTGACGAATCCCTAGCTTGCACCTTTCCTACAGGTGAGCTTCCAGCTTCAAGCGAGCACTGAACTTTCTCGACCTCACCATCAGGCAAGTCCCTCACCTGCACCTCGCTAATAGGAGCTTCCTCACCTCCTCGATCTCATTAGGCGAGCTCCGATTCCTCGCCTCGTCTCCGTCGTTGCCGAAGGTACGTTCATCTACAAATCTCCACCTTGGTGTAGTTTTAACAAAACAGAGCCGACACCAACTAAACCAAATGTCACACTTGTTGCATCCAGTACGAAGTGAAACAATTCACGATAATGGACTCAATCCACAATAAGTTAAGACCCAAATGAGAATGAGACCACTCTCCAAATGTCGGTATCTAATCACCAAATCGGCTACATCATAAATGACCACTTACGTATCCTCTTGCCTAAGGAATCAAGCCTTCACGTAGTTCTCCTAATAGCCTCCAAAGGCCCTCAATAACGAAGAATGTTCAACAATTCCAAACAATGACCAAATTTCACTCCAGTGACAACTTTGGTCAACATATCTGCTAGATTATCCTTGGTGTGGATCTTCTCCAATCTGACTCTCCATCATCTAATACGTCTCAAACAAAATGGAATCTGAAATTAATGTGCTTTGTGTGGGCATGATACACCTAGTTCTTAGCTAAATAGATAGTTGACATGCTATCACAATGTACCCTGATGGTACCTTTGCAATCCCCAAGTCATCCAATAACCCCTGCAAGCACAAAGCCTCCTTCACAGCTTCAGTTAATGCAATATACTCTGCCTCCATAGTGAAGAGAGCTATTGTAGACTAAAGTGTGCATCTCCAACACACTGGTGCTCCTACTAGTGTAAACACATATCAAGTAGTAGACCGAGGCTTGTCAAGATCCCCCGCATAATCGGAATCCACATAACCAATACAATCCAGCCTATTCTTCCTATTCTTCTTGAATACCAAACCAACATCCACGGTACCTTTGATATACCATAGATTCCACTTAACGGTCTCCCAATTACCCTTTCTGGGGTCGTGCATGTACCTTGATACCATGCTCACAGCTTGTGACAAATCTGGTCTTGTACACACCTTGCATATATCAAGCTACCCACAGCATTAGCATATGAAACTTCGAACATGTATTCACGGTCCTCAGTTGAAACAGGTAACATCTTAGCTGATAGTTTAAAGTGGAGAGCTAATGGAGTACTCACGGCCTTAGCATTACCGTCATAACTGAATTTCTTCATAATCTTCTGCAAGTAACTCCTCTGTGTCAACTTCAACCTCCTCTTCACCCTGTATCTCTTAATCTCCATGCCCAATATCTTCCTTGCTTCTCCAAGATCCTACATCTCAAATTTGGATGACAACTCCTTTTCAACTTCCTAATAGCTGAAGAATTCCTGGAAGCAATGAGCATATCATCAACATATAACAACAATTAAATATGCTCTCCATCCTGTAGCTTGTACATATAAACACATGGGTCATGTGGGCTCCTCGTGTACCCTTGGCCAATCAAATTTCTTGTACTTTTTTTGTGGTGATTGCTTCAATCCATAAAGAGATTTTTTTAGTTTACATACTAAATCATCCTTGCCTGCAGCTTTAAAACCCATCGGTTATATCATATAGATCTTTTCTTCTAAGTCTTCATGTAAAAAGGCTGTTTTTACATCCATCTGGACTAAATCCAAATCTAGCTGTGCCACCAATGCTAATAGTGTCCTTATCGACGAATGTTTCACGACCCGTGAGAATACTTCATTATAATCTATGCCCTCAAGCTGGGCATACCCTTTGGAAACCAATCTTGCTTTGTACCGAATGTCCCCAATAGAAGATCCTTCTTTTTTCGCATATACCCACTTGCATCCAATACCCTTCTTACCCTTCGGTAGCTTTACAAGTTTCCAAGTGTCGTTTTTCAAAAGAGAGTGTATCTCTTCCTCTATAGCTTCCCTCCACCTGATTGAATCAGATCTTGACTCTACTTCCTTATATGTAGAAGGAACCAAATCATCAACGGCCTTAACTGATAAAGCATATGCAACCATCACATCGTCATACCTAGCTGGCCGACGAATGTTTCTTCTTGGTCTATTAGCTGCAATGGACTCCTGAACATGACCCTGTTCCTGAGTCCCAATGTCCACTGTATCCTCCCCCTGCCCATTTGTCTTATCATCTCCTCCCAGTGTCAACTCTGTAGGAATCTCATTAGATACAGTGTTATCTGAAGTCTGTGAAGTTACATCATCCTCCACTTGCTGTGATACCCTACTAGTCTGGTCTTCCTCCACCTGTTGAGGAATCTGAGACCTCATCATGTGAGCCTCATCAAACGCGACATCTCTGCTAATGATCATATTCTTGTCATGTGGATCCCACAACTTGAAGCCTTTAACTCCATCTCTAAAGCCCATGAAGACTACTTTTCTAGCTCTCAGATCCAATTTCCTATCATTCACTTGATAGTAAGATGGACATTCGAATATCCGGAGCAACTCATAATCACTAGTCGCTGAATCAGACCATTTTTTCATAGGAGTCTTTCCATGTATCGCAGTGCACGACAACCTATTTACGAGATGGCTTGCATAAACCAACATTTCGGCCCAAAAGGATCTAGCCCATACACTCTGTGAGGGCATACAACGCACCTTCTCCAGCAAGATACGGTTCAATCTTTTGGTCACCTTATTTTGTTGTGGTGTCTCCCTGACTGTGAAGTGTCACCTAATGCCGTGATCCCGATAAAACTGCAAAAATGGATCACTCTTGTATTCTCAACCATTATCCAAACGGAGTACCTTCACCATTCTACCTCTTTGCAGCACCACTTTCTTTTTCCACTCCACAAATATATCCAGGACCTCATGTTTGCTTCATGGGGTATACCCAATTTCTCCTGGAATAATCATCAATGAAAGTTACAAGATAATTGGTCCCACCAAGAGATGTGTTCTTGGAAGGACTGTAAACATCTGTGTGAACGTACTCTAATATACCTTGGGTGTTGTGAATTACTGTGCCAAATTTCACTTTCATCTTCTTCCTAAGTATACAATGTTCACACAATTCCATCTTGTAGGTCTTTGCACCCTTCAATAGCCGTTGTTTCGCCAATACTTGTAGGGACTTATTACTAGTGTGCCCTAATCACATGTGCCATTAGTTGGTAATATCTTCCTCTTTGGTAATAGAAGCTGCCAAACCCCCTGTTACTGTCTTGCACGACTACTACTCTTAGTAGTCGACTACTAAGCAGAAACATGCACAGCTCCGTGTACATACAACTCTTAGCGATCATCACGTATAAATCATGTTTTCATACATTGCAAAACTAGTAATTACAAATTAAAAGAATCATTTCCATGATTATTTAAACCCTTAATTCAATAATTTAGGTTTAATCTTCTCATTTATCAAGAAATTAACATAAACCCTAGTTATCGATTAGATCAACATGAGCATGCTTGCATATTAAGCTTGAAACTTATACAATTTTGTTTATTCACATTCACAGAACCAAAGATACCCCAAACCTAGGGTTTAAACAGATTTAATTAACATGTAAGATCTTTTATCACAAGTCTAGGGTTTAAGCATGAATATAACATAGAACCATCAAATAAAGGTCGAACTAGGGTTTAAACATGTCCTAAGCATGATTTAACCATGAAAAACGAAATTAGAAACAACCATAGTGATTAAGGTTATGTTTCTATCATAAACAACATGAACACCATGTAGATCTAACATTTAACATTTGTTTATAGTTATATTTTTCATAATAGATTAAGATCTAAACATGTAAAACATCGATTTAAACATCTTAAATCATTCATTAACTAAGGGTGCATGTTTGGATGCAAGTGATCTTGCCTAAAATATCATGTCGAGCCTCTAGACACACGTGAAAGATCCCTCCTCTGCCAAACGTCACAAAACCCCCACTTTTCTTTCGACAAACACCTCAGAGAACGGTTAAACTGAGATCTAGGTTTTAGGGTTTGAGAGAGGGGGTGGCTGCTACAAAAGATTTTGTGAATATCCCTTTACAACTCAAGAAAAACATGTATATATACTCCTACACATTATTGGGTCAAAATAAAACAAAACAGAACTGAACTAAAACCTGGCGTTCCCAGGAAAACCCCTGCTGGTCGACTACAATACAGTGTATTCGACTATTCTGTATTTCTATAAATTGTATTCAATATTTTAGCTATAACTTTCATATCTGATCTTAGAATGAGGTGATTTAAGATTTGTTGGAAAGCTATTGAAGATGCCTACAACTTTTATCTTAGAATGAGGTGATTTAAGTTTTCCTAGATTATAAATGTATCAGTGTGAAAAATATATAAACTCTTATTTAGTTATTTTTTCAGATTTTTTCTTCATGAATGATTTGTGCATTTGCACTCATATATTCACACATATACATTGAATTGATCTCAAGTTAATTCTTAGCATACTCAAATATCAAAATATGTTATTTATTACATATACCATATTCATTATTATTTATCACATAATATCCAAATTTTTGGGGTTTTACATTCTTCCCCCTTTAAGAGAATTTTGTCCCCGAAATTTTGTAAACGTATTACAGAAGTATCTACACTTAACAGTCTAGAATGTGAGTGCTCCCACTTAACCCCTAACTAAGCAGAACTAGTACGTCGGGCAAAAATTCAAACAAGAAACCCCCTATATATATATACCATGTGTTCCAAGTGATTAGGAGTAAAGTATTAATACCCACATTCTAGTGTTAAATATAAATATGTCCGCATCGACAATCAAGTGTATAAAAAAAACATAGACAATTAATCAAATTACTTGCTCAAATAGGTGTGGGTAGTCGCGATGCATATTCTCCTCGCGCTCCTAAAAAGCCTCCTCACCTCCTTTCCTGTTCCATTGAACCTTAACCAACGGATAATATTATTTCTAAGCTTCTTTTCCTCTTTGGTAGGGATACAAATATGAATCTCTATCATAGACAAGTTATCATTAAGCTCAATCATCTGGGGCATCTAACACCCGTTGCTGCTCCTCATCGTGTAAATGCTTCTTAAGCATCAAAACATGGAAAACATCGTGTATACCTGACATTGATGTTAGAGGGTCTAGCCAATACGAAACGGCTCCAATGCACTCAACTATCATGACTGGACCAATATATTGCGGGGAAAGCTTTCTGTGTTTACCAAATTGCTAAACACCCTTCATGGCTGCGATACCTTCAACATGACAAAATCTCCAACCTAAAACTCTAAAGGTCATCGTCTCTGATCCGCGTAGCTCTTTTGCTGACTCTGAATGGCAAGAATACACTCTCTAATCAATGCTACCTTCTTAGTAGTGTGCCTCACAAGCTCCGATCTAAGTAATAAGCTATCCTCTAGCTCTACCCAACAAATTAAGGATCTACAGGGCCTCACGTACAATGCCTCTTATGGAGCCATACCAATCGTCGCTTGATAACTATTGTTATAAACGTACTCGATCATGGGAATGTTGTCCTCCCAAATGCTCTGGAAGTCTAAAATACAAGCCCTCAACATGTCCTCCAATACTTGATTCACTCTCTCCATTTACCCATCTATTTGCGGGTGAAACACACTGCTATATAATAATTTGTTGCTGAATGAATCCTGGAAGCTCCTCTAAAATACAAAGGGAAAACTGAGCCTCGATCCTATACGGTCATCTCTGGAACTCTGTGAAGTAGAACTATCTCCCGAATGAATGTTCTCTTATAAGTCTCGACGGTGTAGGTAGTCCTCACTAATATAAAATGCGTTGACTTCATCAACTGATTAACTACCACCCAAACGGAATCGTTCCCCTTCTTCGACTTCGGTAACCCTACTATGAAGTCCATAGAGATATCTGTCCATTTCCATTCTAGAATGGGTAAAGGCTGTAGGGTTTCTGCGGATCTCTGGTGTTCTTCCTTCACCTACTGGCATGTAAAACATTTAGCCACATATTCTACAATCTCCTTATGCATACCGCTCTACCAAAAGTGTCTCTTCAGATCATTTTATATTTTAGTTATGCTTGGATGCACTATGTATCTGGTACGATGCACTTTAACTATCGTGAAATATAAGCCATACTCTCTGAGTCTGTATCATTACCTCCTAGGCCTTCTAGTGACGCATCCACGTAAACGACAAAGGTCTATGATTGTTCGGAATAGCCAACACCATTGCTGTAGTCAATTTAGCCTTTAAAGTTTCAAAGGCTTCCTGGCACTTCGTGCCCCAAACAAACTGCACACCCTTCTTCATAAGACATGTATGTGTGAATACTTCGAGAAGTCCTAAATAAACTTCCTGCAATAGCCGGTCAAACCTAAGAAACTATGAATTTCTATAACGGTTTTGGGTGGCTCTGTAAACCCCGTAAATTTGAATATTTTATGATAAATAATGATAAATATGTTATATAGTGAAAAAGAATATATTTTGATGTTTGAATATGATAAGAATTGATTTTAGATCAATTCAATGTATATTTATGAAAATATGAGTGCAAATGCACAAAACATGCACAAAGGCCAAAAGAGTGAAAATCTGGGAATAATGACCAGTTATGAGCCTTTATATTTTGCATACTGATACAGTTATAATTTGGAAAAGTGTAAAAGACCATAGTTGTAGGTATCTTCAGTAGCTTTCTAACAAGTCTTAGATCATCTCATTCCGAGGTCGGATGATAAAGTTACAGCCAAAATACAGAAGGATATTTTTCTAATCAGACTAGGTTTCCTGGTTCGGGTCAAACAGGTTTGTTTCGTGTTTGCCTCTATAAATACATGTATTTTTTCATGAAAATTCATTTTTTTATCATATCTAAGAACCCTAACAACCACAAAACGCTCATAAACCCTATTTTGAATTCTTGGAGAAGATTGGAGGTTTTCAAGTTGGGTTTTTGTTGATTTTTGGCTTTTGGAGTGGAGATCTCCTTCGATGTTACTTCTAATAAGTTTTCCTACAACCCCAGGCGAGTATCATCTCTACTAATCCCACTCCTAGTTTTTAAAATATTTTTAAAGAGATTTCAACATGTTTTGTAAAGCCAAAACGAATAGATTTTGTATAAAAGACAATTTCTTTTGTATTATATGTATAAAGATTATGTCTTTCCATGCTAAAAAGGTTGAGAACGTTTTTACAGATGTGATTAAGATCTGATGATGATTTTTTTAAACGTGGTTAATCTAAAGAAAGAAGTTTAATTTGTTGTTTTGAGCTTTTATGCATGTTTTAAGGTTTTGAATACAAATCTAATGCATAAAATCATGTTTATAGTTGTTGAATTGTTTCCAGATGTCCATATCTGTTGTAGCATGTTTGCATACAAGGTTTATGAAGATTTAATCATGTTTGAATCATAAAAACATGACGTGACCACGACATATACAAAGAACATGAGAAACTAGAAATTGGGTTCACGGTCGACCGCCACGGTCGACCGCGTGCAGGACAGAGACCTGGGTTATCTCTGGAGCTCGTCACAGTCGACCGCCACGGTCGATCGCCAGTTTATTTTAGCTGTGCATATTGTTAAGGGTTGGTTTTGGTTTGTCGATCAAACTTATCGACCTTATGATGATAGACTATGATGTTATTTGACTGTTAAACACCTGGGATGATGGTGAACTTCAGATGTGGACACGCACATCAAGATTTGTGCATGTATGCTAGATTGTGTTAGATTGACACACTTTTGACATGAGTTAAATTGATAAACACATATGGATAATAATGTTCTATATGTATCCGGAAATAGGGAGATGAAACCAATTTGCCGCAGAACGATTGAGTAAGAGTATTACAATAGTATCGTTATTACATGTATCCGGAATAGGAAAATAATAAACCATATTACCGCAGAACGATTGAGTAAGAGTATTACAACAGTATCGTTATTATATGTATCCAGAATAGGAAAATAATAAACCCTATTTCCACAGAGCGATTGAGTAACGAGCATTACAAAAGTATCACTATAGTACAAGATGATGCACACATAGATAATTGATCAGTTGTAAGTTTTACTTCCCAGATAGATTGTCCACGAGTAGGGTATTTCCTTTAAGAATTTGATACACCCGTTATGAACGGTATATATGTTAGTTTTAGCAATTGTTGATATCCTCTTATATTAGAGCAGGTCACTCAGACGTAATTCGAGATGAGATGATTATTCTTTATGTTGGAGATTGGATTATTTTTCATTAATTATTTGTTTTTTATTCATAGAGAGTTATATGAATGATTTGATATATGTATGTACTGACTCTATTTTCTTATATACTCCTACCCCTTCCCCTGGGGATAGGTAGTGATGATCTTGCTAGCGCTTTGATGCTCGTTGTTTTCCCTCCTTTCAGGCAACGAGTTTGGCGCACGGAGAGTCGCAGGTTGATGAGACTTCTTAGTTGTCCATTTAGTTACTTATCATATTTTATAGTTATTGTAGAACTCCACATGTAGTTGATTATTTTCAGAATCCTGATTGGTATTTTTTTCATAGAGTTGAGAGCTATTGTGAGACTTTGTTTATGTGACTCATTGTATTTGAGATTCAGTTCAGACTCAGAGATATGTCTATTTTATTCCAGTTATGCTCATTATTGATTTTTCATATGCTTCTTCTGTGTACATTTTGTGTTGTTCTATTTCTATTTTTGTTTGTCCATACCTTCACCTATTTATTATTTCCTCTAGAGAGATAGTGATTGTGATGGTGAAACATGTCGTAGCATGGTGTTTGGTGCTTGGCAGGTTTGACAATCCGGGTTTCACCTGGGACCAGCCTTGTGTGAACCCTGGAGCATCACAGTTGGTATCAGAGCTCTAGTTCCAGCATCCTTAGGATCATTCCTATGTCAAATTATGGAGCTAAGATAGAGTTTCCTAGGATTCACGTATAGAGTCCGTTAGGAATTCCTAGAATGAGTGAGGACGATATGTGGGTATATCTCAAAATTTCAAAAATTTTTTATAACAATTATTTTATGTTAATTTAAAGTATTTGCGTGAATACTATATGTTATGAATATGTATTGTGATATGTTATATATATGTATATATGTTTGCGATCTCACTTACTATGATCATAAGCTCTCCTCTCGATATTATAAATGTTGGAATGAGGATGCAGATGAGATAAAACTCGTACCCGGAGAGCTGGGCAAGCAGAATCCGAGCCGTAGCAGGCTCCACAGTATTTGATCAACTTTATGACACCGTTTGCGGAAACAGAGACTAGCAACACTCGAGGAGGGAGTAGCGAGCCACATTACATTTTCTGGAGTTCCACCACCCGTTGAACTAACTATACCTATTGAAGAGGTAATACTAATGATTACATTATCACCAAAACTATTTGTTGATAGAGATACAGAGCAGGAAGCTTGGCTCTGTAAGAATAAGAAAGATGTAGGACACTGAGAACACTATAGTGCAAGGCACACTGGATTCATATGCAGCTTATAAATAGAAAGGAATATGTGAAAATTTCTTAACGTAGACTTAGTACCAAACCAGAGGTTAAATATATTCAGCACAGAGGATATCACCAGAGAGCAAAGGATAGCTATGATTTTAGATTTTCGTCGGGATAGTGAACATCACTTATTTGGGAAAATTTTGTTTACTTCTTCGACAAGCAGTTAGAGCTAGTCTGCTTAAAACAGTGAGATGTGCTTATAGTTAATTATGAAATCAAGACTAGCATGATGGCAATGACAAGGGCAAGAGGCCTATTATGGGATCTAGAGGACCCTAGCAACGGGGAAAGGATTTTTTTTACCATCAGCAACAAAGACATTATAAGAAGATAGCACAACATGATTTGATAGCGCCGCAGCAGCGCATGATTTGGGACACATGATACAATTATAACAAGATCGGACATAGAGCAAAGAATTATCGCAGTACACCAGCAGGAGACTAGCATGATAGAGATCAGGGCTAATAATCTTAGGGCAATAGTTACGGCTAGCATCGGAGGATAGATGTGCTACCGGTTATTCCGAGGATTTAGGGGCCTATAGGCCAGAATTACGCTATTCAGAGTATTCATCAGTGTCAGATGGACCCATGTGTTTCACCGCCAGCAGCGTAGTAGGTATCGACCACCAGCAGAGTTTATGTAGTCGCGCCACGTGATCATAGTGCGAGCAGAGTTTTCATAGTAAATTCTTATCCAGCTCGAATCTTGTTGATTCAGAAGCTTTGCATTTTTTATTATCTATCATGATGTCATAATTAGACATCAGCTTGTAGCGCAGCGTTTCGGCGTTCCATTATCAGTTTGTACTCCTCTAGGGGAGGTGTCCCTATTAGGGAGTATATGTAGGAGGTCTGCCATTCGTATATATGAGTTTGAGTTCATCTTTGACCTGGTCGTTTTGTGGATGTCGAATTTCGACGTCATTCTTGGTATGGAATGGTTATCATCATAAAATGTCAGTATCGACTGTTTTGCTAAAACAGTACGCTTGTGAGTATTCGTTGGGATTGTATAGATAGTAGCAACCTCATAGGGTAACCAGAATGCAGAGTCATTTCTGGAATACGTCAAAGAGGTGATGATCGGGATCAGGGTGTAGTTTTGAGTGAGACCGGAGTTGTCTCAGTATATCAGGATGTCTTTAAGGACATACCTATGTTTTCTCCAGTGAGAGAGGTTGTTTCCCTACATCGAGTTGCAGCAGGCATCATACCGATATTCCGAGCACCTTATCATATCATATGGCACCCGCTGAGATGAGAGAGCTACACACTCAGCTAGATGAAGTTTTATCTCAGAGTTTCATTATCTGGAGTCATTTTTTTCATGGGAGCACCGGTCTTCTTCGTGGGAGAAGAAGGACTATAGCATGCGATTGTATATCGATTATCGTGAGTTGAACAAGGTCACTTCCCGGATCATGGATCCGCTATCGAGGATTTATGACTTGTTCGACTAGCTGCGGGGAGCGAAGCACTTCTCGAAGATTGATCTTCATTCTAGTTATTTCCAGTTGCGAGTGCGGTAAATGGATATTTCCAAAACCGTATTTTCTGACTCGATATGGGTCTTTTGAGTTCTTGTCATGCTATTTGGGATGACCATTGCACCCGCAGAATTCATGGATTTGATGAACCGGGTTTTTCGTCCATGTTAGGACCAGTTCGTAGTCATTTTATTGACGACATCATTATCTTTTCGAGATCGGAGACAGAGCGCGAGTGGCATCCTCTATTGGCATTGCCCGGATAGCGGACAGTCGAGATTAGAGGCATCAGTGATACACTGAGTTTAGCAAATATGAGTTTTGGCTATAAGAGATCACATTTTTAGGCCACGTCATTAGCAGGTGGGGCATAACAGTGGATCCAGCCATTGTTGAGGCTGTACTTAATTGGGAGCCACTAAGAACCATTACAGAGATTCGTAGTTTTGGTATGGTAAGAGAAAGTTCATTCAGGACTTTTTGAAGATTGTGATACCACTTACACACCTTACAAAGAAGGGTGTATAGTTTGCTTTGGGCACGGGGTGCCAGGAAGCCTTTGAGACTATTAAGGCTAGATAGACTACAGTAACAATTTTTATTGTTCTAAACATTGATACGACATTTGTCATTTACGTGACACGTCATTAGCAGGACTATGAGGTGTTTTGATGTAGACCCGGAGGGTATGGCTTATTTCACGACAGTTTAGGTGCATCGTAACAGATCTACAGTGCATCCATGCACAAGGATCTGAAGAGGAATTTTTGGTGAAGTGGTATGAGCAGAGGGATTGTAGATTATGTGGCTAAGTGTTATACCTGCCAACAAAATTAACGCAGAACATCAGAGACATGCAGGAACCCTACAGCCTTTACCCATTCCTGAGTGGAAGTGGGCAGATATTTCCATGGATTTCATAGTGGGGTTGCCTAAGTCAAAGGAAGGAAATGATACTATTTGGGTTATAGTGGACAAATTGACTAAGTCTGCACATTTCTTACTAATGAGGACGACTTATACGGCAGATATGTATGCGAGGATCTTCATTCGGGAGATTGTTAGATTGCATGGAGTTTCGGAGACGATTGTATCAGATCGGGGCCCAGGCTTCACATCTCATTTTTGGAGGAGTTTCCAGGATGCTTTTGTCAGTCAGTTGTCATTTAGCAGCGTTTTTCACCCCAGACAGATGGTCAGACCGAGAGGGTGAATCAGATCTTAGAGGACATGCTGAGAGTGTGCATTATAGATTTCCAGGGTAGCTGGGAGGATCACATCCCACTGATTGAATTTGCATATAATAATATTTATTAAGCTACCATCGGGATGGCACCGTATGAAGCTTTGTACGGGAGACCTTGCATATCGACTATATGTTGGGCAGAGCCAGAGGATAGTTTTTTGATTGGTCCAGAGTTAGTTAGACAGACCACAAAGTAGGTGGCATTGATTTGAGAGCGCATTCTTACGGCGCAGAGTCGGCAAAAGAGCTATGCAGATCAGAGGAGACGACCTTTAGAGTTCCAGATCAGAGACTCAGTTATGTTGAAAGTATCATCGATGAAGGGCGTTCAGCGATTTGATAGACGGGGGAAGCTTGCCTCGAGATATGTTAGTCCTTTCAGGATCATCGAGCGCATTGGAGCTATTTCTTACAGGTTAGATCTTCCAGCATTGATATCGAGTATACACGATGTCTTTCATGTTTTGATGCTTAAGAAGCATCTGCGGGATGATGAGCAATAGAGAGTGATTGATTCACCAGAGATTGAGATTCAGGATGACTTGACTACCGTAGAGGTACCGGTATGTATACTTACTAGAGAGAATAAAAAACTTAGGAATAAAGTCATTCCATTAGTGAAAGTTTAGTGGAACCGGCAAGGAGCCGAAGAGATTTCTTGGGAGCGCGAGGAGGATGTTCATCGCGACTACCTGCACCTGTTTGGACAGGTATGATGTTGATAAATTCTTATGCTTATATGCTTTGATAGTAGTCCTTATCTATGTTGTTTAGTCACATTTATATTTATCTTTAACACTAGAATGGAGATATTTTCACCTGATCCTTAATTATTTGAAACATATGGTATATACATGAGGGTTTTCTTGTTTGGATTATTTTGCTCGACGTACCAATTTCGTTTAATTAGGGATTTACGGGAGAATGTTTGCATTCTAGGTTGTTAACTTTAAATATCATTGTGCTAATACTATGAGATGAGTGCAGAAGGAATTCTTAATATGAATTACACCTTCTTATTGTGTTTTTCCAGTTTTTGAGCTTTGAGATGAGATTTTGGAATTTCGGGGACGAAATTCTTTTAAAGGGGAAGAATATAAAACCCCGTAAATTTGAATATTTTATGATAAATAATGATAAATATGTTATATAGTGAAAAAAAATATATTTTGATGTTTGAATATGATAAGAATTGATTTGAGATCAATTCAATGTATATTTATGAAAATATGAGTGCAAATGCACAAAACATGCACAAAGGCCAAAAGAGTGAAAATCTGGGAATAATGATCAGTTATGAGTCTTTATATTTTGCACACCAATACAGTTAGAATTTGGAAAAGTGTAAAAGATCAAAGTTGTAGGTCTCTTCAACAGATTTCTAACAAGTCTCAGATCACCTCATTCTGAGGTCGGATGAGAAAGTTACAGCCAAAATACAGAAGGTTATTTTCCTAGTCAGCTAGGTTTCCTTGTTCGGGTCAAACATGTTTGTTTCGGGTTTGCCTCTATAAATACCTATATTTTTTCACGAAAATTCCTTTTTTTATTATATCTAAGAACCCTAACAGCCACCAAACCCCTATAAACCCTATTTTGAATTCTTGGAGAAAATTGGAGGCTTTCAAATTGGGTTTTTGTTGATTTTTGGCTTTTGGAGTGGAGATCTCCTTCGACGTTGCTTTTAACAAGTTTTCCTACAACCCCAGGCAAGTATCATCTCTACTAATCCCCCTTCTAATTTTTAAAATGTTTTTAAAGAGATTTTAACATGTTTTGTAGAGCCAAAACGAATAGATTTTGTATAAAAGACAATTTCTTTTGTATTATATGTATAAAGATTAGGTCTTTCCATGATAAAAAGGTTGAGAACGTTTTTACAGATGTGATTAAGATCTGATGATGATTTTTTAAACGTAGTTAATCTAAAAAAAGAAGTTTAATTTGTTGTTTTGAGCTTTTATGCATGTTTTAGGGTTTTGAATATAAATATAATGCATAAAATCATGTTTATAGTTCTTGAAGATTTAATGAAGATTTAATCATGTTTGAATCTTAAAAATAGGATGTGAACACGACATATACAAAGAACATGAGAAACTAGAAATTCGGTTCACGGTCGACCGCCACGGTCGACCGCGTACAGGACAGAGACCTGGGTTGTCTCTGGAGCTCGTCACAGTCGACCGACACGGTCGACCGCCAGTTTGTTTTGGCTGTGCATGTTGTTGAGGGTTGGTTTTGGTTTGTCGATCAAACTTATCGACCTTATGATGATAGACTATGATGTTATTTGACTGTTAAACACCTGGGATGATGGTGAACTTCAGATGTGGACACGCACACCAAGATTTGTACATGTATGCTAGATTGTGTTAGATTGACACACTTTTGACATGAGTTAAATTGATAAACACATATGGATAATGATGTTCTATACGTATCCGGAAATAGGTAGATGAAACCTATTTGCCACAGAATGATTGAGTAAGAGTATTACAACAATATCGTCATAATATGTATCCGGAATAGGAAAATAATAAACCCTATTGCTGCAGAACGATTGAGTAACGAGCATTACAAAAGTATCGCTATAGTACAAGATGATGCACACATAGATAATTGATCAGTTGTCAGTTTTACTTCCCAGATAGATTGCCCGCGAGTAGGGTATTTCCTTTGAGAATTTGATACACCTGTTATGAACGGTATATATATTAGTTTTAGCAATTGTTGATATCCTCTTATATTAGAGCAGGTCACTCAGACGTAATTCGAGATGAGATGATTATTCTTTATGTTGGAGATTAGAGTATTTATCATTAATTATTTGTTTTTCATTCATAGATAGTTATATGAATGATTTGATATATGTATGTACTGACTCTATTTTCTTATAGACTCCTACCCCTTCCCCTAGGGAGAGGTAGTGATGATCTCGCTAGTGCTTTGACACTCGTTATTTTCCCCCCTTTCAGGCAACGAGTTTGGCGCACGGAGAGTCGCAGGTTGATGAGACTTCTTAGTTGTCCATTTAGTTACTTATCATATTTTGTAGTTATTTTAAAACTCCACATGTAGTTGATTATTTTTAGAATCTTGATTGGTATTTTGTTTCATAGAGTTGAGATCTATTGCGAGACTTTGTTTATGTGACTCATTGTATTTGAGATTCAGTTTAGACTCAGAGATATGTCTGTTTTATTCCAGTTGGGCTCATTATTGATTTTTCATATGCTTCTTCTGTGTATATTAGGTGTTGTTCTATTTCTATTTTTGTTTGTTCGTACCTTCACCTATTTATTGTTTCCTCTAGAGAGATAGTGATTGTGATGGTGAAACATGTCGTAGCATGATGTTTGGTACTTGGCAGGTTTGACAATCCGGGTTTCACCTGGGATTGCAGCCTTGTGTGAACCCTGGGGCGTCACAGGCTCCTAATCAAGTACTACCTCAACTTTGGTTGGATCTACTATAATGCCCTCATGGATGATAACATGGCCTAAAATCTGACCTCGGATATCCAAAGCTCACACTTGTTGAACTTAGTGTATAGCTAGTGCTCCCGTAGAGCTTACAAAGCTAGATGAAGATGCTGGTCGTGCTCTACTTCCGATCTCGAATAAATAAAAATATCATCAATAAACATGATCACAAGCTAGGCTAAGTATGGACGGAAAACCTGGTTCATCAAATCCATTAATACCATGGGTGCATTGGTCAGCCTACCATCCTTCTTCTCAATGAAGAGGACCGGTGCTCCCATGAAAATGATCTAGAGAATAAAACTCTGAGATAACAACTCATCTAGCTTAGTCTGTAACTTCCTTATCTTAGCGGGTGCCATATGATAGGGTGCTCGGAATATCGGTACGGTGCCTACTGCAACTCGATGTAAGAAAACAACCTCTCTCGCTGGAGGAATCTAGGTATGTCCTTAAAGACATCTGATACTCTGAGACAACTCTGTTCTCGTTTAAATCTGCACCCCAATCTTGGGCCATCACCTCCTCTATGTATGCCAGAAATGACTCCGTATTCTGGTTACCCTATGAGGTTGATACTATCTATACAAACCCAACGGATGCTCAATAGCTGATTGTTTTAGCAAAATAGTTGATACAGACATGGTAGGATGATAACCAATCCATACCAAGAATGACACCGAAATCCGACATCCGCAAAATGATCAAATCGATGATAAAATCGGACTCATCTAGTCCGATGACACATCTCTTACAGATACTCTCTAATAGGAACACCTCACCTAGTGGAGTAGAGACTGATAACAAAACATCTAAGGGATGGGCTACAAGCTAAAGCCTATCCATGATGGCATGAAAGATAAAAGAATGCAAAATGCTAAATCAAACAAGGTCAGAACTAGAAAGGAAATAATGATGAAAGCTCCGTTCGCACCATGGTCACGCGGTATGACTGCATAAACTCTGCCTGTGGTAGGAGGTTACTGCTTTGCTGGTAGTGGGATATAAGGGGACCATCTGTCCCTTAGGAATCTCCTGGATATCGCAAATCTAGCCTTCTAGCCCCTCAATCCTTAGAATAACATATAATGGCTCTATCCCACGCTGCTGTCCGTAATCACGACCCTTAGACTATTGACCGTGACCTCTGTCATGCTGGTCTCCTACTGGTGTACTACGACAATCCTTTGTCCTACGTTCGATCTTGTTATAATTGTAATATATATCCTGAATCCTGCGCTGTTACAACGCTCTCAAATCATGTTGTGCTCTTTTCTTATACTATCTTTGTTGTTGATGGTAAAAATCCTTACCCCACTGCTAGATTTCTCCAGATCTCACAATAGATCTCTTGCCCTTGACATTGTCACCATGCTGGTCATGACTCCATAATTAATTATAGACATATCTCCCTGTTTTAATCAGACTAGCTCTAACTGCTTGTCGATGAAGTAAACAAAATTCTCCCAGATAAGTGATATTCGCTACTCCTGTGAAAAATCTAAAGTCAGTGTCATTCTCCGATGCTATCCTTTATGCTGAATACATATAACTTCTGCTTTGGTACCGAGTCGACGTTAAGAAATTTCCATATATTTCTTCTATTTATAGGCCACACATGAATCCGGTGTGCTCCAAAGCTATGATGCTCTCAGTGTCTGATGTCTTTCTTATCTTACAGAGCTAAGCCTCCTGCTCTGCGGCTATATTCACAATTGGTTATGGTGATATTGGTATTACGTGACTGATACAACTGGTTATGGTGAATCATTAGTATTGCCTCTTTAATAAGCACGACTGATATAACTGGTGGTAAAACTCCTGGAAGTGGTACTACTGCTGGAAATGAATATGCCACTCGCTCCTCGAGGGATATAAAATCTTACTACAAACAGCGCCATGAAGTCGATTAGATACTGTGGAGCCTAATGCGGCTCGGGCTATGCTTGCCCAGCTCTCCAGGTATGAGTTTTACCTCGACCATATCCTCGTTCCTGATATTTATAATATCAAGAGGTGAGCTTAATTATCACAACAAATGAGATCAGAAATATATATATATATATATACCGTA